>OX371225.1:102565084-102666168 GCA_947310385.1 Nephrotoma appendiculata | reverse complement strand
TTTCCAGTTCACAAGTTTATTATTATTATTATTTTTATTATAATTAGAAATGTTTTTGTGTTGTTATGTCAGAAAAGGCCTAATATTTTTTGTTTGTGTATTAATAAATTAAATCTTCCATGTATTTAACAAGAGAATCTTTTTAAAATTATATATTTGAAGAAATAAATAAGCCATTTCATGTGCCGCTAAATTAAATAGGGTTAATTATAATTATAATATTTATATTTGTATTAATTTTTAATTTAAAAAAGATAATGAACATTTTACGTTTTATTTAGTATTACAAATATAATTTCTATAATGCGATAGTTGTAATTTAATTAGTTTGTAATTGTAGCTCATAATAAAAATTTCAATAGATTACCAAATACAAAATATATTATTTAAAACGCGAAACATTGCAAATTAAACAAACTGATAACAAAATTAAAGAGAAGATGAATAATAATTCAAATTGTTATTAGGTAATTAACATTATATATTGAGAAATTATTATATTTAAAAATTAAATATATATATACACTTTAAATTATAAATATAATACATTTTGTTTGTATATATACATATAAATAATATGTATTATATATATATATAAGTTATACATAATTATAATAAACATAAAAATGATTATTTAAAAATGTAGAATTGGATCGAAATAAAGTACAATAAAGTGTTAATATGTGGTAATTATTTAAAAACTAATAAAATTATTGTTATTTCAATGTTTATTTTGTTTAAAGATTCAGGTTTGTTTTATCGATGTTATAAAACCATCGATCCTAGGTATGTATAGCACATTCCATGTAAGCGTAATCCAATATCAAAGCATCTTTCAACAACGAATGCTACTCCAAAATTACGAGAGCCCCGGCTCTGCCTGCATCTCCACATTAAATTCAATTAAGGAAAGGAAGGATTAGTTAATAACAGAAAAGAAAAGGGAGCCTCGCAGAAGAGTTATTAACTAACTACTTTATTAATAAATAATTTTTATAATTTGTTAATTATTACACACACACATTCTCTGTAGGTAAGATTAGCTAATTTTGTAATTTATGAAATTAAATAGCCTAATGAAAAAGGTATGATATCAAAGGGCCGAATGTCGAAGGGGCCGAATGTCGAAGGGCCGAATTTCAAAGGGCCGAATGTGTCGAAGGGCCGAATGTCGAAGAGCCAAATGTGTCGAACGGGCGAATGTGTCAAAGAGCCGAATGTCGAAGGGCCGAAGTTGGGGCCGTGTTTGTTTTTAGAATTTTATTTTTTTAATTTTTTTTTATGTTTTTATTTAATTTAATAATTTTTTTTTATTTTTTGTACCATATACCTATTATCAGAAGGCTGACATAGGGCCGAATGTCTCAGGTGGTGCATGACCAAATTTTTCTTCACCATGGTATGTATCGCTGACTGAATACGTATAATTTCACGAATATCCAAAGATAAAAAATAGTAAAATACATAAGAAATAAGAAATTCATTTACTCGTATGTTAAAAATTTACAAAATTTTCCATAAAACAACAAATTTAAAAAATTATATTTTTAAAAACAAAAAAGAAATTCGGCCCTTCGACCCATCCGGCCCTTCGACATTCGGCCCTCTCGACACATTCGGCCCTTCGAGACATTCGGCCCTTTGACATTCGGCCCTTCGACACATTCGGCCCTTCGACACATTCGGCCCTTCGACATTCGGCCCTTCTGTCATTCGGGCCTTCGACATTCGGCCCTTCGACATTCGGCCCCTTGTACCCATTCCATGAAAAACACTTGTAAAATTTCCTTAGAGTGACAATATTTATCTGTTTTTATGAATATCGATTTCGAAAATTAAATTTCTTCTTCATTTCCTTTTTTACAACTAACACTGCATCCCCAATAGAATTCCTTATGACTTTTTACTTACAGAAAAGTATGAAAAAATAACTTGACAAAAAAAATATTTTTTTGTCAAGTTATTTTTTCATACTTTTCTGTAAGTAAAAAGTCATAAGGAATTCTATTGGGGATGCAGTGTAATACACCTTTCTTAAAATTATGCTGCTTATATACTAATTCAAGTATTCAATTGGATGATAATATTTGGTTATTTTAAGATGTGCGTTAAAGACAGCTATTGTATGTGTATTAATTTTGGTGTAAAGATCTTTTATTGTTCTGGTTAACTACATTATTTCAGCTTTTTGTTTTATTGCCTGTGCGGCCTCTGATTTTTCATTGATTCTCACTTTAACCGTTTGAATCCCAGCGCGATCGCGCTGTTGAGATTTTATGTCGACAAAAACCACACTTTCTATGGAAAGAACCATGTTATGTACACGGAAAACCGTACTACTCGCCAAAGAAAAGTGTCACAAAAATTCCGGCGTCGGTGTGAATCCCAACTAAAAAGAGAAAAAATCAAATAGGAAAGAAGGGTGATTTTAAATGGAAATTGGCGTTTGTTCCACAACATGTTCATACTTATTTAAGACATTTTTATGCACGAAACAAGAGGCACATGTTTGTATATATTTTCCAATTGGAATAACAAATAATTTTTATTCGAAATAAAACAAAATTTTGCATTTATTATAAAATAAATATTAATTTTTTATTGACATATAAACAATAATAAATTTTATAAAACCCTGTAGCGCCATCCAACTAATCCAATTTGCTTTTTGATAATTTGATTTAATTTTAATACAAAATTATATTTTAAGCATGTTCACCACGTTCACCATACGTCTCGCTAATTGAATATCCTTTGGCATAATCGTAACACGTTTGGCATGAATCGCGCATAAACTTGTATCTTCAATTAAACCAACTAAATATGATTCACTTCACGGCGAATTTCATGTCATTTCCCGTAAAGGTACTGCATCGTAACGATAATTGTGTGTTTTTAACTCTATTGCTATGGTGTACTTTAACGCGCATCCTATTTTACATCCCAACAAGCACAACCTTGAAAAATAAAAATCGATAAAATCGGAAATTTCTAACATTTCATGACGACGCCATTTTAAAATTATTTTATTACAATACGTAATATAATTATTATATAGAAAGTATAATATTATATATAAAGTATTAAGAAATTTAAAGATTATTAACTAATTTAAATAGACAAAAACACAAGTAAAAAATAAACATAATAAAAAATAAAAATCGCGGTAAGCACAAGTAATGTCGTGTTATCCTCTCAAGTGCTATATTAAACTGAAGATACAAAACAATAAACAAAAAATTAAAATAAAAACTTCGCGAATGAAAGAGAAAGAGATTTCTTTTTGCCCAGCCCAGTATGCAATTTTTCCACTGTGTGGAAAAAACTGCTCAAATGTCGTACTAAATTCCGTACTACAAAATATCAAAGACACAAAAATATTGATTTTCGGCAAAAAAAATTCTTTCTCTTTCGTTCGCGAAGTTTTTATTTTTATTTTTTTGTTTATTGTTTTGTATCTTCAGTTTAATAATAGCACTTGAGAGAATAACGCGACATTACTTATGCTTGTCGCGGTTTTTATTTCTTATTACTTTAACTTGTGATTTACGGTGTATGTTAATAATAATTCAATTACGTGTCTGTGTTGTGCTTGTGACCAATAAGTTTGGATGTAAAAGGATGTATAAGAAGTTGGCCGGAAATTTCCATCCCGAAAGGGCTTTTTTCCATATAGTGTGTGTCTTTGCTAAATCACATAAAAATAATTCCATCCCGAAAATTTTATTGTTAAATTAAAGATAAAAATAAATACTTAGCCCGAATAAATCGTAAAATTATATTACTGTTGGCAGAAAAAAATCTTCACAATCTATTAATAAATTACATCTACTTTCTTGATCATCCCGAAAACTATTTTCTATACATTCTTCAGATGAAAATATGTTCATTACCAAATTTCCTGGTGCCGTACACAGAGATGACCCCCTCTTTTGGCATATGGAATTAGGTGTGCCAATGTGCATAGAACTTATATTCAGGCGCCCATTTGAAAATTACGAGGATTGATGGCGAATATTGATCATCCCAAAAACTACTTTCTATACATTCGTCAGTTAAAAATATGTTCATTACCAAATTTCCTGGTGCCGAACACAGAGATGACCCTCTCCCTTGGCATACGGAGTTAGGTGTGCCAATGTGCATAGAACTTATATTCATGTGCCCATTTGAAAATCACGAGGATTGATGGTGAATATTGATCATCCAGAAACCCACCTCTTTCTATGCATTCTTTAGTTGAAAATATGTTCATTACCAAATTTCCTGGTGCCGAACACAGAGATGACCCCTCTCTTGGCATATGATGTTAGATGTGCCAATGTGCATATAACTTATATTCAAGTGCCCATTTGAAAATCACGAGGATAAATGGTGAATATTGATCATCCCGAAACCGACCTCTTTCTATACATTCTTCAGTTAAAAATATGTTCATTACCAAATTTCCTGGTGCCGAACACAGAGATGACTCCCTCTCTTGGCATATGAAGTTAGGTGTGCCAATGTGCATAGAACTTATATTCAGGCGCCCATTTGAAAATCACTAGCATTAATGGTGAATATTGATCATCCCAAAAACCACTTTATATACATTCTTCAGTTGAAAATATGTTCATTACCAAATTTCCTGGTGCCGAACACAGAGATGACCCCCTCCCTTGGCATGCGGAGTTAAGTGTGCCAATGTGCATAGAACTTATATTCAAGTGCCCATTTAAAAATCACGAGGATTGATGGTGAATATTGATCATCCCGAAACCCACCTCTTTCTATACATTCTTCAGTTGAAAATATGTTCGTTTTCAAATTTCCTGGTGCCGAACACAGAGATGACCCCCTCCCTTGGCATGTGAAGTTAGGTGTGCCAATGTGCATATAACTTATATTCAGGCGCCCATTTGAAAATCACGAGGATTGATGGTGAATATTGATCATCCCAAAAACCACTTTATATACATTCTTCAGTTGAAAATATGTTCATTTTTAAATTTCCTGGTGCCGAACACAGAGATGACCCCTCCCTTGGCATATGGAGTTAGGTGTGCCAATGTGCATAGAACTTATATTCAAGTGCCCATTTAAAAATCACGAGGATTGATGGTGAATATTGATCATCCCGAAACCCACCTCTTTCTATACATTCTTCAATTGAAAATATGTTCATTACCAAATTTCCTGGTGCCGAACACAGAGATGACCCCCTCTCTTGGCATATGGAGTTAAGTGTGCCAATGTGCATAGAACTTATATTCAGGCGCCCATTTGAAAATCACGAGGATTGATGGTGAATATTGTTCATCCCAAAAACCACTTTATATACATTCTTCAGTTGAAAATATGTTCATTACCAAATTTCCTGGTGCCGAACACAGAGATGACCCCTTCCCTTGGCATATGAAGTTAGGTATGCCAATGTTCATAGAACTTATATTCAGGCGCCCATTTGAAAATCACGAGGGTTGATGGCGAATATTGATCATCCCAAAAACCACTTTCTATACATTCTTCAGTTAAAAATATGTTCATTACCAAATTTCCTGGTGCCGAACACAGAGATGACCCCCTCCCTTGGCATATAGAGTAAGGTGTGCCAATGTGCATAGAAGATATATTCAGGCGTTTAATTGAAAAAAAAACCAAGAGGATTGATGGTGAATATTGATCATCCCAAAAATCACTTTATATACATTCTTCAGTTGAAAATATGTTCATTACCAAATTTCCTGGTGCCGAACACAGAGATGACCCCCTCCCTTGGCATACGAAGTTAGGTATGTGCATAGAACTTATATTCAAGTGCCCATTTGAAAATCACGGAATTAATGGTGAATATTGATCATCCCAAAAACCACTTTCTATACATTCTTCAGTTGAAAATATGTTCATTACCAAATTTCCTGGTGCCGAACACAGAGATGACCCTCTCCCTTGGCATACGGAGTTAAGTGTGCCAATGTGCATAGAACTTATATTCAGGCGTCCATTTGAAAATCACGAGGATTGATGGTGAATATTGATCATCCCTAAGCCCACCTCTTTCCATACATTCTTCAGTTGAAAATATGTTCATTTTTAAATTTCCTGGTGCCGTACACAGAGATGACCCCCTCTTTTGGCATATGGAATTAGGTGTGCCAATGTGCATAGAACTTATATTCAGGCGCCCATTTGATAATCACGAGGATTGATGGTGAATATTGATCATCCCAAAAACTACTTTCTATACATTCTTCAGTTAAAAATATGTTCATTACCAAATTTCCTGGTGCCGAACACAGAGATGACCCTCTCCCTTGGCATACGGAGTTAGGTGTGCCAATGTGCATAGAACTTATATTCAAGTGCCCATTTGAAAATCACGAGGGTTGATGGTGAATATTGATCATCCCGAAACCCACCTCTTTCTATGCATTCTTCAGTTGAAAATATGTTCATTACCAAATTTCCTGGTGCCGAACACAGAGATGACCCCTCTCTTGGCATACGAAGTTAGGTGTGCCAATGTGCATAGAACTTATATTCAAGTGCCCATTTGAAAATCACGAGGATTGATGGTAAATATTGATCATCCCGAAACCCACCTCTTTCTATACATTCTTCAGTTGAAAATATGTTCATTACCAAATTTCCTGGTGCCGGACACAGAGATGACTCCCTCTCTTGGCATATGAAGTTAGGTGTGCCAATGTGCATAGAACTTATATTCAGGCGCCCATTCGAAAATCACTAGCATTAATGGTGAGTATTGATCATCCCAAAAACCACTTTATATACATTCTTCAGTTGAAAATATGTTCATTACCAAATTTCCTGGTGCCGAACACAGAGATGACCCCTCCCTTGGCATGCGGAGTTAGGTGTGCCAATGCGCATAGAACTTAATTTCAAGTGCCCATTTGAAAATCACGAGGATTGATGGTGAATATTGATCATCCCGAAACCCACTTTATATACATTCTTCAGTTGAAAATATGTTCATTACCATATTTCCTGGTGCCGAACACCACGATGACACCCTCCCTTGGCATGTGAAGTTAGGTGTGCCAATGTGCATAGAACTTATATTCAGGCGCCCATTTGAAAATCACGAGGATTGATGGTGAATATTGATCATCCCAAAAACCACTTTATATACATTCTTCAGTTGAAAATATGTTCATTTTTAAATTTCCTGGTGCCGAACACAGAGATGACCCCCTCCCTTGGCATACGGAGATAGGTGTGCAAATGTGCATAGAACTTATATGCAAGTGCCCATTTGAAAATCAAGAGGATTGATAATGAATATTGATCATCCCGAAACCCACCTCTTTCTATACATTCTTCAGTTGAAAATATGTTCATTACCAAATTTCCTGGTGCCGAACACAGAGATGACCCCCTCTCTTGGCATATGGAGTTAAGTGTGCCAATGTGCATAGAACTTATATTCAGGCGTCCATTTGAAAATCACTAGGATAGATGGTGAATATTGATCATCCCAAAAACCACTTTATATACATTCTTCAGTTGAAAATATGTTCATTACCAAATTTCCTGGTGCCGAACACAGAGATGACCCCTTCCCTTGGCATATGAAGTTAGGTGTGCCAATGTCCATAGAACTTATATTCAGTCGCCCATTTGAAAATCACGAGGATTGATGGCGAATATTGATCATCCCAAAAACCACTTTCTATACATTCTTCAGTTAAAAATATGATCATTACCAAATTTCCTGGTGCCGAACACAGAGATGACCCCCTCCCTTGGCATATAGAGTTAGGTGTGCCAATGTGCATAGAAGTTATATTCAGGCGTTTAATTGAAAAAAAACCAAGAGGATCGATGGTGAATATTGATCATCCCAAAAATCACTTTATATACATTCTTCAGTTGAAAATATGTTCATTACCAAATTTCCTGGTGCCGAACACAGAGATGACCCCTCCCTTGGCATACGAAGTTAGGTATGCGCATAGAACTTATATTCAAGTGCCCATTTGAAAATCATGAGGATTAATGGTGAATATTGATCATCCCAAAAACCACTTTCTATACATTCTTCAGTTGAAAATATGTTCATTACCAAATTTCCTGGTGCCGAACACAGAGATGACCCCCTCCCTTGGCATACGGAGTTAGGTGTGCCAATGTGCATATAACTTATATTCAGGCGTCCATTTGAAAATCACGAGGATTGATGGTGAATATTGATCATCCCTAAACCCACCTCTTTCTATACATTCTTCAGTTGAAAATATGTTCATTTTTAAATTTCCTGGTGCCGTACACAGAGATGACCCCCTCTTTTGGCATATGGAATTAGGTGTGCCAATGTGCATAGAACTTATATTCAGGCGCCCATTTGAAAATCACGAGGGTTGATGGCGAATATTGATCATCCCAAAAACTACTTTCTATACATTCTTCAGTTAAAAATATGTTCATTACCAAATTTCCTGGTGCTGGACACAGAGATGACCCTCTCCCTTGGCATACGGAGTTAGGTGTGCCAATGTGCATAGAACTTATATTCAAGTGCCCATTTGAAAATCACGAGGATTGATGGTGAATATTGATCATCCCGAAACCCACCTCTTTCTATGCATTCTTCAGTTGAAAATATGTTCATTACCAAATTTCCTGGTGCCGAACACAGAGATGACCCCTCTCTTGGCATATGAAGTTAGGTGTGCCAATGTGCATAGAACTTATATTCAAGTGCCCATTTGAAAATCACGAGGATTGATGGTGAATATTGATCATCCCGAAACCCACCTCTTTCTATACATTCTTCAGTTAAAAATATGTTCATTACCAAACTTCCTGGTGCTGAACACAGAGATGACCCCTCCCTTGGCAAACGAAGTTAGGTATGTGTATAGAACTTATATTCAAGTGCCCATTTGAAAATCACGAGGATTAATGGTGAATATTGATCATCCCAAAAACCACTTTCTATACATTCTTCAGTTGAAAATATGTTCATTACCAAATTTCCTGGTGCCGAACACAGAGATGACCCCCTCCCTTGGCATACGGAGTTAGGTGTACCAATGTGCATTTAACTTATATTCAGGCGTTCATTTGAAAATCACGAGGATTGATAGTGAATATTGATCATCCCTAAACCCACCTCTTTCTATACATTCTTCAGTTGAAAATATGTTCATTTTTAAATTTCCTGGTGCCGAACACATATGACCATTACCCAATTTGAGGCAAAGAAAATATTTTCAACTTAAATGTATAGAAAGAGGTGGTTTTTGGAATGATCAATATTCACCATCAATCCTCGTGATTTTCAAATGGGCACCTGAATATTAGTTCTATGCACATTGGCACACCTAACTTCATATGCCAAGGGAGGAGGTCATCTCTGTGTTCGGCACCAGGAAATTTGGTAATGAACAAATTTTCAACTAAAGAATGTATAGAAAGAGGTGAGTTACGGGATGATCAATATTCACCATCAATCCTCGTGATTTTCAAATGGGCACTTGAATATAAGTTCTATGCACATTGGCACACCTAACTCCGTATGGCAAGGGAGGGGGTCATCTCTGTGTTCGGCACCAGGAAATTTGGTAATGAACATATTTTCAACTGAAGAATGTATAGAAAGAGGTGGGTTTCGGGATGATCAATATTCACCATCAATCCTCGTGATTTTCAAATAGACGCCTGAATATAAGTTATATGCACATTGGCACACCTATCTCCGTATGCCAAGGGAGGGGGTCATCTCTGTGTTCGGCACCAGGAAATTTGGTAATGAACATACTTTCAACTGAAGAATGTATAGAAAGTGGTTTTCAGGATGATCAATATTCACCATCAATCCTCGTGATTTTCAAATGGGCGCCTGAATATAAGTTCTATGCACACTTGCACACCTAACTCCGCATGCCAAGAGAGGGGGTCATCTCTGTGTTCGGCACCAGGAAATTTGGAAATGAACATATTTTCAACTGAAGAATGTATAGAAAGAGGTGGGTTTCGGGATGATCAATATTCACCATCAATCCTCGTGATTTTCAAATGGACACCTATCTCCGTATGCCAAGGGAGGGGGTCATCTCTGTGTTCGGCACCAGGAAATTTAGTAATGAACATATTTTCAACTGAAGAATGCATAGAAAGAGGTGGGTTTCGGGATGATCAATATTCACCATCAATCCTCGTGATTTTCAAATGGGCACTTGAATATAAGTTCTATGCACATTGGCACACCTAGCTTCGTTTGCCAAGAGAGGGGTCATCTCTGTGTTCAGCACCAGGAAATTTGAAAATGAACATATTTTCAACTGAAGAATGTATAGAAAGAGGTGGGTTTAGGGATGATCAATATTCACCATTAATGCTAGTGATTTTCAAATGTACGCCTGAATATAAGTTCTATGCACATTGGCACACCTAACTTCATATGCCAAGAGAGGGGGTCATCTCTGTGTTCGGCACCAGGAAATTTGAAAATGAACATATTTTCAACTGAAGAATGTATAGAAAGAGGTGGGTTTCGGGATGATCAATATTCACCATCAATCCTCGTGATTTTCAAATAGACGCCTGAATATAAGTTATATGCACATTGGCACACCTATCTCCGTATGCCAAGGAAGGGGGTAATCTCTGTGTTCGGCACCAGGAAATTTGGTAATGAACATATTTTCGACTGAAGAATGCATAGAAAGAGGTGAGTTTCAGGATGATCAATATTCACCATCAATCCTCGTGATTTTCAAATGGGCACTTGAATATAAGTTCTATGCACATTGGCACACCTAACTCCATATGCCAAGGGAGGGGTCATCTCTGTGTTCGGCACCAGGAAATTTGATAATGAACATATTTTTAACTGAAGAATGTATAGAAAGTGGTTTTTGGGATGATCAATATTCACCATCAATCCTCGTGATTTTCAAATGGGCGCCTGAATATAAGTTCTCTGCACATTGGCACACCTAACTCCATATGCCAAGGGAGGGGGTAATCTCTGTGTTCGGCACCAGGAAATTTGAAAATGAACATATTTTCGACTGAAGAATATATAGAAAAAGGTGGGTTTCGGGATGATCAATATTCATTATCAATCCTCGTGATTTTCAAATGGGCGCCTGATTATAAGTTATATGCACATTGGCACACCTAACTCCATATGCCAAGAGAGGGGGTCATCTCTGTGTTGGGCACCAGGAAATTTGGTAATGATCATATTTTTAACTGAAGAATGTATAGAAAGAGGTGGGTTTCGGGATGATCAATATTCACCATCAATCCTCGTGATTTTCAAATGGGCGCCTGAATATAAGTTCTATGCACATTGGCACACGTAACTCCGCATGCCAAGGGAGGGGGTCATCTCTGTGTTCGGCACCAGGAAATTTGGTAATGAACATATTTTCAACAGAAGAATGTATAGAAAGAGGAGAGTTTCGGGATGATCAATATTCACCATCAATCCTCGTGATTTTCAAATGGGCACTTGAATATAAGTTCTATGCACATTGGCACACCTAACTTCGTATGCCAAGGGAGGGGTCATCTCTGTGTTCGGCACCAGGAAATTTGGTAATGAACATATTTTCAACTGAAGAATGTATATAAAGTGATTTTTGGGATGATCAATATTCACCATCAATCCCCGTGATTTTCAATTAAACGCCTGAATATAACTTCTATGCACATTGGCACACCTAACTTCATATGCCAAGGGAGGGGGTCATCTCTGTGTTCGGCACCAGGAAATTTGGTAATGAACATATTTTCAACTGAAGAATGTATATAAAGTGGGTTTCGTGATGATCAATATTCACCATCAATCCTCGTGATTTTCAAATGGGCACTTGAATATAAGTTCTACGCACATTGGCACACCTAATTCTATATGCCTATTAAAGAGGGGGTCATCTCTGTGTACGGCACCAGGAAATTTGTTAATGAACATATTTTCATCTGAAGAATGTATAGAAAATAGTTTTCGGGATGATCAAGAAAGTAGATGTAATTTATTAATAGATTGTGAAGATTTTTTTCTGCAAACAGTAATATAATTTTACAATTTATTCGGGCTAAGTATTTATTTTTTTCTTTAATTTAACAATAAAATTTTCGGGATGGAATTATTTTTATGTGGTTTAGCAAAGACACACACTATATGGAACAAAGCCTTTTCGGGATGGAAATTTCGGGCCAGCTTCTTATACATTGTAAAAGGAGGTGTTACGTTCGATTTTTAAAAATTTTAAACTTTTAGTACAGTCCACATTAATCTCATTTTCTCTTTTTTACTTTTTCTTGTATAACGTAAAGAGTATTAGTAGTGTATGTATATATGTTTGTTGGTTGAATTTTGTCAGTCAGTCGTGCTCGTGCAGGGCACAAAAACGAATTGAAATAAAATAATAAAAAATAATAAAAGTGGTTTTCTTGTTTATTAAAATATTTTTGCGGTACACTCACGAAACGAGAAATATTAATTAAAACCTATGGAAAAGACAAAAAACAAGAGGTAATCAAATAATTTTAAAATGGCATTTTCTTGCAATTATAGAAATTTCTGATTTTTATTTTTCAAGGTTGTGCTTGTTGGGATGTACAATTGGATGCGCGTACAAGTATACTATAGCAATTGAGTTGAAAACACATCATTATCGTTCCGGTACAGTAACTTTACGTGAAATTACATGAAATTCGTCGTGAAGTGAAGCATATTTAGTTGGTTTAATTGAAGATACAAATGTATGTGCGATTCATGCCAAACGTGTTACAATTATGCCAAACGATATTCAATTAGCAAGACGTATGGTGAATGTGCTTAAAATTTAATTTATAAAATTTGTGTTATAAAATTTAATTGTGTATATTTATGTGAATAAAAAATTAATATTTATTTTATTATAAATGGAAAATTTTGTTTTATTTCGAATAAGAATTATTATTTCTTCCAATTGGAAAATATATACAAACACGTGCCTGTTGTTTCTGTGATATTTTTTTCTCTCTTTAGTTGGGATTCACACCGACCCCGGAATTTTTGTGACACTTTTCTTTGGCGGGGAGTAGTACGAATTTCCGTGTGCTACTCATGGTTCTTTCCTTAGAAACAGTGTGTTTTTAGAACGCGAATGTAAATGGAATTCCGTCGCATATTCGATATTCCTAAAAAGAAATAAATATTGTCACTCTAAGGAAATTTTACAAGTGTTTTTCATTAAGCAATTTAATTCAATTTTATAAGTGACAAAATTAACAGTAAGGCTAAAAAATGGATTTCAACCATTATAGTCCAAATCGTAACTTCTGTTGGTTGAGATACATCGTCCTCAGTCGTAAACGACTGGAATAATTAATCAATTTCATCTAGTGGTTACCACGGCTCATGCTGAATAAAGCTACCGCACTAACAGCAGACCCGAGGAAGTTTGTTCATTAAAATTCGACAGCATCTTTGTACATTAAACACAATCAGATATTATAATATAACATCAATGTATATCCAATAACAGGAACAAAAGAATTCTTAGAAAGACCATCGAAAACAACATTCCAATGCAGTCTTTGGAGTAACTTCATTTAATTGAAACAAATCCATATAAAGATCACACATCAATAGCTGTATTTTGTTGAGAAATAAAATATTAGAGTCCAGTTTTGGAATAAACATTGTTTGTATTCTAAATTATCATAGTAAAAGGAAATTATTCATCATAGTTGGAGAATTTATCAGAAGTAATAAAATTCGGGTTTGAATTATACAAATCAAAAAAATTGAAGGTTTAGATAAGAATCATAATTACTACTGAAAAAGAAGATAACTATGATGAATTTTTAATTTTCGTTATGACAAATTTAGAAACCAACATAGCTAATTCCAAAACTGGCCTCTAATATTTTAATCTCAACAGCTGTATTTTGTTGAGAAATAAAATATTAGAGTCCAGTTTTGGAATAAGCATTGTTTGTATTCTAAATTATCATAGTAAAAGGAAATTGTTCATCATAGTTGGCGAATTTATCAGAAGTAATAAAATTCGGGTTTGAATTATACAAATCAAAAAAATTGAAGGTTTAGATAAGAATCATAATTACTACTGAAAAAGAAGCTAACTATGATGAATTTTTAATTTTCGTTATGACAAATTTAGAAACCAACATAGCTAATTCCAAAACTGGCCTCTAATATTTTAATTCTCAACAAAATACAGCTTCAAAAATTTTGTAATGTTTGAATCTTCCTTAGAATTCTTTTGTGCTGAAATAATATTATAAAATAAAACAAAATAATAAAATTAATACGTTAATTTAATTTATATTAAAGCGTTATTAAACTATCTTTATTTTATTTTATTTATTGAAAGAAATCTATTCTGTAATTAACATGTATGGTTTCAAATTATTTACTTTAAAACAAAAATTTATTAAAACAAATAAAAAAATTTAAAAAAATACCAAAAAACTTAAGCAAAAAAGAATAAATCAAATTTTGATTTAACATTTAAAAATTTTAAAAATAATTCATCATGATATTTTTGAAGTTGTCCTTTTTAAAGTCGAATAGGTGGTCGATGGATGATGTTGAATGATTTAGACATCCTATTAATGGGGTTGTTTTCTCCATAATTTGTGTTCTAGTGTTAAAACTCCTGCTTTCGAAATGTTCTACATGGCACATGATTTGATATGTTTCCCAAAATGTAAGCTGAATCAGTGTGACAAAGCAAAACATTACCAATAAAATGCGCGCCTAATAGAAGTCGCCTATTTTCAAGAGTGCATATTTTGTAATCCGTGCATCTTGTTGAGTACGGAGAGAACTGAGCTACATTTTCATGGAATGGTAAGTTGTAGTGGTAATCCCAGTCCCTTTTCTTTAACAAGAAAATCAAAACTTCTATTGAATGCTTTCAATCCTTTTAATGTGCACAGCATAGTATGGATCCCAGACCATTACACCATATTCCAGTTGAGATCGAACGTAAGCGAAATAGATTGAACATTAAGTTTGAATGTCTTTAAATTCACCTGTCTATCTCTTAACAAATCCAAACATGGCATTCGCTTTCGCAATACAATTTTCAATATGTCTATTAAAACTGGCATTTTTTACAAATGTAATACCTAAGTCTATAATCTCATTGACTCTTTGCAATACTTCGTTGATAACTTTGTATGAAGTAATTACCGGATTTCTTTTACGATGGAAAGACATGATTTTGTATTTCTTAATATTTAAGTAAAGCGAGTTTCGATCACACCACTCACTTAATCTGTCGATGTCTTCTTGAGGTTTCTTCTTATCTTACATTCCATTACCAATACGAAAAATTTTCACGTCATCAGCAAATATGAGCCCGAAAGTTGTTGATCATCTCGGTTGTTCGATCTATGAAAATAATAAATATCCAAGGCGCGATGTGTGATCCTTGAGGAACCCCAGATGAATACATTAATAAACAATTTATGTATTCAAATGAAAACCGAAATGTGAATAAACTGTGCAATGCTTTTTGATGGCAGATGGAATCAAATGCTTTATTGAAATCCGTGTACGCTACATCTACTTGTTGGTGTTTTTCTATGTCATTAATAGTTTTACTGCTGAATTCAAAAAGATTAGTTGATGTGGATCGCCCAGGCATAAATACTCATGCAATAAACCAGCATGGGTTTTTATGGCTGGGCGATATATGACGTGCAATAGAGGATTTAAAGTTGTTTAAAAAAAAATGCTCGAACCACTGGGGTGGGAATATTCTGGTTTACTTACAGCGTATAAGTACATAAAGTTCGAAGCCTTGCAGCATAATGCAAATATACATACCATAAATTTAATGTGGGCTTCGATCAATTCGACCTAAGACATGAAAAAGTTTAGTGTAGAAAACTGGTTTCAGCTCGTCTACGGTTAAACCAACCCATATCCAGGCTATCAGCAATTTCCAAACCTTCTCCAACTTATTAACACACATTATTGCCTCTTGAAGTGGACATTCTTGGGCAGCCCTATGTGCGAATAGTGGAGTACAAAGAAAGTCTCCTCGCTCTTGTTTAAGAGCTGCTTCCAGAACAACTATCGCTTGCTCACGATCATCTGTGTGAATTCCTCTTAATTCACACTCTATTGCCAATTCATCTTTAGTTAGATAAGTCGAATTTAAAACTAAATATACTAACCTAAATGAACCTAATCTAAATAAAAAAATAAACTAACCTAAAATAAATAAAAACATTAATTTCAATATTTTTAAATTTTATATGAACTAAAAACAACCACGGTCAGCTCCACCCCCGCAACGAGGTGACAGATAAGATTTCCACTACTTGGGTCAAATAAGGATAGGAAAAGGGAAATGTAATTGATTTGGATGAAATAGCAAATATCAACCCAATCAGCAATGGCATTCATAACTTCGATTTTCTCGCAAGTGAGTCTCATTGCCTTGATGAAGCCATTTAGTATTTCACTAATTTACCTAATTGACTGAGACAGTCCTCCTGCTCTCTTATCTCACAGTCATCATTCAAAAACCCCATGGATGAGTATGACTGGTGACCCTAATGCTGCACCAGCACTTGTAGCACAATCCAATGAAAATGGTACTGGATTTTTTTACAAATTAATTACAAATTTGTTACCCAGTTAGAAAATTGTTTACTGGTCCCGTTATCCTGCAATTCGTGTGTGGGCTGGCGTTGAACAATGCTACACCACACTTCTCGTATTTTTGTTAATATTTATTGTATCCTACTGGGGGTGGTACTGGAATTTTTTACAAATTAATTACAACATATCGACATAGTTCAACCCCCAAAAAATTACCCCTAAGGGGTGCAATTCTTCTAAACCCATATTTTTCGTTACAACATGCTTTACGCATTTCTGATAATATTTATTGTATCGTAGTGGGGGTAGTATTGGAATTTTTAACAAATTATTTACAACATATCAGCATAGTTCAACCCCTAAAAAACATCCCCTAAGGGTGCAATTATTCAAAACCCATATTTTTGTTTAAACCATGCTTTTGGTATTTCAGTTAATATTTCTACGATATAACTGGGAGCGATATTGTAATTTTTTACAAATTAACTACAACATATTGGCATAGCTCAACCCCCCAAAAGCTTCCCCTACGGGGTGCAATTTTTAAAAACCTTATTTTTCGACACACCACGCCTTTTGCATTTCTGTGATTTTTTGTTGTATATAGTGCTGGGCTAGACTGGAATCTTTTTACATTAAAATCGCATAATTTAACTTATAAAAAACTACCCCAAAGGGGAGAAACCGTTCAAAATCATTGTATCGTACTGGCTGATACAAGAAAATTTTACGATAATTACAATTATATCATTCAAAAACTATGCGAAAAAATATATTTCTCTGTATGGGTAATACCCCTCAAATAGATACCCATATATTTATTACAACAACCTTGGGCGTGCCCACAAAAATCGATCATTCTGCATTGAATTACATTCCTATGTAAGAAATAGGTACCCATGAATTTATTACAATAACCCACACCCACAAAAATCGTTCAAAAAGCAAAGAACTTCCTTCCTATGTAAGAAGCAGGTACCCATGAATTTATTACAATAGCACACACATACAAAAATCGATTAAAATGTATCGAATTCCCTTCCTATGTAAGAAATAGGTACCAATGAATTTATTACAACAGCCCACACCTACAAAAATCGATCAAAATGTATCGAATTACCTTCCTATGTAAGAAATAGGTACCAATAAATTTATTACAACAGCCCACATCCACAAAAATTGATCAAAATGTATCGAATTATCTTCCTATGTAAAAAATAGGTACCAATGAATTTATTACAACAGCCCACACCCATAAAAATCGATCAAAATGTATCGAATTACCTTCCTATGTAAGAAATAGGTACCCATGAATTTATTACAACAGCCCACACCCACAAAAATCGATCAAAATGTATCGAAGTACTTTCCTATATAAGAAATAGGTACCAATAAATTTATTACAATAGCCCACACTCACAAAAATCGATCATAATGTATTGAATTACTTTATCTTGCGATTATATATTTACGTTGTAAAATTTTGAATGCGAAAAAATTTAGCTAACTGTCAGCCGTCCTTTTTAGTTTTGATGACGCACTAACTTTCACTTACGAAATAAAAGTATTTCGTATATTCGAAGATTTATTTATTTTATTATGTTTATAATCACTTAATATATCGAAGAATTTTATTCTTGGTATTATATTTACAAAAAGCAATTTATTTAAATTTTTTGTTACAATTTTTTATTTTTGCTTCTTTGTCAAACCAAAGATAAACATATAAAGATGAGTATTTATCATGGCACGCCGATGCGCACTAAATAAAATCGATACATTTGTAGGGGAAAAAGTGTTTATCCAAAATGAAAAGTGCAGCTATCATTTTACGTTGCTCTCTTTCTGCCGTCCAGTATTTTCATATTGTTACGATTTTGCCTTGTCAATCAAGGTTCGAATCACTGGATTGTGAATAAATACACTGCTTCAAATTTTTAGCTCACACAATTTATTTACACAACACAATTTATTATACAACACGAAATTCACAATTAATTATTACACTTTAACACACTTTTTAATTATCACTTTAATAATCGCTTTAATAATCACTTTAATAATCTTTCTATTTAACCTTCACTGTATCACGTTTAAAATAATACTCAGCAATATACGTCAACGCGCGCCTTTATATACCAAAATATTTGTTTCTAGAATAATCCTAAATGCGCAGCAAATATGTTAGTATAGAAATACGCCTAAATGTTGAGTATACATTATAAATGTAATTGAATAATTAATGAAATTAACTTATTCAATTCTATTCTAGGTGTCACCGTAACACTACCCCCCACCTAAGCCTGTTCGTCCCGAACAGGATCCAGATCACCTCCTCTGTAGAGCGCCAAACGCTCTAAATGCACCACCTTTGGTTTACTTTTCCGTCCTTTCTGTATGCGATAAACCACGTCGTTCAACTTTTTAATGACAGTGTAAGGTCCTTCCCATGTGGGTTGCAACTTCGGTGATAATCCCTTCTGCCGTTGCGGGTTGTGAAGCCATACCAATTGCCCTTCCTCGAAGCCTTGATTGTTTGCTCGTATGTCATATCGAGCTTTCATTCGATCACTTGTTATCCGAATTTTCTCCCGTACAAATTGATGTATTTCATTGAGTTCCTCTTTCATCCGGTCGACATAATCCTGTCCGCATAGAGCTGCTGATGGAACAGCCCCAAATTTTAAATCTCCTGGTAATCGCAGATTGTTTCCAAATATGGTTTTCGCTGGTGTCACTCCTGTTGTGTTATGTACCGCTGATCGGTAGGCCATCAGGAACATTGGTATATGTCGATCCCAGTTACGTTGATTCCTTTCCACAACCTTTGCTAGATATTCCTCCAATGTGCCATTGAATCTTTCCACCATACCGTCCGACTGTGGGTGTAAAGGCGTCGTTCTCGTTTTATTGATTCCAAGCATCTGACATATCTCCTGAAATACCACCGATTCGAAATTCCTTCCTTGATCCGTGTGAATTTCCATCGGTACACCAAATCTGCTAATCCAATTGTTGACCACGGCATCAGCTATTGTAGTTGTCTCCTGATTGGGTATGGGGTACACTTCCGGCCATTTGCTGAAATAATCCATTATTACTAGCACATATTTATTTCCGCTCTCGGTGGTCGGAAATGGCCCCGCCACGTCCATTGCAATTCTCTCAAATGGTGCCCCGACATTATATTGTTTCATGGTTCCACGGCTTTTTCGTGCTGGTCCCTTTACTGCCGCACATTGGTCACATCTTCGACACCATTCTACTGACTGTCTACATCCGGACCAGTAGAAACGTTGGCGAATTTTGGCTAATGTTTTATTAATCCCTAGGTGACCTCCACTTGCTCCTCCATGATACTCCTTGAGGATTTCCGCTATCCGATCTTTTGGCACCACTACCAACAATTGTTTTACTTTACCATCCGTGCTTTCCCACTTTCGTTTTAAACATCCATTTTCTATGTGTAGGCTATCCCATTGAGCCCAATATGCTTTTACAATGGGAGTTTTGTCAGCTATCTCACTCCATGTGGGCCGGTGTTCCTTTTCCTTATGTTTCATGATGAATGACAGGTCAGCATCCCGTAATTGCTCCTTATTGATCATTTCATCAGTCCATTCCTCATCAGGTAGCACTTGCATAAGCCGAATATCGATGATGTTTTCCTTACCCTCCACACTCCCACAATGCTTGCATTCCACGGGACATGGCCTTCTTGATAATGCGTCGGCATTTCCATGTGCGTTTCCCTTCCGATGTTCAATTTGGAAATCGTAGCTTTGCAAACGTTCGATCCAACGTGCTACTTGTCCCTCTGGATTTTTGAATTGTAACAACCAGCGCAAAGCCCCATGATCCGTCCGTAGAAGAAATTTTTGGCCATAGAGGTACTTATGGAAGTGCTTAACACATTCCACTATAGCCAACAACTCTTTCCGTGTTACACAATAATTCCGTTCCGGCTTTGATAACATCTTGGAGTAATATGCAATAACTCGCTCCTCACCATTTGTTGCCTGTGATAATACTCCTCCTATACCATCATTACTTGCATCGGTGTCCAAAATGAATTTAACGTTGGGTATAGGGTATGCGAGGATTGGTGCTTCGCATAATCGTCGTCTTAGTTCCACGAATGCCTCTTCTTGATCATCCTTCCATTCGAATGCCTTGTTCTTCCTGGTTAACTCGTGTAAACTCTTTGCAATACTGGCGAATCCTGGCACGAATCGTCTATAATAGGTGCACAATCCAAGGAAGCTCCGTAATTCATGTAAGTTTTTAGGTCGTGGCCATTCCTTCACCGCTGGTCAGCATCCCGTAATTGCTCCTTATTGATCATTTCATCAGTCCATTCCTCATCAGGTAGCACTTGCATAAGCCGAATATCGATGATGTTTTCCTTACCCTCCACACTCCCACAATGCTTGCATTCCACGGGACATGGCCTTCTTGATAATGCGTCGGCATTTCCATGTGCGTTTCCCTTCCGATGTTCAATTTGGAAATCGTAGCTTTGCAAACGTTCGATCCAACGTGCTACTTGTCCCTCTGGATTTTTGAATTGTAACAACCAGCGCAAAGCCCCATGATCCGTCCGTAGAAGAAATTTTTGGCCATAGAGGTACTTATGGAAGTGCTTAACACATTCCACTATAGCCAACAACTCTTTCCGTGTTACACAATAATTCCGTTCCGGCTTTGATAACATCTTGGAGTAATATGCAATAACTCGCTCCTCACCATTTGTTGCCTGTGATAATACTCCTCCTATACCATCATTACTTGCATCGGTGTCCAAAATGAATTTAACGTTGGGTATAGGGTATGCGAGGATTGGTGCTTCGCATAATCGTCGTCTTAGTTCCACGAATGCCTCTTCTTGATCATCCTTCCATTCGAATGCCTTGTTCTTCCTGGTTAACTCGTGTAAACTCTTTGCAATACTGGCGAATCCTGGCACGAATCGTCTATAATAGGTGCACAATCCAAGGAAGCTCCGTAATTCATGTAAGTTTTTAGGTCGTGGCCATTCCTTCACCGCTGCGATCTTGTCTTCATCGGTATGGATTCCATTGGTTGTTACCTTATGACCCAAATATTTTACTTCCGTTCTAAATAGTTTGCATTTCTTTGGGCTTAGCTTCAATCCGGCGGCTTGTATCCGATCCAAAACCTCTGCCAAATTCCTTAAATGCTCGTCGAAATCCTTGCCCATAACGATGATGTCGTCCAAATATACGAGGCACGTCCTCCAATGTAATCCCTTTAGCACGCGCTCCATCAGCCGTTCAAAAGTCGCTGGGGCGTTACATAATCCGAATGGCATAACGTTAAATTGCCATAATCCGTTACCCACACTGAATGCCGTTTTCTCACGATCTTCCTCCTGGACTTCCACTTGCCAATAGCCGCTTTGCAGATCTAATGTCGAAAATATTCGAGCACCCGATAATGTGTCTAACGTGTCATCGATCCTTGGCAATGGGTAACTATCCTTTTTCGTCACAGCATTTAATTTTCGATAATCCACGCAGAATCTCATGCTACCATCCTTTTTCTCGACTAACACCACTGGTGAACTCCATGGACTGCTTGATGTTTCGATTACCCCTGCTGCTTGCATATCTTTTACCATTCGATCCACTTCTCCTTGCTTTGCCAATGGTAATCTCCTGGGTGGTTGTCGAATCGGCATTTCTGCTCCTGTATCTATTCGATGTTTAACCATTGTGGTTCTCCCATTATTGTCCGATGTACTGCAGAATATTGGCATATACCGCTCGAGCAATTGTTTTGCCAAATTTTTCTGTTCCATGGTAAGATCTTCGGTCCATTTCTCCATAAGTTGATCTATAATCTCTTTCTGCCCTTGCGAGTTAGCCGTCTTAATCGGATTTTTCTGCTCGCACTTCACTATCGCCGATATTTCTTCACATTTTCCGATTATTGTCCCTTTCTTGATGGTTTTCGTCTTATCCGAGAGATTTAGAGTCCTAATTGGTACTCTATTATCGCTGTCTGGTTTCACTAAAACTTTCCCGATCATAATTTCTCTGGCTCCGCTCTCCGCTTCATTGGCTTCAACAACCCACAACCTGGGTGACCCAGAAACTCCTTCCAATCTTGCCCATACTATTGTTTCCGAGTTCGGTGGCAGCTTCTCCCGATGATCCATTATAATTTGCCTGGTCGTTTCTCCTATAACGGCGCTAACGTGAAGTGGCAACTCGATATTATCGTAGGTTAATACACCCCGTCCAACATCCACCACGAAGCCATTCGTTCTCATGAAGTCCATTCCCAAGATGACTTCGTCTACAATATCTGCAACCAGCACCTCGTGTTGAAAGTGATTTCGTCCAATCCTTATTTTTACGACCTTTTTCCCTTTTATTGCTGAATTTTCCCCAGTCGCCGTTCGTAATTTAATGCCATTAGCTGGTTCCATAATTCCATCGATAATATCCTCACGAACAATCGTATGTGTTGCTCCCGTATCCAGCGTGATCATGCATTTCTTCCCATCAATATCGGCTTCAATTGTTAAGCTGTCACCGTTCCTTGCTATTCTCGAAACATGGATGGAGGTTGTGGGGCAATCGGTTATGGGAGTCAGCTTCTGCCCCTGCAAACTGACTCTTTTTAGTTTAACGACTCCGCTGTCGTCTGACCCTCCTTTCTGGATTCTATCTGCTCCTCGTTTGATCTACGCTTCATACGAGATGGCAACCTTGCTCGTTTCTTCCTAATCTCCCAACAGTCCCGTGAGATGTGACCCATTCTATCACATAACCAGCATTTAATCCTGCCACTTCCATCTCTGAACCTTGGCGTAGCCCTTGCGGTGTCTATTCTGGAATCAATCTCCACTCGACGAATTTTCATTGCTGGTTTGATGATGGTTTGCGCAGTTTCATTTGTTAACGCACAAGCGATGGTTTCCGTGAAAGTTGCCTTAGGTGACAACATCACCGCTCTGCGCGTCTCAGGATCTCGAATACCGTCAATGAATGCATCCATTTTAATTCGCTCCATGTAATCGGCCGACATATTTGAATGTACTAAATGCGCGAGCCGCTCAATTGCCGATGAAAATTCCTGTAGCGATTCTCCTGCTCTTTGGTATCGACCCTTCAATTCCATGCGATAGATTTCTTGTTTGTGGTCACTTCCGTATTTTCGATCTAACGCCTTCATAATTCCCATGTAAACGTTCCGTTCCTGCTCAGGAATGATTTGTAGTGTTTCTGCCGCTTCGCCTTTAAGAGCCACAATTAACGCTGCAACACATTGTTCTTCAGTCCACTGATTTTGCTTAATCGCCGTTTCGAATTGGAACTTAAAAATACTGAAGGATGTTGTTCCATCAAATGTTGGTGGTTTTATTTTAACTGCATTAACTGTCTGGATCACTTGACCTGTTGTTCCATTTGACTTGACATCTTGGAGCTCCTTCTCGAGATGTTTGACTTCCGTTTGTAGATCTTGTTTCACATTTTGAATTTCTGCGTGTACTTCTGTTTGCAGTTTTTCCACTTTACCGTGTAGTGTAGATGATAACTCCAGAAACTTCTCGTCCATTTTCTTTTGGCCAACTTCTATTTGGTTTTTAATGTCCGCTCCTTGTTGCTCCATTTGTAACATCTTCTGTTTCATGTCCTGGTTCGACAATTTCATTTGATGTTTAATGTCCGCCCCTTGTTGTTCCATCGATTGTTTAATTCCACCCAACTGTTGTCCCATCATTTGATTCATAGCTGCCATCTACTGCGATAAATCAAAACTTCCAGATGGGTTTTGTGTTGTTCCGACCATCGTTTGTTCTTCCTTTTCTTTCTTGTCCACAGTGATCTCATCCGTGTTGTCCTCCTCGAAATCATACACATCTGGATTTAAACCGTCCTTCTCCATGGCCTCACGTAGTCGCTCCACCAAACTAGCTTTTGTGCCTTCACTGGCCAAACCTCGTTGTTTCAGTTGCTCCTTTAATTGCGCAAGCTTTAATTCGTAGAGAATCATTTTTCTTATTATTCACAATCCCACCGCTGTCACCAATTGTTACGATTTTGCCTTGTCAATCAAGGTTCGAATCACTGGATTGTGAATAAATACACTGCTTCAAATTTTTAGCTCACACAATTTATTTACACAACACAATTTATTATACAACACGAAATTCACAATTAATTATTACACTTTAACACACTTTTTAATTATCACTTTAATAATCGCTTTAATAATCACTTTAATAATCTTTCTATTTAACCTTCACTGTATCACGTTTAAAATAATACTCAGCAATATACGTCAACGCGCGCCTTTATATACCAAAATATTTGTTTCTAGAATAATCCTAAATGCGCAGCAAATATGTTAGTATAGAAATACGCCTAAATGTTGAGTATACATTATAAATGTAATTGAATAATTAATGAAAATAACTTATTCTATTCTATTCTAGGTGTCACCGTAACAATATGATCGAGTAAAATTTCATAACAAAAAATATTTTATTTGTTTGTACAGTATAAAACACAAATTATTCTTCAAAATTTGCTTTTCATTATGCTATGAAACTAGTGTATGGTGTTTAAACTGTAAGCGAAACAAAACAAACAAAAACAAACGAAAACAATAAACAAATCTAATCAATTTATTATTTTTGTTTGAAAATATCTCCCTCTACGCATCATTTATATTTAATAAAACAGAATGAAACGAAAACTCAAAATGCACATAATATATTATTATGTATATAGATATCCTCGTATATGCATACTATTTAAAATATGTAATGTGTGTACACAAAACCAACAACAATATAAAGCCATGCTAATGCAACAAATACAGAAAACAATACACTATAGATAGTTGTATTAGCATATATGTGTACATAGTATGTGCGCACTAGTTTAATAAGTAGTGGTGCGAAAGAAAAAAATTAACATGGGATTGTTAGTGTAATAAACACAATCTTCTGTAGTTTATCGTATATTGGTATCTGCGTTTCAGACTTTGTTCAGGGCTTTTAATTGTTGTTGGTTTTGGTGTACACGATCGAGAATTCCTTCTCCTTTTAGATGTATCAAAATTAAACACGTGGCATGAAAAGAAAGACGATTGTATACGTGTATGTTAGCTACATTGAATATTTTTATTATGGTGTGGTAAATGAAATGTAAACCAAAAAATGAAAAAAAAAATATTTGGAGGATTTTGATACGGAAAAAATCAAAAACTGCAATAGAAATGAAAAAATGTATGTTAAGTCAGTGCACCTAGAATACTACAGGCCACACTGCTTGCTATGTCATTAAATTTATGTCTACAGTTTGTTCTTTGAACTGTAGACGACAGTCATGTTCATAAAAAGAAAAACAAACACAAAAAAAAAAAATTTATACGAGTGCTAAAAGTAAGGTTATGTCTTCTCATAAATTATTCGAAATATGTACACATTTTATACGTGTTTACATATTTTACACAATTTAGAATGCATAATTTTATAAGAATATTATGAATTATTACTTTTACCAATAGCTTTTTATTAAATTGTGAAACATATTGTTACGGTGACACCTAGAATAGAATAGAATAAGTTAATTTCATTAATTGTTCAATTACATTTATAATTTATACTCAATATTTAGGCGTATTTCTATACTAACATATTTGCTGCGCATTTAGGATTATTCTAGAAACAAATATTTTGGTATATAAAGGCGCGCGTTGACGTGGAATGCTGAGTATTATTTTAAACGTGATACAGTGAAGGTTAAATAGAAAGATTATTAAAGTGATTATTAAAGCGATTATTAAAGTGATAATTAAAAAGTGTGTTATAATTGTAATAATTAATTGTGAATTTTGTGTTGTATAATAAATTGTGTTGTGTAAATAAAATTTTGTGAGTTAAAATTGAAGGTGGAATTAAACAATCGATGGAGATACAAGGGGTGGACATTAAACATCAAATGAAATTGACAAACCAGGACATGAAACAGCAGGTGGAGCAGCAAGGGGCAGACATTAAACAATCGAACCAAGAAATGAAACAGAAGATGGTACAAATGGAGCAACAAGGAGCGGACATTAAAAACCAAATAGAAGTTGGCCAAAAGAAAATAGACGAGAGATTTCTGGAGTTATCATCTACACTACACGGTAAAGTGGAAAAACTGCAAACAGAAGTACACGCAGAAATTCAAAATGTTAAAGAAGAGTTTCAACGTCTCGAGAAGGAGTTCCAAGATGTCAAGGCGAATGGAACGACACATCAAGTGATCCAGACGGTTAATGCAGTTAAGATAAAACCACCAACATTTGATGGAACAACATCCTTCAGTATTTTTAAGTTCCAATTCGAAACGGCGATTAAGCAAAATCAATGGAATGAAGAACAACGTGTTGGAGCGTTAATTGTGGCTCTTAAAGGCGAAGCGGCAGAAACACTACAAATCATTCCCGAGCAGGAACGGAACATTTATACGGGAATCATGAAGGCGTTAGATCGGAAATACGGAAGTGACCACAAACGAGAAATCTATCGCATGGAATCGAAGGGTCGATACCAAAGAGGAGGAGAATCGCTTCAAGAATTTTCATCGGCAATTGAGCGGCTCGCGCATTTAGCACATTCAAATATGTCGGCCGATTACATGGAGCGAATTAAAATAGATGCATTCATTGACGGTATTCGAGATCCTGAGACGCGCAGAGCGGTGATGTTGTCACCTAAGGCAACTTTCACGGAAACCATCGCTTGTGCGTTAACAAACGAAACTGCGCAAACCATCATCAAACCAGCAATGAAAATTCGTCGAGTGGAGATTGATTCCAGAATGGACACCGTGCGGGCTACGCCAAGGTTCAGAGATGGAAGTGGCAGGATTAAATGCTGGGTATGTGATAAAATGGGTCACATCTCACGGGACTGTTGGGAGATTAAGAAGAAACGAGCAAGGTCGCCATCTCCTATGAAGCGTAGATCAAACGAGGAGCAGATAGAATCCAGAAAGGAGGGACAGACGGAAGCGGAGTCGTTAAACTAAAAAGAGTCAGTTTGCAGGGGCAGAAGCTGACTCCCACAACCGATTGCCCCATAACCTCCATCCATGTTTCGAGAATAGCAAGGAGCGGTGATAGCTTAACAATTGAAGCCGATATTGATGGGAAGAAATGCATGATCACGCTGGATACGGGAGCAACTCATACGATTGTTCGTGAGGATATTATCGATGGAGTTATGGAACCAGCTAATGGCATTAAATTACGAACGGCGACTGGAGAAAATTCAGCAATAAAAGGGAAAAAGGTCGTAAAAATAAGGATTGGGCGAAATCACTTTCAACACGAGGTGCGCAGATATTGTAGACGAAGTCATCTTGGGAATGGACTTCATGAGAACGAATGGCTTCGTGGTGGATGTTGGACGGGGTGTATTAACCTACGATAATATCGAGTTGCCACTTCACGTCAGCGCTATAGGAGAAACGACCAGGCAAATTATAATGGATCATCGGGAGAAGCTGCCACCGAACTCGGAAACAATAGTATGGGCAAGATTGGATGGAGATTCTGGGTCACCCAGGTTGTGGGTTGTTGAAGCCAATGAAGCGGAGAGCGGAGCCAGAGAAATTATGATCGGAAAAGTCCTAGTGAAACCAGACAGCGATAATAGAGTACCAATTAGGACTCTAAATCTCTCGGATAAGACGAAAACCATCAAGAAAGGGACAATAATCGGAAAGTGTGAAGAAATATCTGCGATAGTGAAGTGCGAGCAGAAAAATCCGATTAATACGAGTAACTCGCAAGGGCAGAAAGAATTTGTAGAACAATTCATGGAGAAATGGACCGAAGATCTTACCAACGAACAGAAAAATATGGCAAAACAATTGCTCGAGCGGTACATGCCAATATTCTGCAGTACACCGGACAATAATGGGAGAACCACAATGGCAAAACATCGAATAGTTACAGGAGCAGAAATGCCGATTCGCCAACCACCCAGGTGATTACCTTTGGCAAAGCAAAGAGAAGTGGATCAAATGGTAAAAGATATGCAAGCAGCAGGGGTAATCGAAACATCAAGCAGTCCATGGAGTTCACCAGTGGTGTTAGTCGAGAAAAAGGATGGTACCATGAGATTCTGCGTGGATTACCGAAAATTAAATGCTGTGACGAAAAAGGATAGTTACCCATTGCCAAGGATCGATGACACGTTAGACACATTATCGGGAGCTCGAATATTTTCAACATTAGATCTGCAAAGCGGCTATTGGCAAGTGGAAGTCCAGGAGGAAGATCGCGAGAAAACGGCATTCAGTGTGGGTAACGGATTATGGCAATTTAACGTTATGCCATTCGGATTATGTAACGCCCCTGCGACTTTTGAACGGCTAATGGAGCGCGTGCTAAAGGGATTACATTGGAGGACGTGCCTCGTATATTTGGATGACATCATCGTTATGGGCAAGGATTTCGACGAGCATTTAAGGAATTTGGCAGAGGTTTTGGATCGGATACAAGCGGCCGGATTGAAGCTAAGCCCAAAGAAATGCAAACTATTTAGAACGGAAGTAAAATATTTGGGTCATAAGGTAACAACCAATGGAATCCATAGCGATGAAGACAAGATCGCAGCAGTAAAGGAATGGCCACGACCTAAAAACTTACATGAATTACGGAGCTTCCTTGGATTGTGTACCTATTATAGACGATTCGTGCCAGGATTCGCCAATATTGCAAAGAGTTTACACGAGTTAACCAGGAAGAACAAGGCATTCGAATGGAAGGATGAACAGGAAGAGGTGTTTGTGGAACTAAGACGTCGATTATGCAAAGCACCAATCCTCGCATACCCTATACCCAACGTTAAATTCATTTTAGACACCGATGCAAGTAATGATGGTATAGGAGGAGTATTATCACAGGCAACAAATGGTGAGGAGCGAGTTATTGCATATTACTCCAAGATGTTATCAAAACCGGAACGGAATTATTGTGTTACACGGAAAGAGTTGCTGGCTATAGTGGAATGTGTTAAGCACTTCCATAAGTACCTCTATGGCCAAAAATTTCTTCTACGGACGGATCATGGAGCTTTGCGCTGGTTGTTACAATTCAAAAATCCAGAGGGACAAGTAGCACGTTGGATCGAACGTTTGCAAAGCTACGATTTCCAAATTGAACATCGGAAGGGAAACGCACATGGAAATGCCGACGCATTATCAAGAAGGCCATGTCCCGTGGAATGCAAGCATTGTGGGAGTGTGGAGATCAAGAAAAACATCATCGATATTCGACTTATGCAAGTGCTACCTGATGAGGAATGGACTGATGAAATGATCAAGAAGGAGCAATTACGGGATGCTGACCTGTCATTCATCATGGAACATAAGGAAAAGGAACACCGTCCCACATGGAGTGAGATAGCTGACAAAACTCCCATTGTAAAAGCATATTGGGCTCAATGGGATAGCCTCCACATAGAAAATGGATGTTTAAAACGAAAGTGGGAAAGCACGGATGGTAAAGTAAAACAATTGTTGGTAGTGGTGCCAAAAGATCGGATAGCGGAAATCCTCAAGGAGTATCATGGAGGAGCAAGTGGAGGTCACCTAGGGATTAATAAAACATTGGCCAAAATTCGACAACGTTTCTACTGGTCCGGATGTAGACAGTCAGTAGTAGAATGGTGCCGAAGATGTGACCAATGTGCGGCAGTAAAGGGACCAGCACGAAAAAGCCGTGGAACCATGAAACAATATAATGTCGGGGCACCATTTGAGAGAATTGCAATGGACGTGGCGGGGCCATTTCCGACCACGGAGAGCGAAAATAAATATGTGCTAGTAATAATGGATTATTTTAGCAAATGGCCGGAGGTGTACCCCATACCCAATCAGGAGACAACAACAATAGCTGATGCCGTGGTTAACAATTGGATTAACAGATTTGGTGTACCTATGGAAATTCACACGGATCAAGGAAGGAATTTCGAATCGGTGGTATTTCAGGAGATATGTCAGATGCTTGGAATCAATAAAACAAGAACGACGCCTTTACACCCACAATCGGACGGTATGGTGGAAAGATTCAATGGCACATTGGAGGAATATCTAGCAAAGGTTGTGGAAAGGAACCAACGCAACTGGGATCGACATATACCGGGTTTCCTGATGGCCTACCGATCAGCGGTACATGACACAACAGGAGTGACACCAGCTAAAACCATATTTGGGAACAACCTGCGATTACCGGGAGATTTAAAGTTTGGAGCTGTTCCATCAGCAGCTCTATGCGGACAGGATTACGTCGACCGGATGAAAGAGGAACTCAATGAAATACATCAATTTGTACGGGAGAAAATTCGAATATCAAGTGATCGAATGAAAGCTCGATATGACATACGAGCAAATAATCAAGGCTTCGAGGAAGGGCAATTGGTATGGCTTCACAACCCGCAACGGCACAAGGGATTATCACCGAAGTTGCAACCCACATGGGAAGGACCTTACACTGTCATTAAAAGGTTGAACGACGTGGTTTATCGCATACAGAAAGGAGTGAAAGGTAAACCAAAGGTGGTGCATTTAGAGCGTTTGGCGCTCTACAGAGGAGGTGATCTGGATCCTGTTCGGGACGAACAGGCTTAGGTGGGGGGTAGTGTTACGGTGACACCTAGAATAGAATAGAATAAGTTAATTTCATTAATTGTTCAATTACATTTATAATGTATACTCAACATTTAGGCGTATTTCTATACTAACATATTTGCTGCGCATTTAGGATTATTCTAGAAACAAATATTTTGGTATATAAAGGCGCGCGTTGACGTGGAATGCTGAGTATTATTTTAAACGTGATACAGTGAAGGTTAAATAGAAAGATTATTAAAGTGATTATTAAAGCGATTATTAAAGTGATAATTAAAAAGTGTGTTATAATTGTAATAATTAATTGTGAATTTTGTGTTGTATAATAAATTGTGTTGTGTAAATAAAATTTTGTGAGTTAAAATTGAAGCAGTGTATTTATTCACAATCCAGTGATTCGAACCTTGATTGACAAGGCAAAATCGTAACAATATTATTAAAATATTTTTCTTTTTGTTTGTTTACAATTTTTTTCGCATCAATATGACAGCAAACACAAAAAAAAATCAAAACAATCTTTTTAATTTTAGTGCTGCCTATAATAGCCAAAGAGAGAACAGTCGACATAAATTGACGTCATATAGCAAAATTTTTAAAGCAGTGTGGCCTGTAGTATTGTGCACTAGTTAAGGTGCATTGGTTAAGTACACATTATAAATACGTATCATATTTGTGTTTTGTATTATTATGTATATTTCTATATACTGATTCGTCCAAATTAAATACATTAAAGAGTTTTTCTATGTGTATACTATACGGATGATAATGACGAATTCATTAATATTAAAATATCTAGCAATTTTAGAAATTACTATTTTTTGGAGAAAATGAATGAAATCAGCTTACAAGGGAAAAATAGCATTTGGGAAATATATGTACTATTCTTGCATGTTACCATGTACCGGTAACACCAAAAACAATTTCGACAGGCAATTCGATCTTGTGTTTAAACCATTTTGATTTGAAGTCTAGTAAGAGACTTGGCGTTGTTTCATAAAATTTCAACTGAACTGGATCAGGTCAAAAAATACGATTGTTGTTTTGAATATTATTCATAGAAAGTTTTGACTAGAAACAGACAGAATTTCGGAAAAATTCTATCTGGAATTATCTGCATATAGTCGTTTGAATATCGCCTTAGAGACGATTCACAACCACTTCACTTATACAATATCACTCGTTAAAATCTTGGCTATAAAACTAAAATATTTCCTTAAAAATCCTTACGGGATACAGGTGATTAAATCTTGTCTCACAGGCGATTCACGAGCATGAATTCGGCGATATATGCCAAGTGCTCGTCAATCGCCTACGTGCCTAGATTCAAACGACTATATCTAGAGAATTTCAGATAAAATTTTTCTTCAAATTTCTCAGTTTGTAGTCAAAACTTCAACAAATTCGGTGGTATATTCCTAGTGGACGTGAATTGTCTCTGAGACGAGATTCAAACGTCTTTATTCGGGTTATTCCCTATATTTTTTTTTAAATCTCTCAGTTTGATAGGCAAAACTTCAATCGACTATATCCATAAACATAAAAAATTAAATTTTCGGGCTGAAAGTTCTTGCTATATTCATAGTGTTCAATCACGTAATGCTAATTAAGTTTTCTCATTGTCGTTTTCAAGTTAGGTTTGGGGTGTCTAGGTTTCCAAACAATTGAAGGGATAATTTATAATTTCCTAAAAGTTATATTTAAAATTAAAACTTCGCACGAAACTTATCACCAAAACAAAAGGCCTTTCAAGGGTTGACTCGCGAGGCTGAACACTCGAGCCTGCGAAAACATTAAGCTTTTTACGAATACTAACAACAAAATGTACGGATACCGCCTAAATATAACAGGACTCTCGCTTAAATATCCGGACAAGAACGATCGGTACCTAGTATGTATCACACGTATCTAGAAGTATCGGTTGGAACTTGTTCGTGGTCTAATAAATGTGAGAGAAGTGTCTTTTGCACTTTGTAACGGAACGGCAGTGTAATGGTTTGGGAGTGAGCGCCACTATAATGGATTCTACCATTTGGCACCACTGTAATGGTTTGATCAGACTCAAAACAAGATATTTGCTCCGTTAACAGAATGTCACTACAATTCTTTAAACATGTGATAGCAGCACGTTTGCGAGGCTAGGTTCAGTCGGTGGGTGGAGTTCTTATCACTAATTGCAGTAACCTTGATGTGCTGCCGCGTTACCCATACCGATGATATATACACAGATACACTCATATTGTGAGTGAAAACTTATATGGAACGAGACACTTATAAAAAAACAGGAAATTAACAGTAGGTATTAGCATTTCGTTAATGTCATTTATTTGATTGAGGAATTAATCAAGAAAGCTGTAAATAATTCAATACAAACAAAATAATACTAAAACAACAAATAATTAATTAAACGAAGGTAGAGTATGTACAGTCATTTTATTAGCGTGGTCAAGGTCGCTGTAGACCACATGCTCGCCACCCCTTTTCCTACAAGCAATACCGTGCATCACATTTTTGGTACGCTCCCCTGATTAACGTGTTAGCCTTAACTATCTACTAAAGTTTACTCAGACATGGTAATTCCCAACAAACTACATTAAACTATAAGAAAATTCATGAAACATTATTACGCCACACGAAAGAAGCAAATTGTAGATGATAGTATCGTGACAGCAGCAATGAAACACACGAAAAATTAACATTAAATTGATAAATAATTATTGGAATAATTCGATCGGAATATTTGTGTTACAAGTACATATGAAAGATTATTTAAAATATAATTTAGTTAAGTATTTTGTACATCGCAATTACAATAATAATAATAAGAATAAGAAATTGTGATTGTAACGTACAAATTTGATTATTTTATAACTAATTTTTTTGGGGTCCGCGGCCCTATTAGGATTGAATAAATATACTAAGGATAAACATATGATAATTAATAAATTATAAAATAAGAAACTATAATAAACATGATCATTAGAAAAGTAATCAATAAATAAATAAAATCATAATTAAGTTAATATAATTATAAATAAATCAATAAATAAATCATAATAAATATAAGTATTTAGTTATTCATATAGTTTGTAATTACATTTGTTAGTAATTAGTATATACTCCACAGAATTTAAGTTGTATATATATAATATGTATATATGTAATTTATAATAAGTAGGAATATAAAAAAAAACTTAGCTTATTTAGGCCATGATAGACGATGATGATTATTGACAGTTATGCATATTATATCCAGACTCTTACTCGATTTACCGTTTTGCGTTTTGATGAGCCGTTTCAATATTTCTTTATGGCGTGATGCACTTGTATCCGTACCTGAGTACCGTTGCGATAAAATTGAACCGGCAATCGAACAAAAAAAATCGCGGAGACGCCAGCCGATAGCGGGGTTCGCCTAAGCGAATACCACCTTGATTTTTATGTGACTCTGTAGGACCAGAAAATAACGATAATAATAATGATACAAAAACCAGAAATAAACAAATTATCACAATTACACAAAAAAACGTTCTTTTCGTATGAACCGGTACCTTTACCTGCAATCCCCGTAAAAGTACTCAATTTGTTTCGGATAACGTGGCACAAACTATACACTATTTTTTTTTATTTTATTAACACTATTTAAAAATATTTTATTTTAACATATAACGTAAAAACTTTTTCTACAACATTTTAAAATAAATTATGATTTTAAGGTTTTTATATAGTAAAATACTTATTATCTTTATGTGACAATATTGTTATTTTTGTTTTGTTTGAGACCGGTTTCGGAGTTCCTCCTTCTTCAGTCAACGTTTTTTACTATTAATGGTGTGAACGTAGGAAATTTCGCCTTATATATAATGCACTTGTCTGTTAACAGTTATTATTTGTTGTATATAGCTAAGTCATAAATTTTATTCGTTTTGAAGATTAACTTGTCGTTTAGTATGTGTGGGCTATGTCGGTGTTTATATATTTCAAATTCTTCCAAAATATCCATCATCCTGCATTTTCTCATTGTGTGCATTATTATTAAGTTTGTGTTTACGTCCGTGTATGTGTGATTGTTCGTGAATAAATGGCGAGCGTAATTGGATTTGAAGATCATGTTTTTGGTTGCATTTTTTATTTCTTTTGTGTGTTCATTGAATCTCAGTGTGAACGATCTACCGGTTTGACCGATATAGAACATAGGGCAATCATTACACGTCAGTTTGTATATTCCAGTGTCCATATTGTGGTTTTGTTGTGATGTTAATTTATTTTGTATTTTATGTGACGTTTTATGTGCGATTGTGTAACCAAATTTTCGAAATGTTTTTTGTAATAAATTGCTTGTGTGTCCATTATATTCGACTGTGACGTACTTTTTTATGTTTTCTTGTGTAGTGTGTAAGGTGGTGTAAAGTTGATGATGTTTTTTATGTAAAATTTTTCGGTTTAATTTATGAATCATGTTTGTGTTGTATCCGTTTTGTTTCGCTATGTGTATGATAGTGTGCAGTTCTTCTTTGTAGTCACCTTCACTCATGGGGATGTTGTTGAGCCTGGTTAGTAGATGATTGTATGCTGCTACCTTATGTTGAAATGGGTGATTAGATGAGTTGTGAATGGTGTGGTCAGTTTGTGTGTCTTTTCGATATATCGTGAAGCTATGTTTTTGATTGATGTTTTTAATAGTTAAATCAAGGAAATTTATAGACCTGTCGTGCTCTAACTCCAACGTGAACTTGATATTTTGGTGTATGTTGTTTATGTATTTATGTAACTCGTCCAATTGCCTTTTTGTACCGTGGAATAAGATTAAAATGTCGTCAACGTATCGATGCCAATATATTATCTTATTTTTGTGTTTATTCCTTATGTTGTTTATATAGAAATTTTCGAAGTGGTTTAAATATATGTTAGCGAGTGTTCCAGATAGTGGACTGCCCATAGGTAGTCCATCATTTTGTATATAAAAATTGTTGTTGTGCTGGAAATAATTTTGTTTGGTTATTACGTTGAGCAGCGCCATTATTTGTGTTGTCTTTTCTTTGTTTATATTATTGTTTAACAAAGAAAAGACAACACAAATAATGGCGCTGCTCAACGTAATAACCAAACAAAATTATTTCCAGCACAACAACAATTTTTATATACAAAATGATGGACTACCTATGGGCAGTCCACTATCTGGAACACTCGCTAACATATATTTAAACCACTTCGAAAATTTCTATATAAACAACATAAGGAATAAACACAAAAATAAGATAATATATTGGCATCGATACGTTGACGACATTTTAATCTTATTCCACGGTACAAAAAGGCAATTGGACGAGTTACATAAATACATAAACAACATACACCAAAATATCAAGTTCACGTTGGAGTTAGAGCACGACAGGTCTATAAATTTCCTTGATTTAACTATTAAAAACATCAATCAAAAACATAGCTTCACGATATATCGAAAAGACACACAAACTGACCACACCATTCACAACTCATCTAATCACCCATTTCAACATAAGGTAGCAGCATACAATCATCTACTAACCAGGCTCAACAACATCCCCATGAGTGAAGGTGACTACAAAGAAGAACTGCACACTATCATACACATAGCGAAACAAAACGGATACAACACAAACATGATTCATAAATTAAACCGAAAAATTTTACATAAAAAACATCATCAACTTTACACCACCTTACACACTACACAAGAAAACATAAAAAAGTACGTCACAGTCGAATATAATGGACACACAAGCAATTTATTACAAAAAACATTTCGAAAATTTGGTTACACAATCGCACATAAAACGTCACATAAAATACAAAATAAATTAACATCACAACAAAACCACAATATGGACATTGGAATATACAAACTGACGTGTAATGATTGCCCTATGTTCTATATCGGTCAAACCGGTAGATCGTTCACACTGAGATTCAATGAACACACAAAAGAAATAAAAAATGCAACCAAAAACACGATCTTCAAATCCAATTACGCTCGCCATTTATTCACGAACAATCACACATACACGGACGTAAACACAAACTTAATAATAATGCACACAATGAGAAAATGCAGGATGATGGATATTTTGGAAGAATTTGAAATATATAAACACCGACATAGCCCACACATACTAAACGACAAGTTAATCTTCAAAACGAATAAAATTTATGACTTAGCTATATACAACAAATAATAACTGTTAACAGACAAGTGCATTATATATAAGGCGAAATTTCCTACGTTCACACCATTAATAGTAAAAAACGTTGACTGAAGAAGGAGGAACTCCGAAACCGGTCTCAAACAAAACAAAAATAACAATATTGTCACATAAAGATAATAAGTATTTTACTATATAAAAACCTTAAAATCATAATTTATTTTAAAATGTTGTAGAAAAAGTTTTTACGTTATATGTTAAAATAAAATATTTTTAAATAGTGTTAATAAAATATAGTTTGTGACAAAAGCCACGAAAACGCATATAAAAATGGATCTTTTCCAATTTTATTCAAACTATACACGCTCGTAATGAGTATGAGTAGCGTTTTTTTATTATTTTTTAATTTTTAAATGCACAAGCACGATTTATACGAGTATATTGTAGTATATACAACACTTGTAATTATATAATTTGTTCTGCCAACTAATACCTTGAGTCGTCTGCTCTTTATTCTTTAAAATACAATCACCGAATGACAGAAAAAAAATTGTATAATTTCAAGTTTTTCGGTGATGAAAATAACACCGAGACACTGTCCAGCATCATCACCATCTATTATCATATTTTTAAATTATTACACCAACAATCATCAAGAGATTATTCAGCCTCTTAAATTAGGGCTTTCCAAAATAACTACATAGACATCAAGAGATAGATTTGGTTACAGACGCGTGTGTCACGATACTATCAAAAACATATGAAATATCGTTGCGCAATTGAGTGATAAAAAAATTCAAACAAACTTATATTCTTAGGCTGCTGGAACATTACCAATGTTACAACTTACGTTGCCTTCTTAGTCTTGTGATTTATTTATTAAGTGGAGTAAAACACCATTTTGGATTTTCAAGCGAAGTTAATAAACGCGCAGAACTCACTGCCGAGCTTGCAACGATAAGTATACTGAATTTATGAGAATGTTTGATGCAAGAGTAAATAAGAAAGGGAGTACATAATAACTCATGTTCCTTAAAAGCACATCAAATCGATTGGTTATTAAAAAAGATCTTTTTAAAGCCATTGTGTTCATAGTTTCCTAACTTCTACAAATAGGCTCGGATTGTAAATTTGTGTTATTATTCATTCGGTACAATTTTTTCAATCAATCATTACTACTATACTAGTCGAATTACTGGTCGAGTTACTGATCGAATCATTATTGATCATTATTCAATATATTAGACGGTGTGCCTGAGAGCGATTTTTTCGACTAAATTGCCGACTAAACTAAATTAATGTGTAGTTATGCTATTACCCACCAGTTTCTATGATTTAGACTCCTGCTGAGGTTGCTTGACTATTTAGTTGTCATTTTGTTGTGTTTATCTTTGGTCAAACTACAAAATTGAATTAACCAAAACCAAAAACATTCTCCAACCTAATCAAAATGTTCGATGTTTTATGAAATCTAGTACAAAAACTCAAACATAGATGTCGCGTCGTGTACAACTTTCGATATTATTATGCACTGAATTTAAAATAATATACGGGAACCCATCTACCATTTTCCGACATTTTGTTTTGACGTTTGAAAAGTTTTTTGATTGTTTACATTAATTGTTATGCTAAATGCGTAAACATTTCCGCGACCTTGAAAATTTTACTATTTCAACATATAGTTAATTTTAATGAAATTTATATAAAGCAAAGTTTCAATCTAGTTATTTAATCATAGACAATTACAATGTACATACATATCTATTTTCTAGTATTTAATTCGGTTGTATCATTATCAAAATTGCAAATTATTGAAGTATTTACTATTTGCTTTATGGTTTAGCTTGTTGATCATTTTCATAAACACTTTCAACCGGCAATAAACTGATCTTAGTTACGGCTCGCTTAAATATTGAGTGCGCCGTTTTAATCGTAACAACGCGAACTCGACCAGCGGTGCCAAAAAACTGTTAAGTTATTCTTCTCAAAGACAAAGGATTGTCATCATGCAAAACGACTAATGCACCAACTTTTAAATTTTCTGTCTGTTTGTTCCACTTATAACGATTTTGTAGTTCAGACAAATATTCAATATGCCACCTTCTCCAGAAGTGTTGTAATGCTTGTTGCAGCAATTGATATCGTGCTAATCTACTTGTGGTGATATGCAAAAGAGAAGGCTCAGGAATAGCAGTCATTGTAGAGCCAATTAAAAAATGACCAGGGGAAAGCGCCGACATATCTAGTGGGTTATTTGACATTAGCGTGAGAGGACGCGAATTTAGACATGCCTCTATCTGGACAACTAACGTATGGAATTCGTCCATCGTAAGACAATAGGTTCCCATTGAACGCCGCAAGTGATATTTTGTGTTTTTAATTGCGGCCTCCCATAAACCTCCGAAATGAGGGGAGCGTGGTGGGATAGTTATCCACTCCATGTTACTGTTAGAACAGAACTTCATGATTTCGCTTTGACATGACTGGGACAGGGAAAAGTCTCGAAGTTCCTTTAACTCTTTGCGTGCTCCGACGAAATTGGTGGCATTGTCGGAATATATTTTTAAGCACATACCGCGACGTGATACAAAACGACGCAAACACGCTAAGAATGCTTGAGTGGTCAAATCTGGAACAATTTCCAGATGAACCGCTTTGACGGCGAAGCAATCGAATAAACAAATATATGTTTTAATTTTCTCTTTTGATCTGCCTGAATATTTTATATTAAATGGACCGCAAAAATCTATCCCAACTATTGAGAACGGTCTCGTGGATTGCACTCTATCCTTGGGCAAGTCGCCCATGATTTGATTAATCTAGTCCGGTCGAACGTGGACGCATCGAACACAATTGCGATAGGTCTTTCTACATATGTTTCTCCCAGAAATAATCCAATAGTTTAGTCTTAAGTTATATAGCAGTGCTTGAGGTCCAATATGTAACAATCGAATTTGTGTATCTCGAACTAGTAACACCGTAAAGTAATGGTTTTGTGGAAGTAATATGGGATATTTTTGATCTTGCATCACATTCGCGTTTTTGATTCGGCCTCCAACACGAATAATTCCATTAGGATCTAAAAACGGAGAAAGTGATTTTAATGAACTTTTATTGTTGACACAATTGTTTATTTGAATTGACTTAATGTCTTCAGAAAATTCTTCTGATTGAACCCTTTTAAGAATAACCTGAAGAGCTAATGCGGTTTCATTTGCGGTTAGTTCCCCTAATTTTCGGAATTCACACAATTTAGTTTTACTATTATTGTAAAATCGAAGCAAGTAAGCAGTCACATTGATTAATTTTCGAAGTGACGAGTATTTTTGAATTAAATTAAACTTACTTTGTGATGTTGCAATACACGTGTGATTGAGTTTTCGAATCTCTGGATCTTGATCCGAAAGTATTGTTTTGTTTTCACTTTGCGGCCACTCAGTTTTATTTTTATGTAAATATTCAGGCCCCTTCCACCACATGGTTGAATTTACGATTTCATTTGGAAATAATCCTCGTTAAACGTAGTCTGCAGGATTTAAAGATGTGGGAACATAGTGCCAGTTATCAGTTGAAGACAATTCTTGTATTTGAGTGATCATGTTTGCTACAAATGTGGCGTAACGATGAGGTTCTAATTTTATTCGAAGAAGCGTGATCTCAGAATCTGACCACAAATAGATGATATCAAAATTTATTTTAAGGAGTGACAACAATTTATGGCTAATTTGAGACAGCAGTAACGCAGCACAGAGTTCCAGTCTCGGAATTGTCTGTTTCTTCAATGGAGCGACGCGAGATTTGGAACAAACCATATTAACCCGATGATTTCTATATTGATCAGTTGTGCGGATATAGAATACACACCCATATCCAACCTCACTTGCATCACCAAACCCGTGCAACTCAATGCTTGTATATGGATGGTATATGATGCCTCGAGGGACAGAAATTCCATTCAGACGTACTAATTGGCCTTTAAAATTATCCCACCTTTCGACAAACGATTCAGGAAGCAGGTCGTCCCATTTCAGCTCTGGTGAGGTCCATAATTCCTGTATGAATAATTTTGCTGTTAAAATTAGTGGAGCGCATAAGACTAGCGGATCGAATAACTGACATATTTCTGATAGGATTTTCCTTTTTGTGTTGCTAGTTTTATGAGAATTGAATTTTTCAAATGACATTTCTAGATTATCTGTTGCAGTGTTCCACAAGAGTCCTAATATTAAAGACAACTGGTTAGCTGAATCGTCATCTGCTAGCTCTGGAACGTTTGAAGAGAATTTTCTGATATCAAAGCCACCTAATTTCAATAAGGTTATCAATTCTCGTTTTAATGTTAATGCTTCTTGAAGGCTATTTGCACCAGTTAGAACGTCATCGACGTAGAAATCACCTTTCAAGACCTTGAATGCTTCAGGGAACGATGTTTTGTCAATAGCCAACTGATTCAAGGTTCTGGTTGCCAAATATGGAGCACTGGCGGTTCCATAAGTTACCGTACGAAGTCTATAACACTTCAATGGTTCAGACTGAGAATCGCGCCACCAAATGCGTTGAAAAACTTGCTGGTTTTCATGAATGAAAATCTGACGATACATTTGGGCTATGTCAGCCGAAAATGCAAACTGGTATTTTTTGAATCGAAGAACTAACGAAAATAAATCTGTTTGTACCACAGGGCAAACCAACATACAATCGTTTAATGAGATTTTTGATGATGATTTACACGATGCATTGAACACAACGCGCAATTTGGTGGTCGTGCTTGTAGATTTTGTAACGAAGTGATGAGGAAGATAGTAGGATTTATTAAACTGACTATCGATGGTGCTCGGAGTTTTAATAAGTTCCATATGATTTAGTTGAATGTATTCGTTCATGAAGTCCTTATATTGTTGGTATATCGTGGGATTTTTACCAAGTTGCTTCTCAACGTTAAAAAATTGACGGCGCGCATTTCCACTGGACGAACCAAGTTCTGCTATTTTATTGTTGACTGGAATGGCAACAGACTATCTTCCAGAGCTTAACCTTTTATAATTCCTTAGAAAATGTTCTTCACACAATTTTTCGTCGAGTGAATAGTTATTCTTGGACGTAATATTTTCCAATTCCCTAAAACTTTTTGATATGTGATTCGAGTAATTCAAAAGAGCACAATGACCTTTGATATTGAATTGAAGAATCCGAAGATTTATTTGTTTTGGTTTTTCCGGTAAGGACGTAGCCGAATAAAGTGTCATAGAACAACGGTAAATCCTCAGTTAGCTTGATTGATTTTCCTGAGAACAGTTCATGATAGACTTCTGCTCCGATCAGAATGTCGATGCGATCTGGAATATTGAAGTGGGGATCTGCTAGTTTTATATACGACGGTACTGATTTAGTTTCGAATTTTATGGGTAGCAATGGCAAATCACCAGTGATTTTTGGTAGTACGTAACATTTTAAATTTATATTGCGTTCTGAAATTCGAGATCATACTGACACATGCACCTTGCAACTGAGGGACGTAATTTTATTTCCCATCCCAGCCACTTGTTTCGATGTTGGGTGCATTTTTAAATCTAGGAGACGGCAGGTTGCATTTGTGATAAAGTTTAGATGAGAACCACATCGAGTAAAACTCTTGCACAAATGTAATTACAACTGCTTGTAAATGCTTTTACTACTGCTGTCCCGAGCATTATTTGTCCATTCGATGATAGTTTTCTTAAATTATCTTCATTAATTGAAATATTTAGAATGTTCTCGATTGTATCATGATAAGTACCCAACATGACTAGCCCATTACTTGTAGCAGGACTATTGACATCTGATATATTTGGTTGCTTCAACTGGGTTTTGGGTGTTGGTATATCTTTGACGACGTTAACAGAACAGGGTGCACTCACCGACTTTGCTGTTACTGAGGTTTGTGGTTGACGATCGTAATTAAAATGCAACAAGCGATGATGCTTTAATGAGCACTGGTTACTGCCTGAGTCGTTGCAATTGCGAACGCTGTGCGATGAGGACAAACAGTTTGTGGACAGCCCCTGTTGTTTGATGAAGTGAAATCTCATTTTTGGAGTGAGTTTTGGATCACAAAAGTCTGGACAAGTATCGATGGAGTGAGTACCACGACAATAGGAACAGGACTGAATGCAAGACAATAATGTTGAGAAGTTTTTCTTGGTTCTATTAGTATTTAAGTCCGGTTTCGCCTTTATAAATATAAATATTAAGGACAAAGCCGTAACTACTATGGCTGTAAATATGAAAATCTGAAAATGGACGTACATATATAAATAACATATGACACGTTAAAAACACCCAGTCGCAACTTTTTTACTGGTTACCACCAGGAATCGAACCCGGGACCCCCGAGTCACAGAGCAAGCACACTACTTACTAAGCTAACGAGGGCGACAGCTAACGAGGGCGATAGTTGTCGAAGATAAAGGTGTGAGAGCTCTAAGCACTCGTATATGACTTTGAAGGATTTTAATGAAATTTTCAAAAGTAAGCAGAGTTTTGTCATTGGAACCCTTGATTACTTCTGTACGACTAGCATTATCTAATTTTTCCGATAGATGGTGAATCAAAATTAGATTCCAACTTTCGACGTTCACTTTCAGAGCCTTTAACGAATTATAATTTTTTACAGCGTAGTCTACGAATATTTCCAATGACTCCGAAGAATGTGGACCAGGTGATTTTATGTCATATAACTGTTTAAGATACATTTTTTGAATTGCTACTTCATTATTATATTTGTCGTAGATAGCAGTTCAGGCCTGTTTATAAACAACTATAGTTAGCAGCTGCCACTGGAATTCCTTCAATTAATGAGTATGCCTTACCACCACTTACATGCGACACGAGATAATGGAATTTAATTGAATCATCAATATTTCTTTTGTGAACTAATTCTTCAAAAACATCACGAAACCTCAACCAATCAGATTCCTTACCGCTAAATGATGGTAACTTAATTTCATGCATTCGCATTTCCAATGAAGTAGATGAGCTTGTCAAATCTACTACGGAATTATTTTGTAATGAGATGACCCCTATTGTGGTTGTCGTTATTGTGTCGATATCATATCGACAACCAAAATCGGTATTGCTGTTGTCGTTATTAATCGACGTTTGTCGTAAAATCGCCATATTTTTGTCGATGACATTTTTGCTCGCGACTCGCAAGTATTGTGAGCCGTTTTTAATTCGAAAAATAGTTTAACATAAGTAAAATGATTTAAGTTTTAATAATTATTTATTAAATTTGTTAAAACCCGCATAAATTTACCGGGATTGAACAAAAAAAAATTAAATTTCTGGGGCGGGAGGGGGGGGGGGGTCACAGGTGATGGATAGTGAACGGCCTATCGATTAGCGGTGAATTAAATAGGCCGTCCCCAAACGCAGCTCTGCTGGAAGGAGAGCCTCAGAGAACGGGCGAGTTTTTAACCTCTGTTCATTAAATTCTGAGTGCCTATGATACCCATTAGGGGTATATAAAACCATCGACCACAACCACGATGAACTGAGCGTCACGTCTCCCTGTGCTCTCGGGCCCCCATTTAGTGAGTAGGGAACCCTATAAACGGTAATCCCCTGAATGAAATGGGTCCCATTTGTTTGGGATATCCATATAGATGGGTGAATGAGTGAGTGAATGTGGGAAAGGCCGGGTCATGGAGGGCGGAGTGCTCGGTGAGCCAATGGGCTGGATTAAGGTGTTATGCGACCCGTGCTGATGATCGGCTAGACTGGGGGCTCATTTAACAAAGCCCAGTCGTGAACGGAGCCCTCTGGATATCTGGCGACCTCCAGTTGTATTTAGCTTTACCTGCGTATACGGATCTCCGCGCAGGTGACTGTATTTCTCCGATACTCGTGGGAATAAATGGAAGATTTGAAAAAAATAATAAAAACAAGGGGACCGGTACCCACAAAAAATCGGAAAGTACTATAGAGAGGAGTAACTCTAACCAGAAAGGTGGGGCTCCCTCATCTGAGGCAGAGGTAAGCAACACCATGGCATCCAAGCCAGGAGGAAGCGGAGCCGCCAAACAGAAGAGCGGGGGATTGACAGAGATCCCCCCCAGCAAAGCGACGGTACAGGTTGGGTGGCAGCTTACAGTTGCGCAGAAGGAATCTGTAGCATGGGCTAAGAAAACTGTCGGCTCCGATAGCTCGGAGAGGTTCCTTGTGTCTAAAAGACAGAGGTCCCAGGATGAGCTTGAAGCAGGCGGCAGTAAGCGGGCCAAAGTGCAAGCAGACATGATGTCGGGTGCTCCTAAGGAGCAGAAACTAAAATTATTCAGTGAAATCCTGAAGGAGCACGTGCTGGTGCTAGCCGTCATTGACTAAGGTCAGGAAGATGGGAGCATCACGTCGGAGAAATGGAGGGTAGTGTATAATGCACTAAACTCCATATTCTTGAGGATCCTGAGAGAAAATCCGGGATCCCCTCCGTCTTGCAGAGATGCGAGGCTTGAAGCGGTCAGCAGAGGGCAAATCTCGAGCAGGCCGAGGACACGCATCTGGTTACCAACCGAGCAGAATAAGCCAGAGGAGATCATTGAGATTATATCCGGGCCAGTAATCCCGATCTTCCAACGGAAGGATGGAGGATTGTGAAGCAGGAGGAGACTAAGGAGGGCTTGTGATTGGCAATCATGCTGATCAATAAGGAGTCCTTGGCTTCCCTTGCTAGATCTAAGGGAGTGATCAACTCGGTCTCGGGTCGATCACTCTTAAAGTTTATAGGAAAGACGAGGTCGATAAGGGCGCGGAAGACCAGCCTATGGGCGACGGCGAACGGACCCGACAGGAAACGGTCAAGCGGGCTGAGGACGACCAGGGTAGCCGTACCGATATTTCGGACGAAATTGGTCCGAAGGTAGGGTTGGTAGGTTTTCAGGCTAGTAGGTTGGTGATGGGAGGTATAGCCACCACTCTCTGAAGTCCGATGGGGCCAACCCGTCAAACACACGACAAAAGGGAGTTGGCGACCAAACCAACGAGCTAGATGACACTATCCTGATGCAGGGAGTGCATCAAGTGGTGAATAAGGTAGATTACAATGGTTAGCATTGTACAAATAAACCTACATCACACGAAGGCTGCCCCGGCAGCTGTCAAGTGCGGAATTATTGGAGCTTCTCATTGAGACCCATTTTCCGGGAAGCATTGATGACTTGATGGAGCTCATCGAAGAACGCCTTTCACAGATGTGGATGGCATCGTGGACAGGAAACGAATCCTGTGGGCGCTGAACGGTTTTAAGCCTTATAAATCAGCGGGCCCGGATCGGATTATACCAGCAGAGATCCAAAGGAACTCTGCAGTTATCCTCCTCTGGCTGGAGGTTATCTTCAGGGGCTGTCTGCAACTGGTCTATATTCCCAGGAAATGGACGGAGGTTAGAGTGTTTTTTATCCCGAAATCGGGAAAGAGCTCACAGGCTTATCCAAAGGACCTGAGGCCTATAACTCTATCATCCTTTCTGTTGAAAACCTTGGAAAGATTGATAGACGTACTTATTCGAACAAAAGTTGAGCAAAGGAATTGGCAATGTCGCAGCATGCGTACTGTAAAGGTAAGTCGGTGGACACAGCTCTGCACGATCTAGTACCCATGATTGAGATGTCAATTTACTCGCAAGAGTATTGTATGGTACCATTTCTTGACATTGAGGGTGCCTTTAATAATGTAAAAACCGAGGCGATCATGGAAGGATTGTCATTTTTGAACGTGGATTATCCTATAAGTAGGTTGATAAATCAGATGCTGGTAAGCAGGATTATTACCTCGGAACTGCTGGAGGCCACCATTAGAAGACGGGTGGTTAGAGGAACTTCGCAGGGATGAGTAATGTCCCCCTTTCTTTGGAGTGCAGTAGTAAATGGATTGCTGTAGTAACTGGAGAAAGAGGGGATGGGGGTTGTAGCGTATGCAGATGATGTAGCGATAGCTGTCTCAGGCTAATATCTGGATACGATTAGGGGTGTTATGCAGAATTTTTGGGCATAATCTTGGACAATAAGCTCAGCTGGAAGCCTAACATTGTTGAAAGGGTGAATAAGGCTAATGTAGCCATTTACTCGTGTAGGAACGCTATAGGTAATAAATGGTGTTTGAAACCAGAGCTGGTACACTGGCTCTAAACCGCAGTGGTAAGGCCCGTGCTGATGTACGTGGTGGGCGTGTGGTGGCTAGCTCTGGTAACCTACATAAAGATGTTGGAGAAGGTGCAAAGAACGGCCTGTATGCTTATAAGCGGGGCGCTTAAGACAACATCTACACGCGCTTTAGAGGTTATGCTCCACCTTATTCCAATCAAAATTATTGGTAAGTAGATGACAGCCAATGTTGCAGAAGGCTCTCGGTTGTCTCTCAGTGGAAGTGTCTTCAGGCGGGACACTCGACGATAGTTAGATCAATAAGGGAAGAACTGGTGAATATAGATTATATTGAACCAACATTGTGCTTCGATAAAGGTTTCCGGATCATCTATCCTTCGAGGGAATCCTGGAGGAACGGATCAATACTGGAAAACGAGGCACTGAAATTTTTCACGGACGGCTCTAAGCTAGACCGGCAAAGAAGGAGCCGGAGTCTTCTGTGAGAAGCTCAATGTTAATATTTCTGTTCGTCTCGATAGGGGAAGTCGTGACATGGTTGAAGCATAACGTGGTATCCGTTAGGGATATCGCGATTTATGTGGACAGTCAAGCGGCACTCAGGTCACTAGAAGCGGGTTGTCTGAAGTCACGGGTGATGCTGGATTGCTGATCATCTCTTAACGAGATGAGCTAGTATTTCAGTATCCAGGTATCCAGTCCCTGGGCACTCGGACGTCACGGGAAACTGCAGGGCAGACGAACTAGCTAGGTACGGTACGACTCTCCAGATACAACCGGAAAGGGCAGGTCTGGGGAGGTCTATAGCAGCACTCAAATCGGCGCTCAGTAAAAAGGCAATCGCCTTGACAGATGAGAGGTGGACCAACACTGTCACGTGCAGAGTAGCAAAACAGGTTTGGCCAAAACTGGACCTGGGGCGCTCCAAGGCACTAGTATCCCTGGGAAAACGAGATTTAGGATTGGTCGTAGGGGTACTGACAAGACACAGCCTTTTTGGGGAACATGTGAGAAGGCTGGGTCTAGAGACAAATGACTTTTGTAGAAGTTGTATGGACGAAGAGGAGGAAGAGACGTTAGATCACTTCCTATGCTCGTGTCCGGCACTATCAATATCATACAAAAGACGTAAGTACTTGAGTGTGTACGACATGGACAGCCTTTCTGAACTCGCGGGCTGTGGAATGCGAGATATTTTACGCTATATCAGTAGCTTTGGTTGGTTTCAGCGGGAGTAAGGGGAGATTGGATCCTGTGGTATCACAATGGGCCATTATTGGCCTAAGTGTGCGATAGCAGCCACTCTAACCTAACCTAACCTAAGGCTATTGTAAACTATTGTGGCAATCGTTGTATCTGCAAGTTGTACACATTGTTTCGTTTTGTATTTACGAAAATATTTTCTTTATTTTACACCATACCAATACCACTACAGTTTACAGGCAGATTTATATAAAATCGACGTTAGTATGTGTAATATTTAACAAAAACAGAGAAAACCTTACAAAAAAAAAATATTTGTGTAGAAAAAATGTTATGGTTCGCTGATTTTCCCAGTAAATCATTGTATTTCATAAACAAAGTAAAAAAAATTATTTTGTCAGTGATCACTATCAATAATCAACCTTTGGTAACAATTTTCCTGAAAAATAAATTTAGTATTTCGATATTTTCATTTAATAGTTTTCGTTTTTAAACAACAACTCCACTTTGCTTTCGCGTCATAATCGGCATATGGTTTAAGGGTTTACCACACAATAAAGAACGAAAAAACACGGAAAATACAAAAAATAATATTTGATTTTGTTTTGTATTTTTTACTTTGATTTGTTTTGCTGAAGTTTATAGAATTAGTAAAAAAAATATATGTTGCGACGGAAGGGTGTATATTATGTCGAACTTTAAAAAAAAACATTCCAGGAATCAAATTGAATTAAAATTTCACTAATTAACTTTATTAAATTTACGAAAATGCATTTTAATAAATTTAATAGATTATTTTAATTGTTTGTGAACTAATAGATTAGTATTCTATTATATAAATTGGAAAAAATTCTTACAGTAGTTAAATGTAAACGAGTACCGTAAGGAGAAAAAAAACGGAACTGATTGAATATTTATTCAATTTGTTTTTATGTGTAAAGCAGTTCAATAAATTTAATTATCTATCATTTTAATTTTGAAAACGTACGTACGTACTTAGTGGTAAACGGTGTGATTTTTATTCCATAATCAAATCATGTATACATAATTTTCTTAGATAGAATATTCTAAATTATGTTAAAATATAGATTTCCATTTCAATTATTTAAATTAATATATTAATTACATAACACAATATATTATATTAATAATTAATATATAACGTAACCCAAGTATAACAAAATTCGACTTTTTCGTCATTTTTCGAAGTAAAAACTTATATTTAGTTTCGACTTTGACATAGTTTTGCTTTCGACTTAGAATAAGATCCTGTATGAAAAGTGTCGCGATTATTCGAAACTGGACGAAACCATAAAGCAAAATATACATAAGAGGACTCATGTAGAGTTTCCGAGGTTAATCTATCTTACTTTACACAACCTGTAAAAGCCTAACAAGAACAATGAACTATAAACTAACTATGCCGATTTGTTTATAAGATATGTGTTTATGGATTAAATATAGAAAAAAATTAAATTTGTGTATATAAACATATTAAAACTATAAAATAAGATTAACCTCGGAAAAACCTGCTTAAAATATTTGCACTACTTGATTTCTCTTATATATTTATTGCTCGATGACGAAACTCAATAAATAGAATTGTATACATGTGTGTGTGAACTGAAAAAAAACAATATGGCGGGAACGATCTGGTGCAACGACATATATAAAAGGATATAATTGAAAATACATATGAAAATATGGCGTCCAAATGTAAAGCAAAACAAAAAATTTAGGTTTAGAAGAATGAATATTTTATTGTATAAAAAAAATATATGCATATATACACATCTAAATTATATTATAATTAATTTTTTAATTAATTTTCATTATTAAACAATGTTTTGATATTATTCCTTGATTGTAATATTAAAAGTTTAAATATTTTCCATATAGCTCATATCAAGTTTATTATTCCGCATTTGTTTTCCACTTAATAATTTAAAACTGAACTAGAAATTAATTAATTTATACAAAACAAATTTGAATAGATATAAAAATATATTTTGGTGTAATTTTATTTAAATTAACGCACATCTCTAAATTTGTTTAAGAAAACCACTTTTATAAAATTACCAAACTTATGTCGTGAACATATAAAATAAATACGATACGTAGCTCTATTTTGTTTCGTCCCCAAGTATAACAAGACGAAACTTAAAATTGAGCTATCGTATTTGCCTTCGAAATATTAGAAAAAAGTCGACGAATCAATACTTTAGCATTGGTGCGTATATGTATACTGTCCCTAGTATAACAAAACGAAACAAAATAGAGCTACGTATCGTATTTATTTTACATGTTCACGACATGAGTTTGGTAATTTTATAAAAGTGATTTTCTTAAAAAAATTTAAAGATGTGCGTTAATTTAAATAAAATTATACCAAAATTTATTTTTATATCTATTCAAAATTTTTTTTGTATAAATTAATTAATTTATAGTTCAGTTTTAAATTATTAAGTGGAAAACAAATGCGAAATAATAAACTTGATATGAGCTATATGAAAAATATTTAAACTTTTAATATTACAATCAAGGAATAATATAATCAAATCATTGTTTAATAATAAAAATTAATTAAAAAATTAATTATAATATAATTTAGATGTGTATTGTTACGGTGACACCTAGAATAGAATAGAATAAGCTAATTTCATTAATTATTCAATTGCATTTATAATTTATACTCAACATTTAGGCGTATTTCTATACTAACATATTTGCTGCGCATTTAGGATTATTCCAGAAACAAATATTTTGGTATATAAAGGCGCGCGTTGACGTGGATTGCTGAGTATTATTTTAAACGTGATACAGTGAAGGTTAAATAGAAAGATTATTAAAGTGATTATTAAAGCGATTATTAAAGTGATAATTAAAAAGTGTGTTATAAGTGTAATAATTAATTGTGAATTTCGTGTTGTATAATAAATTGTGTTGTGTAAATAAATTGTGTGAGTTAAAATTTGAAGCAGTGTATTTATTCACAATCCAGTGATTCGAACCTTGATTGACAAGGAAAAATCGTAACAATTGGTGACAGCGGTGAGATTGTGAATAATAAGGAAAATGATTCTCTACGAATTAAAGCTTGCGCAATTAAAGGAGCAACTGACACGGCGAGGTTTGGCCAGTGAAGGCACAAAAGCTAGTTTGGTGGAGCGACTACGTGAGGCCATGAAGAAGGAAGGTTTAGATCCAGACGTGTTTGATTTCGAGGAGGAAAAAAACGGATGAGATCAGTATGGATGAGAAACAAAAGGACGTACAAACGGTGGTCGAAACAACGCAAAACCCATCTGGAAGTTTCGATTTTTCGCAGTTGATGGCTGCTATGAATATGATGGGACAACAGTTGAAGCAACAAGGGGCGGACATTAAACAATCGAACCAGGATATGAAACAACAGATGTTACAAGTGGAGCAACAAGGAGCGGACATTAAACATCAAATGAAACAGCAGATGGAGCAACAAGGAGCGGACATTAAACAATCGAACCAGGAAATGAAACAGCAGATGGAGCAACAAGGGGCGGACATTAAAAACCAAATCGAAGTTGGCCAAAAGAAAATAGACAAGAGGTTTCTGGAGTTATCTTCTACACTACACGGTAAAGTGGAAAAACTGCAAACGGAAGTACACGCAGAAATTCAAAATGTTAAACAAGATCTACAAACGGAAGTTAAACGTCTCGAGAAGGAGCTCCAAGATGTCAAGTCAAATGGAACAACAGGTCAAGTGATCCAGACAGTTAACGCAGTTAAGATAAAACCACCAACATTTGATGGAACAACATCCTTCAGTATTTTTAAGTTCCAATTCGAAACTGCGATTAAGCAAAATCAGTGGACTGAAGAACAATGTGTTGCAGCATTAATTGTGGCTCTTAAAGGCGAAGCGGCAGAAACACTACAAATCATTCCCGAGCAGGAACGGAACGTTTACATGGGAATTATGAAGGCGTTAGATCGAAAATACGGAAGTGACCACAAACGAGAAATCTATCGCATGGAATTGAAGGGTCGATACCAAAGAGGAGGAGAATCGCTACAGGAATTTTCATCGGCAATTGAGCGGCTCGCACATTTAGCACATTCAAATATGTCGGCCGATTACATGGAGCGAATTAAAATAGATGCATTCATTGACGGTATTCGAGATCCTGAGACGCGCAGAGCGGTGATGTTGTCACCTAAGGCAACTTTCACGGAAACCATCGCTTGTGCGTTAACAAATGAAACTGTTCAGGCCATCGTCAAACCAGCAATGGAAATTCGCCGAGTGGAGATTGATTCCAGAATGGACACCGAGCGGGCTATACCAAGGTTCAGATATGGAAGTAGCAGGATTAAATGCTGGGTATGTAATAGAATGGGTCACATCTCACGAGACTGTTGGGAGATTAAGAAGAAACGAGGAAGATCGCCATCTCCTATGAAGCGTAGACAAAACGAACAGCAGAGAGAGGCCAGAAAGGAGGGTCGGACGACATTGGAGTCGTTAAAAAGAGACAGCTTGAAGGGGCAAAAGCTGACTCCCACAACCGATTGCCCCATAACGTCCATCCAAGTTTCGAGAGTAGAAAGAGGCGATGACAGCTTGACAGATGAAGCCAATATTGAACATCGAAAGGAAAGCGCACATGGAAATGACGACGCGTTATTAAGAAGACCATGTCCCGCGGAATGCAAGAATTGTGGGCATGTGGAGATCAAGGAAAACATCGTCGATATTCGGCTCATGCAAGCGCTACCTGAGGAGCAATGGACTGATGAAATGATCAAGAAGGAGCAATTACGGGATGCTGACCTGTCATTCATCATGGAACATAAGGAAAAGGAACACCGTCCCACATGGAGTGAGATAGCTGACAAAACTCCGATTGTAAAAGCATATTGGGCTCAATGGGATAGCCTCCACATAGAAAATGGATGTTTAAAACGAAAGTGGGAAAGCACGGATGGTAAAGTAAAACAATTGTTGGTAGTGGTGCCAAAAGATCGGATAGCGGAAATCCTCAAGGAGTATCATGGAGGAGCAAGTGGAGGTCACCTAGGGATTAATAAAACATTAACCAAAATTCGTCAACGTTTCTACTGGTCCGGATGTAGACAGTCAGTAGTAGAATGGTGTCGAAGATGTGACCAATGTGCGGCAGTAAAGGGACCAGCACGAAAAAGCCGTGGAACCATGAAACAATATAATGTCGGGGCACCATTTGAGAGAATTGCAATGGACGTGGCGGGGCCATTTCCGACCACCGAGAGCGGAAATAAATATGTGCTAGTAATAATGGATTATTTCAGCAAATGGCCGGAAGTGTACCCTATACCCAATCAGGAGACAACTACAATAGCTGATGCCGTGGTCAACAATTGGATTAGCAGATTTGGTGTACCGATGGAAATTCACACGGATCAAGGAAGGAATTTCGAATCGGTGGTATTTCAGGAGATATGTCAGATGCTTGGAATCAATAAAACAAGGACGACGCCTTTACACCCACAGTCGGACGGTATGGTGGAAAGATTCAATGGCACATTGGAGGAATATCTAGCAAAAGTTGTGGAAAGGAACCAACGTAACTGGGATCGACATATACCAATGTTCCTGATGGCCTACCGATCAGCGGTACATGACACAACAGGAGTGACACCAGCTAAAACCATATTTGGGAACGATCTGCGATTACCGGGAGATTTAAAGTTTGGAGCTGTTCCATCAGCAGCTCTATGCGGACAGGATTACGTCGACCGGATGAAAGAGGAACTCAATGAAATACATCAATTTGTACGGGAGAAAATTCGAATATCAAGTAATCGAATGAAAGCTCGATATGACATACGAGCAAATAATCAAGGCTTCGAGGAAGGGCAATTGGTATGGTCACAACCCGCAACGGCAGAAGGGATTATCACCGAAGTTGCAACCCACATGGGAAGGACCTTACACTGTCATTAAAAGATTGAACGACGTGGTTTATCGCATACAGAAAGGACGGAAAGGTAAACCAAAGGTGGTGCATTTAGAACGTTTGGCGCTCTACAGAGGAGGTGATCTGGATCCTGTTCGGGACGAACAGGCTTAGGTGGGGGGTAGTGTTACGGTGACACCTAGAATAGAATAGAATAAGCTAATTTCATTAATTATTCAATTGCATTTATAAGTTATACTCAACATTTAGGCGTATTCCTATACTAACATATTTGCTGCGCATTTAGGATTATTCCAGAAACAAATATTTTGGTATATAAAGGCGCGCGTTGACGTGTATTGCTGAGTATTATTTTAAACGTGATACAGTGAAGGTTAAATAGAAAGATTATTAAAGTGATTATTAAAGCGATTATTAAAGTGATAATTAAAAAGTGTGTTATAAGTGTAATAATTAATTGTGAATTTCGTGTTGTATAATAAATTGTGTTGTGTAAATAAATTGTGTGAGTTAAAATTTGAAGCAGTGTATTTATTCACAATCCAGTGATTCGAACCTTGATTGACAAGGAAAAATCGTAACAGTATGTATTGTTACGGTGACACCTAGAATAGAATAGAATAAGTTAATTTCATTAATTGTTCAAATACATTTATAATTTATAAACAACATTTAGGCGTCAGTTCTATACTAACATATTTGCTGCGCATTTAGGATTATTCTAGAAACAAATATTTTGGTATATAAAGGCGCGCGTTGACGTGGAATGCTGAGTATTATTTTAAACGTGATACAGTGAAGGTTAAATAGAAAGATTATTAAAGTGATTATTAAAGCGATTATTAAAGTGATAATTAAAAAGTGTGTTATAATTATAATAATTAATTGTGAAAATTGTGTTGTATAATAAATTGTGTTGTGTAAATAAAATTGTGTGAGTTAAAATTGAAGCAGTGTATTTATTCACAATCCAGTGATTCGAACCTTGAGTGACAAGGCAAAATCGTAACAATTGGTGACAGCGGTGGGATTGTGAATAATAAGGAAAATGATTCTCTACGGATTAAAGCTTGCGCAATTAAAGGAGCAACTGACACGGCGAGGTTTGGCCAGTGAAGGCACAAAAGCTAGTTTGGTGGAGCGACTACGTGAGGCCATGGAGAAGGAAAGTTTAGATCCAGACGTGTATGATTTCGAGGAGGAAAAAAACGGATGAGATCAGTATGGATAAGAAACAAAAGGACGTACAAACGGTGGTCGAAACAACACAAAACCCATCTGGAAGTTTCGATTTTTCACAGTTGATGGCTGCTATGAATCAAATGATGGGACAACAGTTGGAGGGAATTAAACAATCGAACCAGGACATGAAACAACAGATGTTACAAGTGGAGCAACAAGGGGCGGACATTAAACATCAAATGAAACAACAGATGGAACAACAAGGAGCGGACATTAAACATCAAATGAAATTGTCGAACCAGGACATGAAACAGCAGATGGAGCAACAAGGGGCGGACATTAAGAACCAAATAGAAGATGGCCAAAAGAAAATAGACGAGAGGTTTTTGGAATTATCTTCTACACTACACGGTAAAGTGGAAAAACTGCAAACAGAAGTACACGCAGAAATTCAAAATGTTAAAGGGACGGTTCAACAAAAATTTGAATCGGTTGAACAAGATTTTAAACGTCTCGAGAAGGAGCTCAAAGATGTCAAGGCGATTGGAACGACACAGCAAGTGATCCAGACGGTTAATGCAGTTAAGATAAAACCACCAACATTTGATGGAACAACATCCTTCAGTATTTTTAAGTTCCAGTTCGAAACGGCGATTAAGCAAAATCAGTGGACTGAAGAACAATGTGTTGCAGCGTTAATTGTGGCTCTTAAAGGCGAAGCGGCAGAAACACTACAAATCATTCCTGAGCAGGAACGGAACGTTTACATCGGAATTATGGAGGCGTTAGATCGAAAATACGGAAGTGACCACAAACGAGAAATCTATCGCATGGAATTGAAGGGTCGATACCAAAGAGGAGGAGAATCGCTACAGGAATTTTCATCGGCAATTGAGCGGCTCGCGCATTTAGTACATTCAAATATGTCGGCCGATTACATGGAGCGAATTAAAATAGATGCGTTTATTGACGGTATTCGAGATCCTGAGACGCGCAGAGCGGTGATGTTGTCACCTAAGGCAACTTTCACGGAAACCATCGCTTATGCGTTAACAAACGAAACTGTTCAGGCCATCGTCAAACCAGCAATAGAAATTCGCCGACTGGAGATTGATTCCAGAATGGACACCGAGCGGGCTACGCCAAGGTTCAGATATGGAAGTGGCAGGATTAAATGTTGGGTATGTAATAGAATGGGTCACATCTCACGAGATTGTTGGGAAATGAAGAAGAAACGAGGAAGATCGCCATCTCCTATGAAGCGTAGACCAAACGAGGAGCAGAGAGAGACCAGAAAGGCGGGTCAGTCGACATTGGAGTCGTTAAAAAGAGTCAGTTTGAAGGAGCAGAAGCTGACTCCCATAACCGATTGCCCCACAACCTCCATCCATGTTTCGAGAATAGCAAGGAACGGTGACAGCTTAACAATTGAAGCCGATATTGATGGGAAGAAATGCATGATCACGCTGGATACGGGAGCAACACATACGATTGTTCGTGAGGATGTTATCGATGGAATTATGGAACCAGCTAATGGCATTAAATTACGAACGGCGACTGGAGAAAATTCAGCAATAAAAGGGAAAAAGGTCGTAAAAATAAGGATTGGACGAAATCACTTTCAACACGAGGTGCTGGTTGCAGATATTGTAGACGAAGTCATCTTGGGAATGGACTTCATGAGAACGAATGGCTTCGTGGTGGATGTTGGACGGGGTGTATTAACCTACGATAATATCGAGTTGCCACTTCACGTTAGCGCCGTTATAGGAGAAACGACCAGGCAAATTATAATGGATCATCGCGAGAAGCTGCCACCGAACTCGGAAACAATAGTATGGGCAAGATTGGAAGGAGGTTCTGGGTCACCCAGGTTGTGGGTTGTGGAAGCCAATGAAGCGGAGAGCGGAGCCAGAGAAATTATGATCGGGAAAGTTTTAGTGAAACCAGACAGCGATAATAGAGTACCAATTAGGACTCTAAATCTCTCGGATAAGACGAAAACCATCAAGAAAGGGACAATAATCGGAAAATGTGAAGAAATATCTGCGATAGTGAAGTGCGAGCATAAAAATCCGATTAAGACGGCTAACTCGCAAGTGCAGAAAGAGATTATAGATCAACTTATGGAGAAATGGACCGAAGATCTTACTACAACAGAAAAATTTGGCAAAACAATTGCTCGAGCGGTACATGCCAATATTCTGCAGTACACCGGACAATAATGGGAGAACCGCAATGGTAAAACATCGAATAGATACAGGAGCAGAAACGCCGATTCGACAACCACCCAGGAGATTACCATTGGCAAAGCATGGAGAAGTGGATCGAATGGTAAAAGATATGCAAGCAGCAGGGGTAATCGAAACATCAAGCAGTCCATGGAGTTCACCAGTGGTGTTAGTCGAGAAAAAGGATGGTACCATGAGATTCTGCGTGGATTACCGAAAATTAAATGCTGTGACGAAAAAGGATAGTTACCCATTGCCAAGGATCGATGACACGTTAGACACATTATCGGGAGCTCGAATATTTTCAACATTAGATCTGCAAAGCGGCTATTGGCAAATGGAAGTCCAGGAGGAAGATCGCGAGAAAACGGCATTCAGTGTGGGTAATGGATTATGGCAATTTAACGTTATGCCATTCGGATTATGTAACGCCCCTGCGACTTTTGAACGGCTAATGGAGCGCGTGCTAAAGGGATTACATTGGAGGACGTGCCTCGTATATTTGGATGACATCATCGTTATGGGCAAGGATTTCGACGAGCATTTAAGGAATTTAACAGAGGTTTTGAATCGGATACAAGCGGCCGGATTAAAGCTAAGCCCAAAGAAATGCAAACTATTTAGAACGGAAGTAAAATATTTGGGTCATAAGGTAACAACCAATGGAATCCATACCGATGAAGACAAGATCGCAGCAGTGAAGGAATGGCCATGACCTAAAAACTTACATGAATTACGGAGCTTCCTTGGATTGTGTACCTATTATAGACGATTCGTGCCAGGATTCGCCAATATTGCAAAGAGTTTACACGAGTTAACCAGGAAGAACAAGGCATTCGAATGGAAGGATGAACAGGAAGAGGCATTTGTGGAACTAAGACGACGATTATGCAAAGCACCAATCCTCGCATACCCTATACCCAACGTTAAATTTATTTTGGACACCGATGCAAGTAATGACGGTATAGGAGGAGTATTATCACAGGCAACAAATGGTGAGGAGCGAGTTATTGCATATTACTCCAAGATGTTATCAAAACCGGAACGGAATTATTGTGTAACACGGAAAGAGTTGTTGGCTATAGTGGAATGTGTTAAGCACTTCCATAAGTACCTCTATGGCCAAAAATTTCTTCTACGGACGGATCATGGAGCTTTGCGCTGGTTGTTACAATTCAAAAATCCAGAGGGACAAGTAGCACGTTGGATCGAACGTTTGCAAAGCTACGATTTCCAAATTGAACATCGGAAGGGAACCACACATGGAAATGCCGACGCATTATCAAGAAGGCCATGTCCCGTGGAATGCAAGCATTGTGGGCGTGTGGAGGGTAAGGAAAACATCATCGATATTCGACTTATGCAAGTGCTACCCGATGAGGAATGGACTGATGAAATGATCAAGAAGGAGCAATTACGGGATGCTGACCTGTCATTTATCATGAAACATAAGGAAAAGGAACACCGGCCCACATGGAGTGAGATAGCTGACAAAACTCCCATTGTAAAAGCATATTGGGCTCAATGGGATAGCCTCCACATAGAAAATGGATGTTTAAAACGAAAGTGGGAAAGCACGGATGGTAAAGTAAAACAATTGTTGGTAGTGGTACCAAAGGATCGGATAGCGGAAATCCTGAAGGAGTATCATGGAGGAGCAAGTGGAGGTCACTTAGGGATTAATAAAACATTAACCAAAATTCGTCAACGATTCTACTGGTCCGGATGTAGACAGTCAGTAGTAGAATGGTGTCGAAGATGTGACCAATGTGCGGCAGTAAAGGGACCAGCACGAAAAAGCCGTGGAACCATGAAACAATATAATGTCGGAGCACCATTTGAGAGAATTGCAATGGACGTGGCGGGGCCATTTCCGACCACCGAGAGCGGAAATAAATATGTGCTAGTAATAATGGATTATTTCAGCAAATGGCCGGAAGTGTACCCCATACCCAATCAGGAGACAACAACAATAGCTGATGCCGTGGTCAACAACTGGATTAGCAGATTTGGTGTACCGATGGAAATTCACACGGATCAAGGAAGGAATTTCGAATCGGTGGTATTTCAGGAGATATGTCAGATGCTTGGAATCAATAAAACGAGAACGACGCCTTTACACCCACAGTCGGGCGGTATGGTGGAAAGATTCAATGGCACATTGGAGGAATATCTAGCAAAGGTTGTGGAAAGGAACCAACGTAACTGGGATCGACATATACCGATGTTCCTGATGGCCTACCGATCAGCGGTACATGACACAACAGGAGTGACACCAGCTAAAACCATATTTGGGAACAATCTGCGATTACCGGGAGCTTTAAAATTTGGGAGTGTTCCATCAGCAGCTCTATGCGGACAGGATTACGTCGACCGGATGAAAGAGGAACTCAATGAAATACATCAATTTGTACGGAAGAAAATTCGAATATCAAGTGATCGAATGAAAGCTCGATATGACATACGAGCAAATAATCAAGGCTTCGAGGAAGGGCAACTGGTATGGCTTCACAACCCGCAACGGCAGAAGGGATTATCACCGAAGTTGCAACCCACATGGGAAAGCCCTTACACTGTCATTCAAAGATTGAACGACGTGGTTTATCGCATACAGAAAGGACGGAAAGGTAAACCAAAGGTGGTGCATTTGGAGCGCTTGGCGCTCTACAGAGGAGGTGATCTGGATCCTGTTCGGGACGAACAGGCTTAGGTGGGGGGTAGTGTTACGGTGACACCTAGAATAGAATAGAATAAGTTAATTTCATTAATTGTTCAATTACATTTATAATTTATAAACAACATTTAGGCGTCAGTTCTATACTAACATATTTGCTGCGCATTTAGGATTATTCTAGAAACAAATATTTTGGTATATAAAGGCGCGCGTTGACGTGGAATGCTGAGTATTATTTTAAACGTGATACAGTGAAGGTTAAATAGAAAGATTATTAAAGTGATTATTAAAGCGATTATTAAAGTGATAATTAAAAAGTGTGTTATAATTATAATAATTAATTGTGAAAATTGTGTTGTATAATAAATTGTGTTGTGTAAATAAAATTGTGTGAGTTAAAATTGAAGCAGTGTATTTATTCACAATCCAGTGATTCGAACCTTGAGTGACAAGGCAAAATCGTAACAGTATATATTGTTACGGTGACACCTAGATTAGAATAGAATAAATTAATTTCATTAATAGTTCAATTGCATTTATGATTTATACTCAACATTTAGGCGTCATTTCTATACTAACATATTTGCTGCGCATTTAGGATTATTCTAGAAACAAATATTTTGGTATATAAAGGCGCGCGTTGACGTGGAATGCTGAGTATTATTTTAAACGTGATACAGTGAAGGTTAAATAGAAAGATTATTAAAGTGATTATTAAAGCGATTATTAAAGTGATAATTAAAAAGTGTGTTATAATTATAATAATTAATTGTGAATTTTGTGTTGTATAATAAATTGTGTTGTGTAAATAAATTGTGTGAGTTCAAATTTGAAGCAGTGTATTTATTCACAATCCAGTGATTCGAACCTTGATTGACAAGGCAAAATCGTAACAATATGTATATATTTTTTTGATACAATAAAATATTTATTGTTCTATACCTAAATTTTTTGTTTTGCTTTACATTTAGACGCCATCTTTTCCTCAAAATGTATTTTCAATTATAGCCTTTTACATATGCTTTTGCACAAGATCGTTCCCGCCATATTGTTTTTTGTTGTTATTGTTCACACATACATGTATGCAATTCTATTTATTGAGTTTCGTCCAGTTTCGAATAATCGCGACCCTTTTCATACAGGATCTTATTCTAAGTCGAAAGCAAAACTATGTCAAAGTCGAAACTAAATATAAGTTTTTACTTCGAAATATGACAAAAAAGTCGAATCTTGTTATACTTGGGTCTTGTTATATTTGGGACAGTATACATATACGCACCAATACTAAAGTATTGATCCTTCGACTTTTTTCTAATATGTCCCAACCCAAGTATTTTTACTTTCAATTTTTCTGGCGATATTCGTACTTATATACTAAACTTAGTCTAGTATTTTTCTAAGTTTGAGTTGCAATTTATTAAAATAAAACGTATGAAACATGTCGTGATTATTCGAAACTGGACGAAACTTAATAAAGGAGAATTGTATACATGTATGTGTGAACAAAAGACAAAAAACAAAATGGCGGGAGCGAGGTTGTGCATGAATGTAAAATGCCATATTTGAAAATGTTAGAAGAAAAAGATGGCAGCATCCAAATGTTACAGAGCAAAATAAAAATTTAGGTTTAAAATGAATATTTTTATTTTATTAAATTTGCGGTATAAAAATATACATACATATGTACATATTTTATACGAATCTAAATTATATTTTAGTTAATTTTTTAATTATTTGTTATTGTTACACAATTTGAAAATATTCTTTGATTGTAATATTAAAAGTTTAAATAATTTTCCAAATAACTACTATGATTATTGCACATCAAGTTTATTATTTTCGCATTTGTTTTCTACCTAAAAATTTAAAACTGAACTATAAATTAATTAATTTATACAAAAAAATTTTGAATAGATATAAAAATAAATTTTGGTGTAATTTTATTTAAATTAACGCACATCTTTAAATTTTTTTTACAAAATCTCTTTTATAAAATTACCAAACTCATGTCGTGAACATGAAAAATAAAAACAAACCATGTACAATGCTATACACATTACTACGAAAGAAAAATTACGGTAACACAGTATGCAGTAGTAACAACACAGTATACATATACGCACCACTACTAAAGTATTAATTCTTCGACTTTGTTATAATATTTCAACGGCAAATACGATAGCTCAATTTTGAGTTTCGTCTTGTTATACTTGGGAAGTATAACAAGACGAAATTCAAAATTGAGCTATCGTATTTGCCTTCGAAATTTTAGAAAAAAGTCGAAGGATCAATACTTTAGTATTGGTGCGTATATGTATACTGTCCCAAGTATAACAAGACGAAACAAAATAGAGCTACGTATCGTATTTATTTTACATGCTCACGACATGAGTTTGTTAATTTTATAAAAGTGATTTTCTTAAAAAAAAATAAAGATGTGCGTTAATCTAAATAAAATTACACCAAAATATATTCAATTCAAAATTTTTTTTGTATAAATTAATTAATTTTCAGTTCAGTTTTAAATTATTGAGTGGAAAACAAATGCGAAATAATAAACTTGATATGAGCTCTATGGAAAATATTTAAAATATTACAATCTAGGAATAATATCAAATCATTGTTTAATAATAAAAAATAATTAAAAAATTAATTACAATATAATTTAGATGTGTATATATATATGTATATATTTTTTTTTTACAATAAAATATTCATTGTTCTAAACCTAAATTTTTTGTTTTGCTTTACATTTGGACGCCATCTTTTCATATGTATTTTCAATTATAGCCTTTTACATAATATGTCGTTGCACAAGATCGTTTCCGCCATATTGTTTCTTGTTTTCAGCTCACACATACATGTATGCAATTCTATTTATTGAGTTTCGTCCAGTTTCGAATAATCGCGACACTTTTCATACAGGATCTTATTCTAAGTCGAAAGCAAAACTATGTCAAAGTCGAAACTAAATATAAGTTTTTACTTCGAAAAATGACGAAAAAGTCGAATTTTGTTGTACGTGGGGTATTTCAAAGGCAAATACGATAGCTAAATTTTGAGTTTCGTCTTGTTATACTTGGAAACTACATAATTACAAAATTTAAATAAATATTACTTTACAATTTGTTACGGTTCCCAAGTATAACAAGATTCGACTTTTTTGTCATATTTCGAAGTAAAAACTTATATTTAGTTTCGACTTTGACATAGTTTTGCTTTCGACATAGAATAAGATCCTGTATGAAAAGTGTCGCGATCATTCGAAACTGGACGAAACTCAATAAATAGAATTGTATATATGTATGCGTGAACAATACAACAAAAAACAATATGGCGGGAACGATCTTGTGCAATGGCATATGCATTACAGGAAAAAGATGGCGTCCAAATGTACAGCATAACAAAAAATTTAGGTTTAGAACAATGAATATTTTATTGTATAAAAAAAATATATGCATATATACACATCTAAATTATATTATAATTAATTTTTTAATAAATTTTTATTAGGGGGAGTGGGGCTATTTTAAGCGCGGGGTAAAAGTAAAGAGACAAATATCTCTCGATCTAACTGTATGAGAAGAGAGAGAGAGTTTAAACTAGGAATAACGGTAATTATATCTTTATGCTAAAAAAAAATGATTTCGATATTCAGTTTCAGTTTGGATTTATAGGTGTAAATGTGTTTTTGACAAACAAAAGTAATTTTTTGGTGTTTGAAAAATTTTTATTTCTGGATTTATAACTGTTACAGGTATTTATTTTTTTATGGCATTATTATCTATATGAAATTTACTGTTTTGTTACAAATTATAGTTGTAATTATGATATGCATTACACATATTTTTTGACCGCCATTAAAAAAAATGACCCGGGGCTAAGTTAAGCATTTAGCATGGGCTAAAAATAAGCGTGGTTATTTTAACCCCCAGACATTATAATTTAATTGTATATACAATCAAACACTATAATTTATGTGAATAACTAAACTATCTTAGATATGTTCAAACATATGTTTGGCAAATCAAATTTTCGGGCCCTTTAAAAGCGCTCTTAAGGTTGCATTCAACGATTATTTGCTAACACATCCAGGAAAATTAATAACCATCTACGATATTCCTCAGCTCCTCAGATCATTTAGTCGATAGTGACGGTATTAAAACTGAAGATTTTGTATTAGTAAAATCTGAGTAACCTAAAGAAAGCCAGTTTTTTATATTGCTAAAATGGAACGTGTATTTAACATTTACGATTTTGTTGATAAATTTTTAAGAAAGCATAATAATTATTATGTTTTTCCAATAATTGATGACATATCGCACGTCAATAGAAGTGATATTGTCGCAAAATTACTCGTACCGACTCAAATACCTGGAACTCTACGAACTAAGGAATACTACAATTTTAATATCAATCTAAATTAATTCAGCATTATACATAAATACGCTAATTTATAAAATAAGATAGCATAACCAATGTTTTTTTTTTATATTTTACAGTGAAACTGTGGTATTTTTTATTTGTGATGTTAATTTTATGAATAAATTGGTTTCCATTATGAAAAACTGCAATTTTTTAACCTGTTTATTTTTACCCCATAGACAAAGTGCTTATGCTTACACTTACCCCGCTATAGGGGTAAAAGTAAGCAGACAACATGTTTCTTTGTAATCAGTTCTTTGAGTACATCAAAAGCATTTTGTGAGTACAACAAAAGCTTATTCCATAGACAAAACTTTAACAAATAGTATGTATATTGAATATACGTAATATTGAATCTGGGGGCCTATTATGAAATATTTCCGATTTCGTAAAATTCGATCCGCCGCGAAAATTCGTATTATGAAATTTTTTTGCTTTCGTAAAATTCGAAAATCGTAAATCCGTACAATTATAATCAACAAAAAAAAAACGAAATCGTATTTTACGAAAATCAAATGTCAAAATTCGACTACTCAATAGGTGACGAATATCGTATTTACGAAAACATACGTGTATACTTATTATTTTTGTATTAAAATAAAATACTTTAATTATTTTTTAAAACTATTATTTTATAAAAATTGACTAGTTTAATTTATTACAATTTATTTGAAACTTTATTATTGTGGTTTTTGTAGGTCAATTACCGCAATGGTCGCCAATTTCACTTTTAATTTTTTTTTGTGCAAAAAATTTGGCATAGTCAAACATTTGTGGAGTGAAATTACAAACGAATTAAATTCCGACTGAATGCCGACTGCCCATCTGAAAAATCTGTTGATGGTTGAAATTTTAGCTAAAACCACAAAAACATCAAACTTCATGGTCTTAAATTGTACGATCAAAAAAAGTTTCATAATAGGAATATTCGCGGCGGATCGAATTTACGATCTCGTATTTTACGAAATCGAAAAAAATTTCATAATAGCCCTCCTGTTAAGCCGTTGTTATGGAAATTATAAAAATGGTTACTTCGGCCCCACCTCCCCCTAATAAACAATGATTTGATGATATTATTCCTTGATTGTAATATTAAAAGTTTAAATATTTTCCATATAGCTCATATCAAGTTTATTATTTCGCATTTGTTTCCCACTTAATAATTTAAAACTGAACTATAAATTAATTTATTTATACAAAGAAACTTTGAATAGATATAAAAATATATTTTGGTGTAATTTTATTTAAATTAACTCTTTAAATTTTTTTTAAGATAAAAACTATACATTTACTTTTATAAAATTACCAAACTCATGTCGTGAACATGTAAAATAAATACGATACGTAGCTCTATTATGTTTCGTTTTGTTATACTTGGGACAGTATACTTATACGCACCAATATTAAAGTATTGATCGAAGGCAAATACGATAGCTCAATTTTGAGTTTCGTCTTGTTATACTTGGGTTGTCTTTCCACACTGTAGCTCAATGTATAAATCCCAACGAATTTAACAATAGAGAATGTGTGGAAGCAACTGTCAAATGTCACAAATCTGGAGGGCAAAAGAGAAAGCAAATAACTCAACGAGCCGTATTTTGAATTTGTTCGATTAAAATTAAAAACTACACAAATTCAAAATTATTTTAATTCCAATATAAAACGCATTAATTGTTTTTATTTTCGGTAAAAATTGTACTTATAGTATTCGAAAATAAAAAGTATTGTTACGGTGACACATAGAATAGAATAGAATAAGTTATACAATAATATTGTTACGGTGACACCTAGATTAGAATAGAATAAGTTAATTTCATTAATAGTTCCATTGTATTTATGATGTATACTCAACATTTAGGAGTCATGTCTATACTAACATATTTGCTCAATGCTTGATGCTCATTTAGGATTATTCTAGAAACAAATATTTTGGTATATAAAGGCGCGCGTTGACGTGGAATGCTGAGTCTTATTTTAAACGTGATACAGTGAAGGTTAAATAGAGAGAATATTAAAGTGATTATTAAAGCGATTATTAAAGTGATAATTAAAAAGTGTGTTATAATTATAATAGTTAATTGTGAATTTTGTGTTGTATAATAAATGGGATCGGCTCAAAATCCCGAATCACAAAATCCCGAATTAGCAAAATCCCGACAAAAAAAAAATCCAGATTTTCAAAATCCCGAATTTATCAATCCCGACTCTCAAAATCCCGACTTTAAAAATCCCGACTTTCAACATCCCGACTTTTCAAATCCCGACTTTCAAAATCCCGATTTTCAAAATCCCGATTTTCAAAATCCCGACTTTGCTGAAATTTTAAAAATCCCGAAAAAATTCGGGATGTTTTTAAAAATATTAAATATTAAATTTTGTTTTTTGGTGTCATTAATAGATTCTATATAATCCGCTCCTACGTGCGGCAGCGACCTCCCGCGTGCCCGTGAGAGTTATCAGGGATCGGCTCAAAATCCCGAATCACAAAATCCCGAATTAGCATAATCCCGACAAAAAAAAAATCCCTATTTTCAAAATCCCGAATTTATCAATCCCGACTTTAAAAATCCCGACTTCCAACGAGAAATACTGCTCTGTGTGAAACAACATTTGCAAGGATGGGCCATAGTTGATTTGTGGAACTTTTAGTTAATGGAATCCCATCTATGCCAATAGTACTTTCCAGAAATAATTTTAGTTGTCTCTCTAGCCCAATATGAGAATATGCTCCACTGCCCATCGCTACAATGTTTTTGTTTATAGTAGGCGTTCTTTTTAGAGTTCTAACGTCTTTTGGCAATGTTGGATGGTATTTTCTTAAAACTTTCAATAACGCATTTGTGCTCTGCTTTGATATATTATGAGTAATGCTCCATTCCGAAATATCACATTCAATATTACTCGCCTCCAATTTATCTTTCTCATCCAGATCATCATCATTTTCACATTCCATGCTACTAACATCACTTCCACTGTCACTATCATCCGAGACATTATCGGCAGCGACTTGATTTGGTTGTAAACCAGTCATATAATTGTTTATATTATTATTTATGGCATTTTGGGAATATGCATTGAAACTAATATCGGAGCTACCACAAATAAGTTTAATTTCGTTCCGAATTGTTCGGTATAATTTTTGTTTATTCATGTTTCAACAAAAAATTCAATATTCACTTCAGCAGTACCAGAAGAATAAATTCAAAAAATAAAACGTAAAACTAATTATGTACACTTATATTATATTTTAGTTGATTAAAGTTTAAAGTACTACACTAAAATTATTAACACTACACTATATTTACTAAAATTAGTAGTTATTTTTAATTAAACACAAAAAAAACAACATGGAGATTACAAACGTAATATATTTCACCAAACAACTTTTCCGAATGAAGCACGTATAAAAATATTACATTTGCATACCATATGCGAATACCATACGAAATAAAAATATATATATAAAAATAAACGAAATTGTTGTACGTGTATTGGTATTCCATTGGCAATGGGTGTACGTAAAGTTTACGTTTTCGTAAAGAATTTAACGTACCGATTTTTTGTTGGGAGGGTAATAACATTGAAATGCCATTTATCGCATTGTTATTCTATTATTTTTTTATTTTCTTATTCCTGACTGGTTCCGCTTTTATTTTAAACGTGATACAGTGAAGGTTAAATAGAAAGATTATTAAAGTGATTATTAAAGCGATTATTAAAGTGATAATACAATCACTCAACAATATTGTTACGATTTTGCCTTGTCACTCAAGGTTCGAATCACTGGATTGTGAATAAATACAACTGCTTCAGTTTTAACTCACACAATTTTATTTACACAACACAATTTATTATACAACACAAAATTCACAATTAATTATTACAATTATAACACACTTTTTAATTATCACTTTAATAATCGCTTTAATAATCACTTTAATAATCTTTCTATTTAACCTTCACTGTATCACGTTTAAAATAAGACTCATCATTACACGTCAACGCGCGCCTTTATATACCAAAATATTTGTTTCTAGAATAATCCTAAATGCGCATCAAGAATTGAGCAAATATGTTAGTATAGAAATGACGCCTAAATGTTGAACCAAAACATAAATGCAATTGAACAATTAATGAAATTAACTTATTCTATTCTAATCTAGGTGTCACCGTACCACTACCCCCACCTAAGCCTGTTCGTCCCAAACAGGATCCAGATCACCTCCTCTGTAGAGCGCCAAACGTTCTAAATGCACCACCTTTGGTTTACCTTTCCGTCCTTTCTGTATGCGATAAACCACGTCGTTCAACTTTTTAATGACAGTGTAAGGTCCTTCCCATGTGTTGCAACTTCGGTGATAATCACTTCTGCCGTTGAGGGTTGTGAAGCCATACCAATTGCCCTTCCTCGAAGCCTTGATTATTTGCTCGTATGTCATATCGAGCTTTCATTCGATCACTTGATATTCGAATTTTCTCCCGTACAAATTGATGTATTTCATTAAGTTCCTCTTTCATCCGGTCGACGTAATCCTGTCCGCATAGAGCTGCTGATGGAACAACCCCAAACTTTAAATCTCCCGGTAATCGCAGGTTGTTCCCAAATATGGTTTTAGCTGGTGTCACTCCTGTTGTGTCATGTACCGCTGATCGTTAGGCCATCAGGAACATCGGTATATGTCGATCCCAGTTGCGTTGGTTCCTCTCTACAACCTTTGCTAAATATTCCTCCAATGTGCCATTGAATCTTTCCACCATACCATAGAATATAGAATACAAACAGAAGAGACATAACCCGATTTTTCTATGGAAAAATTTCGAACGTTTTCTTTATCCTTGATTTGTATGGAAAAGGGTAGAATATAGTGGTGAAAAAAATTGTGCACTGAACTTTTTTACATTCAATAAGGGTAGAGTCGAATTTTTTTTTGGTCCGCTTAGTAGCGTATATATATACTTTATAATATATGACCATACCGTCCGACTGCGCGTGCAAAGGCGTCGTTCTTCTTTTATTGATACCAAGCATCTGACATATTTCCTGAAATACTACCGATTCGAAATTCCTTCCTTGATCCGTGTGAATTTCCATCGGTACACCAAATCTGCTAATCCAATTGTTAACCACAGCATCAACTATTGTTTGCTGAAATAATCCATTATTACTACCACATATTTATTTCCGCTCTCGGTGGTCGGAAATGGCCCCGCCACATCCATTGCAATTCTCTCAAATGGTGCCCCGACATTATATTGTTTCATGGTTCCACGGCTTGTTCGTGCTGGTCCCTTTACTGCCGCATATTGGTCACATCTTCGACACCATTCTACTACTGGCTGTTTACATCCGAACCAGTAGAAACGTTGGCGAATTTTGGCTAGTGTTTTATTAATCCCTAGGTGGCCTACACTTGCTCCTCCATGATACTCCTTGAGGATTTCCGCTATCCCACCTTCTGGCACCACTACCAATAAATTGTTTTACTTTACCATCCGTGCTTTCCCATTTTCTTTCCAAACATCCATTTTCTATATGGAGGCTATCCCATTGAGCTCAATAAGCTTTTACAATGGGAGTTTTGTCGGCTATCTCATTCCATGTGGTGTTCCTTTTCCTTATGTTTCATGATGAATGACAGGTCAGCATACCGTAATTGCTTCTTCTTGATCATTTCATCAGTCCATTCCTCATCAGGTAGTCCTTGCACGAGCCGAATATCGACGATGTTTTCATTGACCTCCACTCGCCCACAATTCTTGCATTCCACGGGAAATGGCCTTCTTGATAATGCGTCGGCATTTCCATGTACACTTTCCTTTCGATGTTCAATATCGGCTTCATCTGTCAAGCTGCCACCGCCTCTTTCTACTCTCGAAACTTGGATGGAGGTTATGGGGCAATCGGTATTGGGTGTCAGCTTCTGCCCCTTCAAACTGACTCTTTTTAACGACTCCAATGTACTCTGACTCTTCTTTCTAGATTCAATCTGCTCCTCGTTTGGTCTACGCTTGATGGGAGATGGCGACCTTGCTCGTTTCTTCTTAATCTCCCAACAGTCCCGTGAGATGTGATGCATTCTATTACATACCCAGCATTTAATCCTGCCACTTCAATATCTGAACGTTGGCGTAGCTCGCGCGGTGTCTATTCTGGAATCAATCTCCACTCGGCGAATTTTCATTGCTGGTTTGATGATGGCCTGAGCAGTTTCGTTTGTTAACGCACAAGCAATGGTTTCCGTAAAAGTTGCCTTAGGTGACAACATAACCGCTCTGCGTGTCTCAGGATCTCAAATACCGTCAATGAATGCATCTATTTTAATACGCTCCATGTAATCGGCCGACATATTTGAATGTGCTAAATGCGCAAGCCGCTCAATTGCCGATGAAAATTCCTGTAGCGATTCTCCTCCCCTTTGGTATCGACCCTTCAATTCCATGCGATACATTTCTCGCTTGTGGTCACTTCCACATTTTCGATCTAACGCCTTCATAATTCCCATGTAAACGTTCCGTTCCTGCTCGAGAATGATTCGTAGTGTTTCCACCGCTTCGCCTTTAAGAGCCACAATTAACGCTCCAACACGTTATTCTTCATTCCACTGATTTTGTTTAATCGCCGTTTCGAATTGGAACTTAAAAATACTGAAGGATGTTGTTCCATCAAATGTTGGTGGTTTTAACTTAACTGCATTAACAGTCTGGATCACTTGATGTGTCGTTCCATTCGCCTTGACATCTTGGAGCTCCTTCTCGAGACGTTGAAACTCCCCTTTTCATTTTAGTTTTCTGCGTGTACTTCTGTTTGCAGTTTTTCGACTTTACCGTGTAGTGAAGAAGATAGCTCCAGAAACCTCTCGTCCATTTTCTTTTGGCCATCTTCTATCTGATTTTTAATGTCCGCCCCTTGTTGCTCCACTTGTAACATCTGCTGTTTCATTTGATTTTTAATGTCCGCCCCTTGTTGCTCCATCTGCTGTTTAATCCCCTCGTTCGATTGTTTTATTCCCTCCAACTGTTGTCCTATCATTTGATTCATAGCAGCCATCAACTGCGATAAATCGAAACTTCCAGATGGGTTTTGTGTTGTTCCGACCACCGTTTGTACGTCCTTTTCTTACTTGTCCATACTGATCTCATCCGTTTTTTCCTCCTCGAAATCATATACGTCTGGATTTAAACCTTCCTTCTCCATGGCCTCACGTAGTCGCTCCACCAAACTAGCTTTTGTACCTTCACTGGCCAAGTCTCGCTGTTTCAGTTGCTCCTTTAATTGCGCAAGCTTTAATTCGTAGAGAATCATTTTCCTTATTATTCACAATCCCACCGCTGTCACCAATTGTTACGTTTTTGCCTTGTCACTCAAGGTTCGAATCACTGGATTGTGAATAAATACAACTGCTTCAAATTTGAACTCACACAAATTTATTTACACAACACAATAATTATTCAACACAAAATTAACAATTAATTATTACAATTATAACACACTTTTTAATTATCACTTTAATAATCGATTTAATAATCACTTTAATAATCTTTCTATTTAACCTTCACTGTACCACGTTTAAAATAAGACTCAGCATTCCACGTCAACGTACGTACGCCTTTATACACCAAAATATTTGTTTCTAGAATAATCCTAAATGCGCATCAAGAATCGAGCAAATATGTTAGTACACAAATGACGCCTAAATGTTGACTCGAATCAAAAATACAATTGAACAATTATTGAATAACTTATTCTATTCTATTCTAGGTGTCACCGTAACAATATGTTTACGAAAACAAACACAATATATGAACCCCGCCAACATCTAAAATTATTTTCTTAATTTTCTCTGATTTATAACTTAAATTAAGGATAAATTTACCACAAATCACTAGATTCTTAACATAGTTTACATTTTATTTTATATAAACACTTGGTAAACTTACTGATGGTAAGATACTACTTCTGAATTTTTTAGGCGTAGTTTCCTATCTTTTCACAACACACTTCATTTTACTTAAAAGTTTGTAATTTGTATTATCAAATGAAGCACTACTACACAAACCATTAAGCCACAAAGCCATATGCAGTTTTTATATAACTTTTTATATCCTACTCTGACTTGTGGCAGATGAAATAGCAAATTGTAAATGGGAAAAAACCTAAACGGGTGTTCTACAGTGTATAATTCTATGATAAAACCAAAAACAACAACCAAAGAAAATATAGTAAAATGAACCACAAAACTAAACCAACATTTTTTGTTTTCGAAAAATAGGTTGTTGTTCTAATTGGAAAATTAATGAATGAAAAGTTTCTTAACGAGATTTTTTTTTTTGTTTATAAATGTTACTAAAGGAGCTAAGATTATAGAGAAAGGGGCAATATTTCACATTTCTAGGTAATTTAAAAGATATAATTGAGTTAGTGGACGTAAACAAGGATTTTTAAAACTTTTTCATAATAAATATTTTCATTTGTATGCTGCCATGTTAATGTTTCAAATATTACTCATGCTAACTCAGAATTTTTTGTTATGTATATAAATCGGCCTGTATTGTAGTGGTATTGACCTTACCATGATATAGACGACCGAAAATTGTGTGTGTTTCAACAATATAGCTTGTAGAATACATTTGTGTTGGTTTCGTCTGCTTAAATATAGGACTTGCCAAAGATCATCAACATAATATAATCGTATTGTAAATAATAACCAGTTTGTAATGTCGGCTTTGATATAAATTGCACTTGGTTTGAAGTTCAACATACACAATTGTGGCTTTTACGGTTATGGCGCTGAAGCTTTAGAATATAAATATGTGGTTGCTCCTTCTTTAACATTTTTTTCCAATACTTATGGATTTTAACGGATTTTAGTTAAATCGGAACGTTTTTGATAAAGTATAATAATTTGATAACATATAAATTAGCTGAACCTTACGGCATCTCAATATCAATCTACACAATTGTGCCGCTTGAACTATATTTATTGTGCTTATTTTGAGACGAAAACAAGTTTAAATGGTATGCGAACGAACCTGATGTTGATTTTGCGTAACGGTCACGAGCACCTCAGCACAGCAAGGTTTTCATAAACTAAACCTTTATGTTTCATCTGGTCTGGATGGATGAATGTGGAATATACCTTTTCTGATAGTGATCCTGTTGGAACCAGAGCACATACATAGCTCGTATAAGTCTAGTTAATCATATTTTGACCAAAACAAATGTTTCTGGCCAATTAAATCTCGTCCACCGATTTATATCGAAGGGCAGGTTTGACACATAACCACGTCGATTATAGAAACCGCGAGAGCGAATCGAATGCGGATTGGAAAATGCATACAAATAAAATGGAAAACAGTTGATACAAATCAAAGTAGGCAAGAAAATTTGTACCTATTTATTTCCATACAAAACGTTTTTTATGATTACGTGTACAGACGCAATAAAATATTTGCTGTTGTTGTTGAAAAATGCATAAAATTTTGTTTTATGCAATTTTCAATCCACAATAGATTCGCTCGATGAATAAAAGATGATTGATGCAAATTTCAAAGCATTCTGCTAATTAATAAAGAATTACATCACTTTAATAATTTAATCCATATTTTATTCTAAAATAAAGTAATCAAAAATTGAATTATACAGAAATACAAAGTTAACCTCTTATTACGTTACCTAAATTTGATTAACTTCAGTGTATTTGTAACAAATATACTACAAATTTTGAAGTCATAACTTTATCTAACACAACAATTTGTAGTTCTAAATATTTTGTTAAAATTTTTCTTTGTGTTCATTTGTTGTTTTATTATTTAAATCATCAATTAAATTGGTATGAAGTGGCCTAAGCGAAATATCCTTTCTTAACCAATTTTCATCTTTAGATTTAATATTTAATGGGACAGGCATTTCGAGATCATCCGAATCCATTTCATTTTCAGAAAGTGATAAAGAGCCCCCGGTGCGTTGAAAATGAGTTGTTTTAACTATATAATTCGATGGTTCTGAGATATATCCGTCCAAATGATGATCATCAAAATCATCATCAGATGATGATGATTGTTTGTCTGCATATGTTTCGGGCACTTTACATACAATTTGAGCTAAATCAGTAAATGTGTATCTACAAATAAAATACAGTTACAATTTCAGAATTAATAATAAAAGATATTATTTACTCATTAAGAGAGTGAGATTTTGATGGGATTTCCTTATTTATCCAATTATTAAATCTAGAAAGTCTGCCAGTTTTAGACATTGCATCAAAGTAATTTTTTCCATGCACATAGCCAACATCCCGAATTTCGTCAAAGCTACTAAAGGCCAATGTTTTATATTTATCTATTGGCGGCCGTATGTATTCACAATAATCACTTTTTTTCACCAACTGCAAAAAGTAACAATAATATTAACGTATACGTACATTTATAAAATTAAGGGATAACGAACCTCTAACTGGCGTACACACGATACATATGCCAATCGGCTTTGTATGTCAGGCAAATTGGGAACTTTAACAGGTGAGGTAAATGGATTTAATCTTTTGTAGAGTAACCACCATCCCGATAAATCATCGCCATAATCGGTTAAATCTGTATCATCTTGGGATCCCACATCTATTGCAATTATATGAGCCGCTCCTTGTGCTCTCATGACATCAGCTAAAATAATATTTATAAAAATAATAATTAGAAATAAATAATTTTTGTTTTAATAAATAAAATTTTCGATTATGCTCAAATCGATAAACAAAGTGAAGAAAAATTAAATAATTTTTTAAATTCAAATTGATGGCTCGATAATTAATAATTTATCTATTATTCCTACTGAAATCTTCTACTATATTCTTATTAATCGTAGTTTAATCTTAAACATTTTATTTTTGAATTTTTTGACTTATACTTAGATGGCTAATGTATAAGAATCACAACAATCAGTTTCGAACAGATGAGACTAATGATTTAGAAACATCAGTCCTCTCATCAAACAAAACCAAAGTTAAAATTTTTAGATACAACACACAAAGTTTACGAACATTGACAACGGTATTAGCGAAATTTTTATGGCCATTTTCAAAATAAAGGAACTGTCATTATATCTGATTCCATCAATGCTTTAATAATAATTAATTACTAATAAATTCCAAATGTGCATTTATGTAGCAATTAATTAAATAATAAAAGGATTGAATGAAATCCTAATAAATTAATATTTATGATTATAATATTTTTTATTTTATGACCCCTGGATGGAGCAAGCAAAACTTCCAATTTTGTTTTATTCGGTTAATTTTTTTTATTGTGAATTACTTTTTTTCGAACAAACTAGTAATTGTGAATAAATAAAATATTAAAAAAAATATTTATAATTGTTATATTTCGTACATATATTTTATTTAAATAATTTTATGATAATAGAAGCATTCAATAATCTTGAACTCAAAATAATTCATTATCGAAACTGCTAATTGACAAAAAAAAAAATAATTTTACACAAGAATTTGAATAGGTACTAGCTACTTATGATACCGCACCGGTGATAAAAATAGCATTTTATTTTGTGAGGAGGGAAGTTTGAGTTCTTACCCAATCAACGAAAAAATTAGGGCAGGTCAATAATGTGAAATTTATGGCGATGTGAAATATGGCGCCCAAATAGCGTTATTTTAAAAATGGTAAGCGATGGTAATACTAATTTCTCTCAGCAACTCTACCTTTCTTCTAAGGCGAGTACTAACTAACTTCTAACTCGTACTCGCCTTAGAAGAAAGGTAGAGTTGCTGAGAGAAATTAGTATTACCATCGCTTACCATTTTTAAAATAACGCTATTTGGGCGCCATATTTCACATCGCCATAAATTTCACATTGATCCACCTTAAGAAGAACGCCCAGACCACCATGACATGATTCGTGCTGATCGCTGTACGAAAGAGCGCGAAGTTGCAGGTGCAACATAGGCGTATACCATGGACTGATCCAATGAGAAGTAAAAACGCACGGTCTCAATTGATAATGAAAAACTGTTGTTCCATCACGATAACACACTTGAGTTGAGAATGTTATTTACGCACCAAGCTTAGTAAACATTAAATAATCGAGTATTATTATTTACCCTAATTGCAAATTCCAATCAACACAATTTACAGATCCCGATTACAAAACAAATCTAAAAATGGTGATCGTAGATTATTGCGATAAATTACTAATATATACATATAGAAGGACTAACACGGCTTTTAAATCAAACGAATATGCATTAAATATAAACTTTTTTATGATTATTTGACATCTATTAGGCATTATGAATACTGAATACAGTGCTGACATGTTCTACCATCACATTTTCGATACTTTATCGAAGATTATGTCTCGCTTCTTTAGAATAAAATGTTACACTATTTCACATTTTATATCATTTACCAGTAGAGTAGCTACATGGATAGAGTAGAAGAGTTTGAAATATATAAACAACGGAATAACCCGCTACTATTAAATGACAAAATCAACACCAAGATAAACAAGCTTTATGACTTGTTGATAAAACTTTAACATCATTCTAACACAACCATAAATAATAATTTTGGCGCAATAGGCTTGATTTTGATATATATTTTTTATATTATATTTTTCAATATTCAGTAATTAACCAGATTTGAAAAAGGACGAACGTCCGAAACCAGGTCGTCTGACTATTAAAAAACCTTTTATCACAATAACGATTAAGTTAATTTAATGTTTTTATAAATTTTGAATTTAATATACATGTTTTTTAAACATATAGTGTTTTTAAAAAAATTGTGTGTAATTTATTTTTCAAATTATAATATATATTGTGTGATACTAGCCACGGATACACAAAAAATATGGATTTATATCAATATTACAGTACATCGGTATTTTCATTTAGCTACCTATATTTAAATTCATCCAACTAAAAGCAGAGTTGATTTATATGTAACATTCACACACTTCACTAAAACATAACCAGAATCCAACCAGAAAGATCGTCGAAAAACAACATTCCATAGCAAAAAGTCTTTGGATCCTTAACATATTTGATTGTATTGAGTTGGGGGGGTAAACCTAATTCGACTATGCTGAATTCATTGGTGCTAGTCCCATTTCAAAGTTAGTCCCCATTTTTGAAATATCGCTTTCGACATATTTTGCCTCTGAGACAAATATTTGTCAAAATATACACTCATATTCACGTTGATAGCTCCTGAACCATTAAGATTTTCGTTATGCTTTCTTCAGCAAAGTTGTTGCGCAAGCCAAGACCAACAACTTTGCTGAACATATCAAGGCCGAAAAACGACATCTACAATCACATTTTTGTGTTATTTTATTTTTTGAAACGCAAAAAAATAAAATAACACAAAAATGTGATTGTAGATGTCGTTTTTCGGCCTTGATATGTTCAGCAAAATTGTTGCGCAAGCCAAGACCAACAACTTTGCTGAACATATCAAGACCGAAAAACGACATCTACATTCACATTTTTGTGTTATTTTTCCATATATGTGTGTTTTACTTAGGCCAAGGTAAGCTTGGAGTGGCACTTCCGCACAATTAGACCAGGAGTGCCCCATTGTGATACCACAGGAACCTATTTCCCTTTTACCCCTGTTTAAAACCATTCGGAGCTACGTACGTACCGCAAAATATCTCGCACTCCACATTCAGCGAGATCTGAAAGGCTGGTCACACTGGACACGCCCAAATACTTATGCCTTCTGTATGATAGTGCCGGACACAAGCATAGGATGTTATCTAAAGTCTCTTCTTCCTTTTCGTCCATGCAACTTCTACAAAATCATTCGTCTGTAAACCCAGCCTTCTCGCATGTTCCCCAAAAAGGCAGGGTCTTGTCAGTTTTGGCAAAAGCTTCTCACAGAAGACTCCGGCTCCACCTTGCCGTTTCGAGAAACATAAGTGCACAGGTAAGGCTAAATACAACTGGAATTCGGCATACTTAGGCCAAACAAGACACTCATCTCAGATAAGATACAAAGAACACATCACAAGTACATAAAATCAAGTTTCGTACAACACATAAAAATTGAAAACCATACACTAAATTCAATAAAAATGTAACCATTTTGCACAGAATCAAAAAAGGACTGAAATTAGACAGGTGTCCCAATTTGACTCATGAGTCATGAGACATTTGTATTCTGCACGTATACGAATTACGGCCAAAATTCACACCCTGAAAATGTACAAAAACAAAAACACCCACAATTTACTTCGCGACAAAATCAACACAAAACCCCAATAAAATTTACGACCTCCATAACTTAAAAACAAAGCAGGTAACAAACAGCAGCGCCTTAGCTACAGTATATAAAGAGCTTTAAAATAGATTATGTAACAGTAGCAGAAAATAAACCGAAGAAGAGATTATTCTTGAAATTGATATTTCTAAACAAGTTAAAAAATTGGCACAAGAAGTAAGAATTAAAAACTGTAATATAAAATTAAAAATAAAAAGTTATTCTTCTAAATATATAAAGTGACAAAAGAATACAAAAAATAAAGTGAAAATCGTCTTGTGAATCTGGTGAAATAAATAATATGGATAGGTGATATAAACTCAAGTGCTTTTGTTATGTGTGTAAAAAATTTACAATTATGAGCAATCGCCGCAAAATAAGTGGTGAAACCGCTGATTTATATCGACTATACTTTTCACAAAATGTTATTAGTGGTGTAAATTGGGCGCTGTCTTTTGTTTGTACAACATGCATTTCCCATCTGCATAGATGGCAAAACACTGGAGCCGCAATGCCATTTGGTGTCCCGATGATATGGATCGATCCACAAGGACATGATGCAGTTCAATGTTATGGGTGCATGAATTATATTTTCGGTACAAACAGAAACAAAAGTGGTTCTTTGACATACACTGCAACGAGAAATACACATCTACCGCTGCCGCATTCAGATGAAATGCCTGTTCCGGAAAGATCAAACCCAACCGAGGATTATTTACCAACAACATTTAAATCAGGTGAAACCGGAGAAACATCTGCATCAATATATCAACCATCAAATGTCACTGCGCCATGCAATCACATTGAAATCTCGCAAAGTCGTTTGGATATTATGGTACGACGCCTGAAACTATCTCAGCGGCAAGCCATTCTTTTGTCAAAGGATTTAAAACAAGTGAACATTTTGGCTCCAAATGTTCGGATATATGGAGCAATAAATCGTCATCGTCATTTTACGAATTTTTTCAAATCAATTGAGAATAATTCACTCGCTTTTTGCACTGATATCCCAGGTTTGGTATCCACAATGCACAATGCATATAATCCTGAAGATTGGCGATTGTTCATCGACTCCTCTAAAAGCAGCTTGAAGGCAGTTCTCCTTCACGTTACCAACTCAAAGAATTCCATTGAACAATCACCAGCCGAATCCGATGAGCACGGCGAGCGTTTTCACCAAGTGACGGCAAGGCTCGAACATTGGTACAGCGGCAAAAAGCTAGATGCACTCTTGGGTGACATTTGTTGGAATTTGCAAGAGGAAGAAGAACCCGAAGACGACACGAACAAATCAGAAAATTAAAATTAAAAGTTAAGAAAAATGTAAATTATTTAGGAAAAAATTGAGAAAAATCACAATAAAATCAACTGAATCAATCTAATTTTCTGTTAAATAGTTTCTATTGTATCTATATTTGTCGATGAGGTGTTTATTCGATCAATTTAAATTCAATAAATAGACAAAAAATGATAAAAAACATGTTTTTCGTCGAGACAAATATTTGTCAAAATATACACTCATATTCACGTTGATAGCTCCTGAACCATTAAGATTTTCGTTATGCTTTCTTCAGCAAAGTTGTTGCGCAAGCCAAGACCAACAACTTTGCTGAATATATCAAGACCGAAAAACGACATCTACAATCACATTTTTGTGTTATTTTATTTTTTTGCGTTTCAAAAAATAAAATAACACAAAAATGTGATTGTAGATGTCGTTTTTCGGCCTTGATATGTTCAGCAAAGTTGTTGGTCTTGGCTTGCGCAACAACTTTGCTGAAGAAAGCATAACGAAAATCTTAATGGTCCAGGAGCTATCAACGTGAATATGAGTGTATATTTTGACAAATATTTGTCTCAGAGGCAAAATATGTCGAAAGCGATATCTAGAAAATTGGGACTAACTTTGAAATGGGACTAGCACAAATGAATTCAGCGTAGTCGAATTAGGTTTACCCCCCGGGTGCCCAGCTTGTTGCATTTTTCAACTAGCACAGTGTTATTATTACGCAGTCTCGGTTTAGACTTAAATTGACGTCATGTGCGAAAAATAAGAGTAGTAAAAGGCCTGTAGTTTAGAAGGCATTGGTGTGTGTGTGTGTGTGTGTGTGTGTGTGTGTGTGTGTGTGTGTGTGTGTGTGTGTGTGTGTGTGTGTGTGTGTGTGTATGTGTGTGTATGTGTGTGTGTGTGTGTGTGTGTGTGTGTGTGTGTGTGTGTGTGTGTTTGTGTGTGTGTGTTTGTGTGTGTGTGTGTGTGTGTGTGTGTGTGTGTGTATGTGTGTGTGTGTGTGTGTGTGTGTGTGTGTGTGTGTGTGTGTGTGTGTGTGTGTGTGTGTGTGTGTGTGTGTGTGTGTGTGTGTGTGTGTGTGTGTGTGTGTGTGTGTGTGTGTGTGTGTGTGTGTGTTTAACAAATTATGTATTACAATGAAAGTTGAAAACAATGGCCCGTTCCACACTTACTTGTTTTGAAGTTACTTCATTTTCGTCTCATTCCCCGTTTACCTATTAAACCCCGTAAACCGAGTTAAATTGCGACTCATTTTAAGGCCATTTTGAGATATAGATTTTAGTTTAAATGTTATTTTTGAGAGAGCAGAATAAAACAATACAAAAAATATTGTGTTTAAACATAAAATAAGATTTTAAACTACTAACTAAAAAACCTATTACGACTTAGTTTGAAAAAAGAAGTAACTTCAAAAATAATCGCGTGTGGAACGGGCCAATATAGAGCGCAACATCAATAATAGGAGAACGGAGAATCATCGTTTTTTGTTTCACAAATTCATTTGGCCCAAGCAAAACAAAACACTAATTAATGATCGTATAAATTTAAAGAGAACGCAAAGCAAAATCCGGGCGGCAAAATTCCTTCGTGGGATGTGAAGAGAGAGAGAGAGAAAGAGAGAGAGAGAGAGAGAATTTTCACAATTGCAGCAGTCATTTTCAACCTCGTTACTGGTAGACGTCATAGGTCTAAAAGCCCGCGATCTTCGATAGCACCAAAATTTCGATCGAGTAGCGGCAGCAGATTTTCCAGTAATTATAAATATTGCTGATATCACTATAAATTTGGTGGAAGAACACTCAAATGTACTCGAATAAAACCGTGCGAATTTTTATCTCCAAATAATATGTCCACAAAGTCAAGTCCTTTAATCGAATAAGTTCGACTGTCTTTACGGCAGATAGTCGAATGCATACGAATCGCCGTCTTTTTCTTAGAGATCAAAATAATAATTTTATTTTCCTTGTAGATACTGTTGTTTCAAATAAATTTTTATCTGACACCAATTTAACTGTCTCAGCAATGACAGTTACTGATAATACTCTAATACCGAAACACTGAGGGGATTGATAATATTTTTGGAAAATTATTAAAGGAATTTCCGACCCTTCCCGAATCCCCAAATTTTAATATCCCGGTCAAACACAGTGTGGTTTCTCACAAACATACTAATAGTCAACTTCCGTATTCTAAACCACGACGACTGGATCTTACGAAACATAAGGCAGCGTATAACGAGTTCGAACTTATGATCGAATTAGGGATATGTCAACCGTCGTCATCGCCTTGTAGTTTTGTGCATGTGGAGACTACCGTCGACTGAATGCCAATACGGTACCGGATCGTTATCCGATACCGCATATCCATAATTTATTTACACCTGCAGGGATGCACAATTTTTACAAAAATTGACCTAATCAGGGCATACCCCGCAATACCTGTAGCTCCTGAAGACATTCCTAAAACAGCCATTACGAGGCCATTTGGGTTATTTGAATATAAATAAATGAATTGGAAACACATTTATTCCACTTAAGGAAAATTTTCGAAAGACTTGCAAAGTACGATGTCAAAATTAAAACATCAAAATGTGTTTTCAGTGTTCCAGCACTGGAATTCCTCAGCCAATTTATTACACCAGATGGCATTAAACCTTCGCCGCTGCACGTAGAAGCCATAACAAACTTTCCCCAACCGAATTCAATTAAATCGATTCAGAAATTCGTCGGGATGGTGAATTTTTATCATCGGCTTATTCCACAATTAGCCGAATTTCTTCAACCGATTCACTAGTTAGCACATTTATCAAAGAACTCCAAAACTGCCTTTCGATTGGCCTGATGAATGCATAAATGCATTTATTAATGTTAAACGAGCGCTTGCTGAAGCAACATTATTGGCACATCCAATTGAAAATTCTCAAAACAATATTACATGTGACGCATCAAATATTGCCGTAGCTGCAATATAATGAAGGTAATTGGAAACCATTAGGTTTTTTTTTCTAAGACACGCTCGAGAACTGAAGCCCAGTATTCCGCATTCGACCGTGGATTGTTCTTAGCGCTTAAACCTTTTCGTTATTTCGTACGTTTTCAATCTTCACGGACCATAAGCCTTTGATAAACTCAATTTACTCGAAGACGGAACGTAGTCCTCGTCAAAGCCGACATTTAGATTACATATCCCAATTTACAACTGATATTCGCCACATTTCAGGCAAACATAATGTGGTCGCAGACACTTTGTCATGCTCATGCGATCTACAAGCAGCCTCCATCAGCAAAATTCCAAATATTCATAAAATTTCAGCGTTGCAACGTACGGACGACAAAAAAAACCCTGATAAATAGAACTATTTCGAAAAATACAAAATACAAACTTGAACTTGTTCAATTCGCTGGCAACGACCTATATTGTGAAATTTCCACAGGTAATCAATGAATTTACATTCCTCAATCAATACGACGGGTAGTTTTTGATTCATTACACTGTCTTTCACATCCCGGAATCCGTGCTTCACGTAAACTTATTTCTACTAGATATTTTTGGTCCAACTTAAATCAAGATGTGGGTATTAACTTGTTTGTCATGTCAAAAATCGAAAGGTGTGCAACATACCAAGTCACCGCATGGCAACTTCAAAATTCCGGAAATGCGGTTCCAACACATACACATGGATATAGTTGGTCCGTTACCACCATCAAGTAACAAACATTAATTGCTAACTATCGCGGACAGGTTTACCCGTTGGCCGGAGGCATACCCAATTCCAGATACGACCGGTTCTATAATTGTGAAGACGTTTGTCGAGCAATACAAATCAAGATTCGGTGTCCCTTTGGAAATTACGACAGATCAAAAGGCACCCAGCCAATTTGAATCGAAACTTTTCTCAGAACTTACAAAAATCCTGGGTTCGCATAAATCCGGACCACAGCATACCATCCTCAGGCAAATGGTACGGTGGAGCGTTTTCACAAGACACTAAAAACTTCACTTAAAGCCCGAGGAAGCACTAAATATTGGAGTTCAGAGTTACCATTTATTTAGCTGGGCATCAGAGCATGTGTTAAAGAGAACCTTAGATGTAGTCCGGCAGAGTTAGTTTATGGCCAAAGCCTCAAACTTCTTGGCGATATATTTTTAGGTCCCGGTTTAGAACCTCTTCTATTCACTGGCGACTTCATAAACCAACTTCGAACAAATATGCAACATTTAATTCTAGTCGATACTCGAAAATCAACAAATTCTGATATATTTGTTCCCAAAAACTTAAATAACTGTGTTTGTTTTTGTTTGTGTGGATAAAACACGAATAGGCCTAACTTCCGAGGGTCCTTTTAAGATAATTCGAAGGCTACGAAAAACCTTACGAGGGTCCTTTTAAGGTAATTCGAAGGCTACGAAAAATATTTATAGTTGATATTAATGGAAAACCACAACATATCTCAATTGATCGCCTGAAACCAGCGTATGGAATTTTGTCAACTCTGGATTTGAATTAAAAGATACAAAGGAATGTAACTTTCGCGTGAGGATTTTACTGCGAGGGGGTATTGTAGGCAGGCAAGACCGCGCCTTTCTTCTTGAAAATACTTTCTTTTTTATTAAAACAATAAAACCATTTTATGATCTATCGAACCATCTTTTAGACCAATCAAAATCAGATAACCAAAAACCCAGTATATACATATGTATATAACTTTGTATTTATTGTATTATTATAATTTTGTAACCATTAAGTTAAAATTTGTGGTCGGGCCAAAACCCCAAAAATAAATAGTATATAATATAATTTACAATTTTTTATGAAAAGTGTATAAAAATAATTCTATTATATAAACAAAATAAAATAAAAATAAAATTTCTAATAAATAATCTTGGCACAAAATAAAATTAATTAATCAAAAAATAAAAGTTAAACTTATAAAATTGATTGATTTTGATTGATTGATTAGAATGTACGGTAAAGACTAAGCAAGGATCCCGGATACGCCGGGCCAACCGTACACCCCTTTTACATATAACAAGATGGAGGGATAGGAAAGGGTGTTAGGTATGATAGACTTGACCCGGTTACAGACACCTAAGTAGTCAATAGTTAGTAAAGCACAAGACGGCACAATTATTTTTGTTCTTCGGGATATAAATAATCAGCAATCAACATCCTAAAAAGTAATTGTTTAATTAGTAAATGTCGTGAAATAAAATTTCATTATTATGAGTGATGAAATTTTATTTAATACCATTTCCTTATATCAATTTACAATAACGCGACGCCAGGCCCTCCACACACCTTTATTATAGCATTTAAAAAAATTGATAATCAATAATTTTGACATCTTAATGGTACGAGTAAGTTTCCTGAAATAAATGTCATTATTATGCGTTAGAAAATCGGTATTTTGTACGATATATTTAAATTATTCTTGAATAGAATAAATGTAATGTAATGTAATGATTATTATAACTAAATTAATTATAATTTGATTGTCGTAAAACAAATAAAATAAAATAAATTAAATCCAAATATTGTAGTATCAAACGGATGGATCCTCTCTTCAACGGATAACCTTACAATCCCTAATAAACCAATATGTTTATTGAAAAAAATAAAAATGAAACAAAGACATCTGGTTTCAAAAATAGCTAATCTGGAATCTATAAGGTAATATATCAATAATGAATATGTATAATTAACCCATTACAATTTATTCCCAATCAGAATTAAATAAAACTATTAAGCTAATCAGGAATCTGTAAGATGACAGAATTAGTAATAAGTAGCTATTAGAAAATAATCTAATTAAAGAAGTGCCATTGATCCCAAAAATACAAAAAACATCTATGTATCAATTTTGTCTGATTATAAATTTTATTGTATAGCCTCCAAGCCAAAAAATAAGTCAACCCATAAAGTTTCCCTCCACCGACACTTCAATGTTACATATAGCCATAGTCATTTAATCTATTAAAATAAAACCAATTGTCGTGAGACAAATTAAATCTTAAATATACAATTAAATTAAATTAAAATAAGAAATAAAATTTCATTAGTATTAACAAAGGATTAAATATTATTCTAAACCAAGGTAAATAGCCTTATTTGTTATGAGGCTTAAAAGACTCAGCTTCCACTTCCATCAAAAGTTAAACTTATAAAATTAATATCAAAAAGAAAAATGTTGAGTTTCAATTTTAGTTATTTCCTTGTTTGAACTCAACACATATACACGTTTATGTTATGTATTGTTTATATAATATGTATATCAGCATTCGCAACGAAATATATAATACAATTTAATAATATTACACTCATGCAACGGTATCAGATTATATAAGAAAATATAAGAATATCAATTCCGTAAACATTCTAAACAATTGCACGTCTATTGTACGCAAATTAATACTAAAAAATATGTACAAATTATCACCACTCCATATTATATAATACACTATGTAGATATTATAAATTTAACACATTTAATAGCACATGCAATAAATTATACAAAAAAAAAAATTAAAATGAAGAGCGACATAAAAACACGTCCACTTTGTCTGAAATCCAAACTCTCTTTTTTTCGCATACACCTGCAATAGTTATGTATATTAAAAGGTAATACGGAATAAAACAGACAATACGGACAAACCAAACACAATCATATTCTATAAGCCGCACAATCAAAACCAAACACAATCATATTCTGTAAGCCGTACAATAATCGGCTATACAAGCAGTAATATCACTTTTTAACTCCTATTTGATAGTATTGGTGTAAATTAATTTCTATTTGATAGTATTTGTATACGGCCAATAGAAATCGAATATGACACATTTGTTCTAGATTTCTCGTTTATGTTTTTACAAACAACAAAAAACAAAATAGATTTGAAGATCAAATATGTGTAGCCACGTCTCATTCATGTATAAAAAGGCTAAAACAATAATGAAAAATAGAAATTTAAAAAAAAATCGTGATCGAAATGCACTTTTGAATTATATAATAACAAACAAAACACACCCACTAGTTTTTGTTTTTCTATTTTTCCCTTTTAACATTTTTTTACGTAAATATATTTCCGAAAGATATGCATAACTTCGAGTAAATAGAGAATAAAATTTCATGTTCGTATCAGAATCTACTTAAATATAAGTCCTGCTTACTCTCTCATTGACATATACCTATTCAAAAAAAACTAACAAAGAGTGTGTTGGTTACACTAACAATGCAACGTAAGTTTGAATTTTTTTTCTTCATTATTTTTGTTTTTGCACTAACACACTTATACTTAGTTTTTCAACAAAAAAATTACTATGGAGAAAAAAAATCCAATTCATCTTTACTTAGTTATTGTTTATTTCATATGTGTGGAGTTAGCAGGACTTATATTTAAGTAGATTCTGTTCGTATACGCATAATACAATTAAACAGAAATGAAAAATTACATGCGTGTCGCAACAATACGGCTTATAGAATATGATTGTGTTTGGTTTTGCCAATGCCTTCTAAGGCCTATATACTTTTACTACTCTCATTTTTCGCACATGACGTTAATTTATGTCTAAGCCGAGACTGCGCAATAATAATGTTAAGATATTTACACTAACAAAACAACTAGAGTAAGCAACAAAAATGTCGACTTAGCGTGATGTCATCATTTGGTGTAAGCGGCCTGTAGTTTAGAAGACATTGGTTTTGCGCACAATCAAAATCAAACACAATCATATTGTATAAGCTGTATTGTTGCGATACACATGTAATTTTTTCACTTCTGTTTAATTGTATTGTGCGTATACGAGCATGAAATTTTATTCTCTATTCACTCAAAATTGTGCATAGTTTCGAAAATACATTTACGTAAAAAAAAAATTAAAGGATTAAAATAGAAAACAGAAACTAGTGTCTTGTTTGTTATTATATAATTAAAAAGTACATTTCGATCACGATTTTTTTTTTAATTTCTATTTTTTCATTATTGTTTTAGTCTTTTCATGCATGAATGAGGCGTGACTACACATATTTGATATTTAAATCTAGTTTGTTTTTTGTTGTTTGTATAAAAACAAACGAGAAATCTAGAACAAATGTGTCGTATTCGATTTCTATTGGCCGTATACAAATACTATCAAATAGGAGTTAAAAAGTGACATTACTGCGTGTATAGCCGATTAATTTACGGCTTATACAAAACCAACAACAATATAAAGCCATGCTAATGCAACAAATACAGAAAAAAATACACTATAGATAGTTGTATTAGCATATATCTGTACATCGTATGTGCGCACTAGTTTAATAAGTAGTGGTGCGAAAGAAAAAAAATAACATGGGATTGTTAGTGTAATAAACACAATCTTCTGTAGTTTATCGTATATTGGTATCTGCGTTTCAGACTTTGTTCAGGGCTTTTAATTGTTGTTGGTTTTGGCTTATAGAATATGATTGTGTTTGGTTTTGAAACAACAATAAACAAAATAGATTTAAAGATCAAATATATGTAGCCACGCCTCATTCATGCGTAAAAATTGAAAGGTTACTACTTTTTCCTATTGTTTTATCGCGATCGCCATGCACTTTTTAATTATATAATAACAAACAACTAGTTGTTTGTTATTATATAATTAAAAAGTGCATGGCGTTTTCTATTTTTCCATTTACACATTTGCACATTTTGTTACGTAAAAATATTTTCGAACATATGCATAACATCGAGTAAATAAAGAATAAAATTGCATGTTCGTATACGCACAAAACAATAAAATAGAAGTGAAATAGTTACATGTTTGTCGCAACAATACGGCTTATGATTGTGTTTGGTTTTGATAGACTGCATAAAAGGAAAATAGAAACAGGTTTGTCTGGCATCAAATGTACTAACTCTTTTGTGTTTACTAACACAATTGTGCAGGGAGGGGCAACAGTACCATATCAAAAATTTATTTTTGTACGTGTTTTCAACCAACTTACACATTTGTGAATTCCTTTTTAACTTATTTTCGTCCGAAAAAATCACTATATCTATTTACACAATTGTGTTGGTTTTACTTCAAATAATTAAATACTATGGTTTATTACTCACACATTTGTGGGGGTTGGACTAAAATTGAGCCAATATTTTTTTCTTGGTTGAAAAAGGGATAAAGCAACACCTGTTTGTACACCTTACATTAATGTCCCAATGATAAAAACATGGATCTTTCAAAAACGAATACAAATGTTTTCGCATGATGGAAAAGTTAACATATATTATATATTATAAACAGTTGTTAGTTAAATCAATGCCTTCTAAACTACCGGCCGCTTACACCAAATGATGACGACATGCTAAGTCGACGTTGTTGTTGCTTTCTTTAGTTGCTTTGTTAGTGTAAATATGTTAAAATTATTATTGCGCAGTCTCGGTTTAGACTTAAATTGACGTCATGTGCGAAAAATGAGAGTAGTAAAAGGCCAGTAGTTTAGAAGGCATTGGTTAAATCAATAATTGCGTAAATCGTACATATAAAATAATAAAACGAAGAAATATGCACATATTGGGGCCGATTCTCGGATACACATTTTACCATTTTATGTTATTTTAAGTAATAAAATATTGAATTGCGATTCTGATGAGCAATAAAAAATGTATGTTATTTTATTTTTTATGTTATATCTGTTAAAAATAAAATTATCAAAATTGACCATTTTATCACATTTTGTGAATGGAAAATAAATAAAAAATATTTCTTGTGTTAAAAAATATCATTTTTTTCTTTATTCCGTTTAAACATTAAAACTGAACTCAAAATGCCCAATTAGCTTTATGGAATGTTGTAGGTTCGGGAAGAGAGAAGAAAAAGGTATGTAATTACAAGATACATAATAAACAAGCAAATAATTAACTTTTTTCAGACAAAACCACGCTCTTGAATTGAAACACTTTCGAGATATGAGTATTCCCTATGAACTACCCGGCGCTAAATTTAAAAAACTATTCAGGTTGACAAAATCCTGTGTGGAATTTATAATTGAAAAATTGGAAACAAAATCTCGCCAGAAAGACATTCCATTTAAACTCAGATTTTTATGTGTGATTCATTTTTACAGACATGTCTCTTATCAGGAATCGGTTGGAAGCTGCCAAGCGATTTCTTTTTCCCAACCAAGTGTATCTCGGGCGGTTAGAGAAATCACGAAACTTATCGTCGACTGCCTTATTGATGAATTTATTCTTCTGCAAAATACTTTAGCCCAAGCCGAAATTCAAAATTGGTTTAAACAAAAATCCAATTTGCAAGGAATTATTGGGGCTGCCATATTTCAATAGTTGCACCACGTGATGATGAATTTTATAGAGGCAAGTTATTTCGAAATCGTAAGTATGTAAGTGGTATCACAGCATCAACCAGCTTTAGTTTGTTGTGACGCCAACGTGAAGATTTTATATGCGAATGCTCGATTTCCTGGATTAGTGTATGATTCGGATATTTGCATGACATCCAAATTAAGATGATGTTGTATAAACAATTTTAATTCTGTGGAAACCAAGCTAAGTTTTTGTTAGGTGACTCTGGTGTTCCACTAGAACCTTGGTTTCTAACACCTTATCCAAACACCGAAAATGCAACGAACCATTTTCGTTTCAATGAAAAATTTATCCGAGCTAGAAATATCATCGAAAAATGTTTTGGAGTTCTAAAATCCCGTTTTCGTTGTTTGTTTCATTACCATTCGAATACACAGAACGCTTCATTACCATCCGAATATCGCCTGCAAAATTGTCTATGCCGTTTGTACTTCACATAATATACAGATAAATAGAAGCACCGACGATGGAGATTGAAGCTGACGATGCTGAAGCTGAAAATATTAAGTCAAATGTTTATGCTTTAAATATAGCGGAATCGGAAAAAGATTCTTGGTACTTATTAGAGAATCGAATACGAGAGTTATATGTGAATAAATATTTTAGCAATAGTAGTAATAACTAAATTATGTAATTTTATACAACAAAATAAATATTTATTAAATTCATAAATACAAAACTTAGATGTTAATCTCTTTACATCCTATCACATTTAGTTCACAATTCACTAGTTTGTAAGTATAATTATGTAATTTCCTTTTAGGCATTTTCATTTTTTTAAGTCAGCTAAGGTAGCGTATTTCGTCTCGGCTAAATTGTTGGTACTGTCGGCTATATCATGTAGCCTTCAGCTATTTTGCTAGACTTTTCTTCCTCTAACTTTAATAATTTTTTTAACATTTCGCCACCTAAAATAATATTAAATCGGTGTTATAAATACGTATATAAATATATACATCCTCGTATATAAATTTATACAAACCTTCTGAAACATTTTTACGCTCCCGGGTGTGCGTGTTTTTCCGGCATTGGGAAGATTCAGCGACTGGTTCAACTCTTGTTGAATTTGCTTCGGGTGCTTCCGCATCGTTGATACTTTCATTGAACCCCGCTTCGATTTCCGACCCACCTTTCATAACCACTGCCCGCCATGCACTCACAGTCCGTTCTTCTATCGATTTTAATCGTTCGGTGTTTTCTGGTCCCCCACCCGTTGTGTTGATTTCACCGATTTCTTTCTGTGCCGTATTTGGTTACGCCAATTTTCAAATATCTAAAATCCAAAGTTAAGAAATATTTTAATCAATCTACGTATTCAAAATTGTTTCGTACATACATATACATATATATATACATATGATTTAAATATATTTTACCTTTTTCCAACCCTCTTTAGGTCGCTGTGGGCCGGCCAACAAATTTATCATATTTGTAAGCCGATCCCATAAATGTTGGATTCTTTTCATCTGAATCTTTTTTTTGTCATTTCTGGATTTTCTTCAATGAATTGAACATAGAGATCGTACTGCTGTTTTGTGGTTTTTGGTTAGCGCTTTCCTACAACAGACAAAAGTATAAATATGTACAATATGTAAGTAAGAAACTAGTATAATTTATTTATACTAGTTGCCACTAATAAATAACCACAAAAATCACGTGATTTATAATAATTTTCTATTATACTTAGCTTTCAATTAACCAATCTTGTTGGTTTGGTTTTTTTATAGAGTCGGCAAAACAAACAAAAACACAAGGTGTACTAGAGGTTTCTATGCCCTACACGCAGTTTTTGAGTTGCACTAAAAAAATTGTACTATAACATTTTATCTTAAAATACGAAATAAAATAAGCCAAAGGGAATAGAAAATATAATAATTGTATTATCCATTTAAAAAAATATAAATAACTTAAAAAAATAACATAAAATTTAAAATTGTCAGAATTCGCCCCATTATTATTTATCCGTCATAATGATCTGAATATTTTGACAAAAAACAAAACGTGAGTTACTCACAGTATAAGTAAAATTTTCTGCTGGAGTAACTTTAGTTTTTCAGCAGCTGCATTATTTTTAAAAGAACAAGTAGTTGCACTAGCCAAAAGAACGGTTACAAACATTGAACCATAACGGTAGTAAAATTTAAATTAAAAAATTATTGGATCAAAATTCTATCACAATTCTATCCCTGCCTGCATCTTCGACATAAATGGTTTATAGCAATAGGATGTTAGTCACAGAAATGACCAGAGCGATAACCGCAGCAAAGTTATTATCTAACTACATTGATAGGTTAGTTAAATTTTAAGTTAGTTATTCTAAAAATATCACACCTAGAAGGAAAATTTGTTAGTTTATTAGTCTGTGTTAATTCAGTTCAACATTAACAATCAACATTAACAATCTCCCAAATCGGACGTGTTTTTTTTTTAAATTGTCATATTCATATACAATAAAAAATTTTGTATATTTTTTTGTAACTTGTATTTTATAGTTATTTTTTTCCTGACAAATCAATTATACTCAACTATTTTTTCTTTTTTCTGATAAATTGAAATTGAACGTATAATACTGTGTGTAGTGCATAAAATATCAAACTAAATCTTGACCTATTAAGTGTATTTGTGTTACGGTCATAAAAAAGTGTTTACAAATTAAAATAACTGATTCAGTGAAATGTCTGTAGAAAAAAAATTTGTGGAGTGCTCCGTCATAATTGTGGATGAATGGTTTCTTACGTGTAAGAGATTTATGTGCGATAAAGTCATTAGTTACACGTGTGCAACATCTTAGGCCAAAAAACTAATGATTAAATTTCCCAATGACGTCAAGAAGGCCATGAAACTTATGTAGCAAAAAAGTATGTTGGTGTAAACTCAAACTAAAATACTTTAATAGGAAATTTACCATTAAGAAGGCAGCTTAATTAATTATAAATTTCTTTTAGGATGCCGATTGCTGAATATGTATCGCCAAAAAAATAAAAAGTTATTGTGCTGTCTTGTGCTAACCCGCCTTACATTATATTTTTAACTAACAATTTACTAGCTATCAACTACTTAGGTATCTGTAACCGGGTCGATTCGGTCATATTTAACATTCCTATCCTATCCTTCCATCTTGTTAAATGTAATAAAGGTGTATGGCGGGCCCGGCGACATCCGGGAGTCTCGCTAAATTACCTGGTCATACATTGCAATCAATCAATTAATACTTTTATTCTACTGGTGTAAACGGGATAATAGACAAGTTGGAGTCAAGGGTGTCTGTATCTCGTATATGTAATTAATATGTCATAATAAAACAAACAGTATCGGACATTACAATAAAAGACAAATTAGAAAAACTTACGTTGACGCGTGATGTGAGTGAAAAAAAAGAAACATAGGAAACGAACGAAATTGGCTAGTGAAATTGAAGTTGAAGAAGCACTATTAAAATGGTACAAACAGCAGCGTACGTTTGGAGTTCCGGTTCGTGCGATAGAATTAAAAGCTGCAACAATTTGCAAAGCTGCAAGCAGGCCATATGAACATTTCATTCAAAGCAAATGATGGATGGGTTTGGTGCTTTCGCAAAAGGCACGGAACAATTAATAAAAGAATATACGACGATGCTGTGAGTGCTCCAACAAAAGAAATTGAGATATTTAAACAATAATTAAAAGAGCTTATTAAAACTGAAATGTTGTTACAGGGCCTATTTTTTAATTCAACCTGAGCAAGCAGTGCGCTGTCAAAAAATACTCTGTGTTTTTTTATTCAACCTGAGTAATTTTACTCTGCATACTGCGTTTTTATTTGTGAACTGTGCTTACACCGAGCTTACTCGGTTCTTCAAATTTTACTCTGATATTAATGTCAGTGTACGAAGAGTGTGCAAAGTAAAAAACAATTTTTTACTCTATGCGCACCGGATAATTTTACCCAGTACAACCTTTGCTCGGTGTACACTACCCGGGGTAAGCCTGCTTGCTCGGGTTGAATTAAAAAATAGACCCACAGTCACAAATTTACAATGGCGATGAAACCGGTTTGCACTGGCGTTCGATTCCTCAAAACACGCAAACATCAAGATACAAAGACACAATACGTGGAAGGAAAATCAATATCGCGGAAGGACGGATTGATACCTGTCATTGTTGGCAAAGCACGCAATCCTAAAATTTTAAAAGGAATAATACAGCGCTTGCCGGTATTATATTACAATTCTAAGAAAGCATGGTTTACAGGAGCAATTTTGCAAGACTGTTTCCTAAAAAAAATATGTTCCTGCAGTCCGAACGATTCAAGAAACGGAGGTTAGAATACCATCAGAAGAAATAAAATGTTTATTGCTTCTGGACAACACATCGGCTCATCCATCGGAAAATATTGAATGTACAACAGACGGTAAATTTAATCACATCCTACTGCAAAGTGATAGAACCAAATGTTTAATTTATTCAAGGAATCTAACGATACCACCCGTATCAGTGAATTTTCGGATGCCCTATAGAAATTATAAAAGTAACACAAAGTAATAAATATCCCATAAATCACAATATTCTATATTACATAATATAAATATATTTTGTTAAATGAAGCAAAAAAAACATTTATTATTGATTTTAAAAAAATTACAAATTATAAAACTAGAAAAAATAAGTAAAAGCTGGAAATATCTATCGAATAAAAAAAACAAATCTTAACTTACATGCACACATATACTAGTTATTGATTTATAAATATAATACACGATTAAATAGTTTATTTTAAATATCGCCTATTTTATTTATCCTTTAAACTAAATATAAAACACCACAAAACAATTAATTTATTTAAAAATGTAAAAATTAATTTAACGATGACGCTTTTAGAAAATAAATCAAACTAAAAAAATAATAAATTAAGTTTAAAAAACAGTATTTTCTTATATTACCTGGAACATTATTAATGTAACAACCATCTAATAGCAAATGTCCATCATTATAATCACAAAAAGGTGGATATATGCCAGCAATAGACATACTTGCTCGAACATATCGCCATAAACATCCTATTTTCAGTTTTATTAGGTTTAATATTTATTGATATATATATATATATATATATATATATATATATATATATATATATATATATATATATATATATATATATATATATATATATATATATATATATATATATATATATATATATATATATATATATATATATGAATATATATATATATATATATATATATATATATATATATATATATATATATATATATATATGTATATATATATGGCGAAAAAATCTTCAACTCACAAATTCACTCTATGGAGCCACAAGTCATGTTTTCATTTTATGATTTTTATGTTTTGAATGTGTAGCCTTGATTAAAACAAACATTTTGAGTTACTTAATTTTTTTTTTTTATGTTGTTGTTGTTAAAGATATAGGGTGTCAAATTTTGAGAAAAACAATAATCATGATGTTGTATATACGAGGGTATATCAAAAAGTCTTGCAATATCATATGTAAAAAAAGAGTGAGTGAGACAACAATATATTTTTCAAAACCATTTTTTGTCGCGATGAAACTTCTAGAAGAACATTTCGATGTAAATTTTACAGTTCGTTTGTTTTTGTCAATTTAGTAACACGTGTTTTGAATTTTTCTTAAAATGAATGAAATTGAATATCGCGCCGTTATTAAATTTTTCTGTAAAGATGGACGAAATGCAATTTATATATTCAATTATATATCAAAAGTTTACGGCAAATCAGCACCATCATATGCCACAGTAACAAGGTGGGTAAAATTATTCAAAAGTGGTCGGGAGTCATTAGAAGACGACAACCGCTCGGGTCAGCCAGCAGATGCTATTAGCCATGAAAACGTAATTTTGGCCGAATCTATTGTATTGGAGGACCGGCGTATTTCTGTTCCGCGGTTAGCGTGGAGACTTTCTCTTTCATACGGTACCACATATACTATATTACATGACCACCTTCACATGTCGAAGGTAAGTGCGAGATGGGTTCCCCGTTTGTTGAATGCAGAACAAAAAAAAAATGCGTGTTCAAACTTTAAAGGCGATTTTAGATATGTACAAAGAAGATCCAGAAAATTTCTTGGATAACATAATAACAGGCGATGAAACATGGCTTCATCACTGGGATCCGAAATCCAAACAAGAATCGATGCAATAGATTAAACGTAGTGAACCACCACCAAAGAAATTCAAAACTCAACCGTCTGCTGGTAAGGTTTTGGCAACAATTTTTTGGGAGGCTGTAGGAATTTTAATAATCGATTATATGCCACCGAAAACCACAATCACAGGCATATATTACGCAGAGGTTTTGCGAAAATTGGAAAAAGCGATCCGGGAAAAACGGCCAAGGAAAGTTATTAAAAAAATCTTGCTTCTTCACAACAATGCACCAGTGCACAAGGCTAATATTGCTCAAGCTGCATTAAAGGACCGCGGTTTCGTGGAAATTCCGCATCCACTGTACAGTTCAGACTGGGCATCCAGTGACTTTTTTCTGATTCCCAATTTGAAAAAAACACTAAGGGGCCGGAAATTTTCTAGTGACTATGAAGTACAGTCTGTTGTAAATGAATATTTTATGGAGCAAAAAAAATCTTTTTTTTTAGAGGGTTTAGGCAAGTTAATTGATCGATGTGACAAATGTATAAACCTTAAAGGAGATTATGTTGAAAAATAAAAATATTGCTGTCTCACTCACTCTTTTTTTTTCATTTGATATTGCAAGACTTTTTGATTTGCCCTCGTATGTCAATAAAACAAAAACTAATTGTCCGATAATTATGATTTTGGGCTCATTTTAAAGGTAAGTTAATAAGGATTTACAAAAAAATATAAAAATAGTATACTGTTTAATTCCTTCATCTCTAAATTTCCCGCCAAAATGTTCTTTTTAAATTTTCTCAAAAACCTATTTTTTTTATTTTTTTTTTTTTTATAAAATTCGACAATTAATATTTTACAACATATCAAAAAACTAGAATGCCGTTTTTTTTTGTTTTCTTGCAAAATTCGTTTTAGTAAGAGAAGTATTTCATTTTTATATGGAAGGCTATATAGATATTTCTCAGTGTTTTGAAATTGTTTACAAAAGACGTAGTTCACTTAATTTGTGTGTTTGGTTTATTATTTATTGTACAAATTTGTGTCATTTTAAAGTATGAGTCACAGAATTATGAGGTGCCACCCCCTAGTTTATATCGTTTGGTTAGTCGTAAGTACCATAAATTCCTTTTCTTTCTTGGGATATTTTATAAAATAGTAAATAAAATGTTGTTCTCCCTTTTTTATTGGGGGTTGATTATTTTACTTGACGCAGACGTACCTGTTAAACGATGAGTAATTCTTTTGAAAACAAAAAATGAACATTGTTGATATAAATAAGAGTAAAGATTTAACTGTGTTGTAAACCATATCGCGATTCCAAGTATTCGAGTAAACTAAAACGAGTTACGGATTATGTTAAGCAATTTATGCCACAATCAGTTGAGAATCAAGATAATTTGTATCTCTGTTCAACGTGTTATATAAATATTACCTGCAAACGACGAAAATAGAACTAGAGTTGTCACCAGTTGCGGGACCATCAACAAGATCACCTCTAACACCTCAAATAGCCGATAACGATAATAGCAGTGATAGTGAAGAGTGTTATTTAAAAAATGTGTCTGTTTTGGAAAAAATGAATGAAGTGTTACCCTTTCTTGGAAACTCTCTTATACATATATCCGAGTACGTTAGAAGCCAGGCCAAAACATCAGCAGCAAAAAGTAATAGATTTAGCTTCAATAACACCATCAACATCTTTGGTTCCGGGAATCGTGCCGCTTTTGCATCAGTCAACCAAAGATCGAAGGAAGATTGCACTATATGATGAATTGATTGGTGAATGTGATCTAAAAGCTAAATTCGAGAACTGGAGAAAACCAGTGATAAGATTCAGTTATTTACTATATTACCAAAATCATTAACCATTCAAGAAATCCAGAATGAGTTCAAGGCAACACAACATATGGTGCGAACCGCTAAAGATCTACGAGACAAGAATGGTCCACTAAGTCGTCCAGCAGGTAAAATATGAAAACGAATAAGTGATGAGCTGAAGCAATCAGTATTATCTTATTATACTGATGATGATGCTAGTCGGATAATGCCAGGCAAAAACGATTTTTTAACAGTCGATAAAGCTAAAGTTGATGATGTGTACATTGAAAGAGTGCTTCGAAGGATATAAGACGATGGATCAGGATAACGAATCAAAAAAAATTGGATTTTCTAAATTTTCACTACTTTGTTCAAAATACTGTGTACAACCAGGTAGTAGTAGTGTACAACCAGGTACGCACACAGTCTGCGTGTGTACCATACATCAAAATGTAAAATTAATTATTTATGGCACTAAAATGGAAACTATTACCAACGGAAAGATAGCGCACTACCGGGATTGTATTTCAACTATTTTATGTGACGAGCCTACACCAACATGTTACCTTCTACAATGCGAAAGCTGCCAGGACTGGATAACTTTAAAGAATATTTGAAAAATGCATTTCGCGAACATGGCTGCGAGGATGCCGAGTTAAAATTTAATCAGTGGGTTTCTACCGATAGTTGCAATCTGGAGACCTTTTCTCAATCGTTGAATCAATTTCTGGATTATTTCATAAATAAGCTGAAGAATCTGTTACCTCATTGCTTCATTCCACTTCATCAGACCAGCTTTCTTAAAAATAAAAAAATGGCGCTGAAGTCTACGGAGGTGATAGTTTTATGTAATTTGCAGAAAATTATGCATTTATAATGCAAAATGCCACACAAGGCATTTCATTGGAATAATAAGCAAGCGACTATTCATCCATTTGTAATTTACCAAAATTTGGTTGTTCAAATTCACCACGATACTGTAGCGGTTCACTTATTCATTGAAAAATTGATGCAGTTCTTGAAAACTAAAATATCCAGTTTATCTAAACTTTATTATATTACCGATGTCGAAGTCACGGATTATCAAAATAAGAAAAATTTTAAGAACATTTAAAAACACAAAGAGGATTTTGGAGTTGATTGTGAATGTCATTTCCATGTAACAGCTAATGGAAAGGGCCATGTGATGGAGTAGGAGGTACTATCAAAAGAATGGCATCCAGAGCTAATCTCACATTGGAATACAGCAGTACAATAACCAATGCAGATGCATTATTTAAATGGGCTAAAACGTTGAAGACAGATATCAAATTTGGATTTTGTTCAGACGCAGAACATAAATCCAAGCAAATCAAACTTGCAACTAGGTTTGAAAACTTAAAAACAGTAAAACGAACTCACGGTTTCCATGCAGTTATTCCAACAGAGGATGGCTATTTGAATTGTAAAAAATGTTCTAATTCGGACGATTATGTCAAATTTAAATTGTAATTTTTAATTTGAATAAGATTTGATGTTAAACAATAAAATAAAATTATCAAAAGAATTTGGGTTTGAAATTTTAAATATATGCAATTAAATTTGAATAATAGATATCAATAATTTAACTGAACTATCCCTTTTGTAAACAATTTCAAAACACCGAGAAATATCCACTGAAATACAGTTTTTCCATATAAAATGAAATACTGCTCTTATTCAAACGCATTTTGCAAGAAACAAAAATAACGGCATTCTAGTTTTTTTGATATGTTGTAAAATATTAATTGTCGAATTTTATAAAAAAAAAAATTAAAAAAAATAGGTTTTTGAGAAAATTTAAAAAGAACATTTTGGCGGGAAATTTAGAGATGAAGGAATTACAGTATACTATTTTTATATTTTTTAATAAATCCTTATTAACTTACCTTTAAAATGAGCCCAAAATCATAATTATCGGACAATTAGTTTTTGTTTTATTGACATATATACAACATCATGATTATCGTTTTTCTT
>OX371225.1:102328414-102564884 GCA_947310385.1 Nephrotoma appendiculata | reverse complement strand
AGAATTGTTGAAGGGGTAACATAGAATACTTTAACGGCTAACATAACTTACCAATCATTAGTATTAAATAACTAAAACTAAATAACTAACATAACTCCAGTGCCTATGTATGTTACATACGGCCGTCTTTCAATATATGGACTGTGTATGTATGCAGGCCCAAAAAAACGTAAACACGAAAAAACACTATCATACAAATGCTATGGAAATTTTTATTTTAAATTTTTTTTGACTTTACTTATATCTCGTAAATGTGGCGGAAAAATAAATTTTTGTTTTCCTGAGCATGAACTTTGTTTATTTATCATTTATTTTCCATAAATTGTTTTTTATTTTTAAGGTAGTTTTCAGTTAGGATTTTACCATTTCCCGCTATGATGTCTTTAATTTGATGATCGTCATATAAAATATATAGAGCATAGTTTGTGTATGCATGAAGAGTAGTTATTTCTTTTCTATGTCATCTACTTTACGTGCATACTTTCAAATTTTACTCTATATTTTATATGGCGATCATCAAGTTAAAGACATCACAGCGGAAAATGGTAATTCTAAATGAAAACTACCTTAAAAACAAAATAATTTACCAAAATTAATAATAAACAGTTCATGCCAGGAGAATGAAAATGCAATTTTTCTAACGTATTTACGAGATATAAATAAATAAATTCAAAAATAAACTTAAAAAAATGGCATAGCATTTGTATGAAAGTGTTTTTTCGTGTTACGTTATTTGGGTCTGCATACATATAAACCGTATTTTCTATATTTTTCTTCAACTTGGCCGTATGCATATACGTAGTGATACTTCTCAAAAACAAATACCCTTATATCCAAGAAGATTTACATTTTTTGTATTTTTTATTATTGGCAGGGATGGATAGACCAATATTAGTAAATCAGATCAACTGGTCAAACACAAATTTGTTGATTTTTATTCATGCATGGCATGGTCAGAAAGATCATTACTAGTAGATCAAATCGCCCATACTCACAACAATCATTTTTTAATTTATTTTTTTACAAAAAACTCAATATTATTTAATGATTGGTTTTTCGTCGAAAGACTTTTAAGTTACATAATTATTTCATTCATACAATGGAATAATTCCATCTTGTATATTTTTGCCGACTTTGCCGAGTTTAAAAAAACTTTAATTTATGTAATAATTAAAAAAAAAATCCTACATAAAAGACCGGTTTCCGAATAGATTTATTTCATTATCACTCTAATTTAACTAATGCGGCGTTTAATTCACAAATTTGACGTATATAAACGTAATAAAATGTTTAAAAATAGTTAGTGTTTGTTTATTATTAAATCATATAATTTAATTTGTTTTGGTATTAATTTTATCATTAAAGACTAAAGGATTGCGTTTATATAGATATTTCTATTTCCACACACCTATCCATGTTTTTCCTTACGCATTTTACTGAATAGATTTAAATTTACATCTACAGCAGTGAATGTGTGTGATCTACGTCGGTCAGGTCTTGTATTTTAGGATTTAAAAAATACTGGTATTTCTAAAAAACAATCCTCAACTTTAATTCAATTAAGATTTTAAATATGACTAGAAAAGATAATGGGGTTTGTAAATAAATGCGGGTTTTTAAATTAACTATTTTGTTGTAACTATATTTTTCAATATTATTAACATGTTTCAGTACCGATATTAATTTTCAATGTCTTATATTAATATTTTCTATATCATTTATTTTATAATTAAAGCGTTGAACAGTCGATGAAGTTATTTGGTTATCAAGGATTCTACAGTTGTACTAGCTACTTATTATTAATTCTGTCGTCTTAAGATTCCTGATTAGCTTAAGGGTTTTCTTTAATTTTACATTCTAATTACAGATTCCAGTATAAATAAATTATAAATAAGCATATTTGTATTAGATTAGAGAAATGGCAAAAGGAAGTGACTCACATTATCTAATTTTCTATTTATTTAGTTTTTTTTTTAGCTAAAGTTGCTGACACGAATAATTCCGTTGCATTCGTTGATCGAAACGAAGATGAGGTTACTTCTATCATTTCGTACGTTAAAGCACCCCTATCAAGTTATAGACGTTTAAAGAGGAATCTTTCAACACAGTACTTTGTATTAACCCATTGCCGCACACTTTTTAATTGACGACCGTCACACATTTTGTTTTTCAATTGTTTATGACTGCCATATGAAATTGAGCGTCATTTATATATTTGGAAGTGAAAATTATCACATTTTCTCACAGTTTTCCCATGAAAACTCTCGACGGCTATAGCCGTCATTTGCTCATCATATCGTTTTTTCTATATATTTCCACCTACAGAAACAAATGACGGCTATAGCCGACCGATTTTTTGATGATATATAGACAAATGACGGCTATAGCCGTCATTTGCGCGAACATAATAGGATGGCTATAGCCGACATTTGTTTCTGTAGGCGGAAATATATCGAATTGCTTATCATGAAAAATCGCACAAAAAAACAATTGATATGTTATCTGGAATGTTACATCTTTTTTTCTTTGATGTATTACTGAATAATTAACAAAATAATGCATTAGTACACTTCGTAAGAATGATGTTCCTTTTTTTATTAATTAAAATATGCAGGACGGCTATAGCCGTTATTTGCCTATATATCACCAAAAATATGACGGCTATAGCCGTCATTTGCGGGAATGGATTAAAGAAACTTCAATATCTTGAGAAATAACCATGTTTATTTTCAAGTACTAAGTTTATTAAAAAGCTGATAACATTCTCTTTTAAATAAGGTATAATAGATAATAATGACTAATTATAGTTAAAAAGTATTTCAAATTTAATTGATTTAATTGAATTGGCAGTTGATATTAAACAATTGACTATGAATATTAATTAATGATATTAATTAACTTTTAACTATTTGTCATTTTTGCTATATTATGTTATCTAAATAACTAAAAGTTCTCAATAAAAATTTTATATTTTCTTTATTAGACACAAGTATGTCAGTACCAATATGTTCTAGCATTAAATAATATTATTTACAAATATTACAGTAAATTCTCAAAATGGGCATCGTTAACTGTTAACAATCTGTTAATCGTATATTGCCGTCAGTTAATCATTCTGTTAACGCATGTTTGCGGGAAAACGGCTCTTTTACAAATAATCGGAGTGATACCACGACGTAATCAACATCACATTATCAAACGGTACAAGACATTTTGGAAAACGATAAAATATTAAGGCTGTATGGTACTCAGAAAAAAAATCTATTTTGATGTCGATATTTAAATGCTCAAGAATGTGTCCAAACTAAACATTTTTTCGTCTTTTTCCTCTAAACGATATAATATTATACATATGTACTTGTTTTTTTTTATTTTGTTACTGCTGTACTCTTTGTGTATTGTATTGATCACTATGAAGCTCTGATAGTAGTAGTTTTGCATACATAAACGGAACGAAATTTTATGATTAGAATTGAATATGAGAAATTGAAAGCGAAACAATTGCAACAAAATAATTCAAATTTCGTTTAGAAGTAAAATATATTTTAAACAATGGCGTTTGGCTTTCATATATATGGCGAAAAATACGTGAAATCACAAATTTGGTATATGGAAACGGAAGTCGTGTTTAAATTTTTTACATGTTATGTTTTGAATGTGTAGTAATTGTTAAAAAAAAACTGTAGAACAAAAAAAATTTTTGTAGTTGTTGTTAAAGTTACAGGGTGTCAAATTTTGATAAAAATGATGAACATGATGTTGTATATATGGCTATAAAAAGAAAACTAACTATCCGATACTTATAATAAACGAGGGCTCATTTTAAAGATAAATAAATAGGGATTCTAAAAAAATTGTAAAATTGGTACCATGTTTCAACTCTTCCTATTCAAAATGGCCGCCAAAATAGCATTTTAGAATTTTCTCAAAAACCATTTTTTTTTTTTTTTTTTTTTTTAAATTTTTCCTCATTTAATTCTATTGAACACACCAAAAAATTGTACTTGTGTTATTTTTTGTTTTCTTGCAAAAGACGTTTGAGTATGAACATCTACCCATTTTTTGTATATAAAATTATTCCATTTGATTAAAATTTTTTGCGATTTTCAACGCTATCTTGTTCAAAAGATGGAACAATAGCTTCTGATTGCAAATTGTTATATTGAATGCTTATCCTATCAAAGTGACTGCTGTAATTATAATTAGACACGTTGTCACGTGACGTCACGTCACAATCTGTCATTTTATAAAACTCTTCCTCCTCCAGCGACACACGTCACAACAATCGATACTTCTTCCCCCATAAAAATGTAAGATAGTTTATGGATAGCCCTAAAGCAATTAGTAGAACAATAAAATTTTGCCATGAGTCATTTATTTTGTTAGGATTAAGCGTATTTTCTGTACCTGAACGCGTGACGTAGTTTATGGATAGCCCCTAAAGTTAATAGTAGAATAATAAAATTTTGTCATGACTCATTTATTTTGTTAGGTTTAATCACTATTTTCTGTACCTGAATATAACCTTTTGGATCGAATTTTTTTAAAAATTTATTTGTATTCCTGAAATAATTTTTTTGAGATTCTATAGAAAGGGCAGTAGGCCTGTAAAATAATATAAATGACATGAAAATAGCTTTTGTTAACATTTTTGTATAAATTAGAGTTTAAAATAATATTTCAGTTAGTTTAACTTGTGAAGTTCTATTTGAAGCATTTGTTTGTTTAAATAACAAAAAATTAATTTAAAGTAGTTCAATTAATAAGTGTAATAATGTCTGGGCTCAAAAAGTGTTGTAAGCCGTTTCCTGAGACGAAATGTTCGAAAAATTTAAGAAACGTTTCTGATTATATTAAAAGTCATTTGCCGCGCTCGACTGAAGTAAATGAAGATTCATCGATTTGTACAACGTTTTACCTGGTATCTTCTAAACGTCAGAAAATTGAAAGCGAAGTGTCACCCGTTACTGATTCATCAAATTCACCTGTTACCCCGGAGACATTATCAACACGCAGTGACGAGAATAATTCGAGTAGGAGTGAAAGTGAGGAGTCTCCATCATGACGCCGTAGCAGTTTACGTGTTCATAGAAAAATTATTGCGGTTTTTGAAAACAAAAATTCCGGATTTATCTAAAGTTTATTATGTTACTGATGGTGCAGTAACACATTATAAAAACAAAAAAAATTTATGAATATAACTAAACACAAAGGGGATTTTGGAGTCGATTGTGAGTGGCATTTTCATGCAACTGCTCATGGAAAGGGACCATGCGATGGACTAGGAGGTACTATTAAGAGAATGGCGTCCAGAGCCAGTCTCACCAAAGAATATGATGATACCATAACTAATCCTGAAGAATTTTTCAAATGGGCTCAAACTTTGAAAACTGATATGATTTTTGAATTTTGCTCAGATGCTGAATATAAGTTAAAACAAATTCAACTGGAGACTAGACTAGGGAATTTGAAAACAATAAAAGGAACCCGCGATTTTCACGCAATTATACCTTCAGGAGAAGGAGAGTTAAAATGTAAAAAATATTCAAATAGTAACATGTAAATTTTGATTGTGAAAATACTTTTAAATTTCTTTATTTATTTTGTAATACATTTAATAAAATAATAAAAATAAAAATATTTATACTAAAAAATTGGACTTGCGATATTTTGTTTCCTTGCAAAAAAAAAATAAAAAAATACCACATTAAAATTTGATTTTAAATACAAAAATAGGTAGATCTCTTTACTTAAACGCCTTTTGCAAGAAAACAAAAAATAACACAAGTACAATTTTTTGGTGTGTTCAATAGAATTAAATTAGGAAAAATTTACAAAAAAAAAAACAAAAAAAATTGGTTTTTGAGAAAATTCTAAAATACTATTTTGGCGGCCATTTTGAATAGGAAGAGTTGAAACATGGTACCAATTTTATAATTTTTTTAGAATCCCTATTCATTTATCTTTAAAATGAGCTCAGGTTTATAAGTATCGGATAATTAGTTTCCGTTTTATAGCCATATATACAACATCATGTTCATCATTTTAATCAAAATTTGACATCCTGTATCTTTAACAAAAACAACAACAACAACAAAAAAAAAATCCACAAACTTTTTTTTTAATCAAGACTATACATTGAAAATATAAAAAACATGAAATTCAAACATGACTTCCAAAAATTTGTGATTTCAGGAATTTTTCACCATATATATTTTTGATATTTTAAATCTCGATATGAAATTTTAAATTTGTTTTCAATTTTGTCAAACTGTCGCACAGTAAAGTTTACTGTTTATAATAATAGTAATATGATCTAACTCTGATAATGTGGCGGTTATATGGGAGCTATGTATATTTGTCGTAGCTGTGGAAACAGCAATATCAAAATGTTCTCGATTATGATTAATATAAGTTAGTACATACATACTTATATACAAGACTATAAGTTAGTTTAGCCAATACAACGTTTTAAATTGAAAATCTATTCCTTTTATCTTCGATTTTATTATAAAACCAGAATTATAAATTTGCGCCTATATTGATATAGATATTGGTAGATTATTGACTTTTCTTTAAAATGAGTAAACTTTTGGAACATAAAATGTTTATTTCGAGTCTACATTCGAGCCTTGAAATAATTTAATGATTGACACTCTTTCACTACAAATTATTCACAGATGTACCAGTACATAAACAATGGCTGGTGCTACGCGTAATTTTAGTTTCTGGGTTCAAACTAAGGCGCAATAGATTTTTATTGTTAATTTAAACCTTTATTTAAAATTAAAACACTAAATTTTTTTGTATTGTTTTATTCTGTTCTCTCGAAAATAAAATTTTATGTCGCACAATTTTTGTCCGTGAATCCGAAATGACAAAAATAGAAATGAAAATAAAAAAATTTAAGGACATTTTGGAGATGTAGATTTTTGTTTAAATTTTATTTTCGAGAGAACAGAATAAAACAATACAAAAAAATTTGGTGTTTTAATTTTAAATAAAGGTTTAAATTAACAATAAAATCTATTACGACTTAGTTTGAAACCAGAAACTAAAATCTCGTGTAGCACCAGCCAATGACGTAAGAAATTTATTCCATACATTATCGAGTGTTATTTTGACAAAAAAAGCAGACACGTATGTTTTGAATAGCATTTATCAAATGCTTATGTCATTTATACCATTGCTCGCGAGCAGGAGAAAAATTCTCATGATGTATCCACATGCATTTTTGTCAACCGATATGCATATCGGGTAAACATTTCGGCGAAAGTTAATGAGAATTTTACACATACACAGTGATAGATAATGACAGTACACACAATACCAATACAATAACAGGCCATGACATGTTAAAATCTTGTTGGTATATGTAAATCCAAAAAGAAATGACAATTCCATACAAAACGAAAAAAAATTACATGGCTACAAAAAACAATTTCATTATTTGTAATAAATAATTTGTATCGTTCAAGTTGAATGCATTGCAAGAAATAAATAATGATATTTTGTTACTGAATTATTTAAAACAAAAATTGTTTTGAGAAAACTTTTCATTCAGTAATATTTCAATTAAACTAGCAACTTATTTTTACACCTCTCCTCTCTCTTTAGCTTCACATCCCATGAAGGGATTTTGCCGCTCGCACTATGGTCCTCCAGCCGTCTCGGTCCATCGCTCTCGACCTCCAGTTTCGACATCCTAGTGCCTCTAAATCTTGTTCGACGTCGTCACGCCAGCGCAGTCGGGGTCTTCCTCTACGACGCACACCGGCTGGTTGTTGATGGAACACTTTATTGGTCATCCGTTGTTGTGGGGACTTTGCAACGTGGCCGATAATATCGCAACCTCCAAGAATTTGCTTTATCTCGTGGTTCATGCGAATCCGATATTCATTGTTCGCGACTTTAATTGGACCAAAGATGGAGCGAATGACCTTCCTTTCGAAAGTTGACAACTATCTACAATCATTAGTGGTCATGGTCCAGCTCTCGCTTCCGAAAGCCAGCACAGGTCTTATGAGTGCTTTATAAAGTGCAAGCTTGCACGACTGCGATAGATGTCTAGATCGCAATAATTTTGATTGGGCGTAGAAAACTCGATGTGCGGCAGCTATTCGGGCTTTTATATCTGCCTGCATGCCATTTGATGATGTTATAACTGACCCGAGGTATTTGAAGTTTTCAACGAGATCAAAGTTATGGTCGCCAATTCCGAGATTTGCCTTGGAGATGTTCCTGGGTGTTGATACAAATTTGGTTTTGCTACTGTTCACCTTCAAACCAAGTCTTCTTGCGCAGCGATCGAGCGGCACCGAAACTGTCTTTGATATCGCTAGGTCATTGGCCAAGAAGCACGATAGCATCTGCATATCCAAGAATTTGGCCTGATTTATTAAATATACAGCGCGAAGTTTCGATGTTGCTTTTCCTCACTACGTACTCAAGCGCCAAATTGAACAGCACAGGCGCGAGTGCATCTCCCTGTCGAACACCAGATGTTATTTCAAAGGAGTCTGACACAGTTCATTCGATTACAATTCTACATACAGACCCAGACGTTGTTAATTTGCACAGAGAGACGAGTTTCTCTGGAATTCCTAGGCATATGAGCGCGGCCCAAAGGTTATCGCGGTTTATACTGTCATATGCCTGACGGAAGTCTATATATAATTGATGTATGGTTATGTTGTACTCCCAACATTTTTCCAAGATCATCCTCATGGTGAAACACTGGTCAGTGGTAGATCGGTTGGGACGAAAACCACACTGATAATCGCCAATGATGTTTTCGGCGAAAGGGATGAGTCTGGCAAGTACAACATTAGCCAACACATTGTAAGCAGTGTTCAATGGAGCTATACCACGATAGTTTTCACATTTAAGACGGTCGCCTTTTTTATGCAACGGACATATCAGCGCGGTCTTCCAATTCTCCGGCAACTCTTCTTGGTCCCAAATACATACGATGAGATCGTGTAGACTTGTTGCAAGAGTAGCGCCTCCGAGTTTTATTAATTCTGCGGGGATTCCATCGAGACCGGGTGCCTTTCCGTTTTTCAATCGACTAATAACTGCGTCTACTTCCTCCACTGTGGGATATTCGACGAAGACCTCATCACCTGGAGGAGCTATTGCTCTAATGGGGGTCACGTCGTCATTCCGATTTAGTAGATTTTGAAAGTAGGTTTGCCATACTGAGAGAACATCAGCCACGTTTGTTCTCAATTCTCCATTCCCGTCTTTGATGGCTGTACTTCTTGGGTGGAGTGGTTGGTGGTCTTTAGTAGCTTGGTCTTTAGTGAGATTCCTGGCATTAGCAAAACAGTCCCTTGAATTTCCTACTTCCGCTTGGAACCTGATGTTTTCGATGCATAATCTCATATGATCGCGTTTCTTTTGACGAAGGTATTTAGTGGTGGCTTTCCTAGCGCGGAGATATTCTGCATGTGTGCTTCTAGTGTTGCGAGCCAACCATTTTTCACGAAGCTTTTGTTTATTTGCGACGATCAGGCGACATTGATCATCGAACCAATCATTGCGGGGTCTCGGAGGTCTTCTTCCGATAGTGTTTTGCGCCGCGGTGGTAATGGCTGACTGTATTGTGTGCCACTGCTCCTGGATATTAAAAGGAGCTTCTTCGTTGTTGCTAGGCCGCTCTAGATAGTTTTTACACCGTAACAACAAATAAAATAAAAACAAAAATACACGAGATTTTTTACTGCCGCTCTTTACATGCTTTTTTACTTTTTTAGTAACCCAAAATATGTTGAACGGGATGAGTGTACGTCTTTGCGTATGACAACAAAATATTTTGTTTTTATTTTTGTTCAAATAAAACTTGATTTTTAAGTAATGTGGTGTAATAAACCAAAATACATTTTAATTAATCAATACTAATGATAAGCCCAAATGCGTGATTTAGTTGGTTGTACATAATAACTAAAAAAAAAAATCCAATTTGATCGACAATTGGATTTTTTTTTGTGGGCTTGTGTAAAATTTACAGTAAAGAATTAAAATTACGATACCGATATTGAAACTTGAGAAGGTAAAATATCACACATAATAATTTTGTGTATTATGTGTACTGTGGTAAAATCTTTCTATGTTTTACACTACATAGCAGGTTACAAAAATAATATACAAAACAAAAACGAATATAAATAAAATTGTATACCCTTTAATCTAAAATTCATTACACAAATAAATTGTATGAAATTAAGTTCATTATTTTCTTCGGTACTGTATGTCGTGCGTGAAACAAAACCAAAACAAATAATACAAGAGAGCCAAGAGAAATCAAAAATCTTACACGCGCACGTGTAATTGAAAAATAGTGTTGTTACTTTTATCAGTAAGTTGCAAAATGAAAAGTTACTCAATAGGGAAATATTTTTATTGGAAATGTTTCTCAAAATATCAATATTTATCGTGATCCTTCAGATAAATTATGTTTGTAGATAATAAAGCAGATTTATTGGGACAAATCAAGAATTTTTTTTGTCCCATGTAATTTTTTACTTACTCGTATGGCACCCGCGTTTTTGTTTGGATTTACCTATACAAGCTCATGGAGATTTTTTATATAGAAAAATGGCCTATTATGTAGTGGTATTGGTACACATATTAAAATTGAATACTATACTCTGTGTACGTACACAATTTCTCATGAGAATTTCGTGAGAAAATCGTACAAAATCCGTAGCCAGGAGAGAGGTTTAGAGAGAACTGCGTAGTCAGGAGCATAAACATCCACCATCAGTAATGATATGGAGCTGCATCAGTGGAGATGAACCTGGCCCAATATACTTCGTAGAGGAAACCATGAGAAAAGAACAATATAAAAAGGTGTTAACAGACGTTTTATTCAAGATGATTTTTATGCAAGATGGACCTGCTTGTCATACCGCAAAATTAATAGAGAATGTAAGAAAAGAGAGAATTTATTTTCAGGAAATCTATAGATGCTTGTGAAATGATAATGTTTCTTTGAAATATTAATTGCTGATTGTGTAGACTAGAATTGTGTTGTCATTGTGTTATTAACTATCGATTTTATCTAGGTGTCTGTAAATTGGCCGATTCAATCCGGGACACTTGGTTCTATAGTCCAATCAATCAATCACTCAATACGGTACGACGCGAAACAATTTTTACATAAGGGTATCCCACACTTCTGAAGAGCAAAAGGATGTGACAATTCTCGCAAATTACCATTACGTTTTCCGTATAGAACGGACTGGTACATTGCTATACCAAAGATAATGTAATTGTTCAAATTCATACTACGGTAACTTGAATCCGGTAACTTCTTCGTTTACCTATAAAAAAAATAATAATTTTTTTTAGATAATCGAGAAAGAAACGAAAAAGTTACCGGATTCAGTTACTCTAGTATGGATATGGTGATTTAGAGCAAGCAGTGCAGACTAAACATTTAGTGGTAAACATGAGTACCACCCATATTTTAAGGAGATGGTACAAATGAAACCACCCGATATTTTGATGATAATTAGGTAAACAAAACTGCTGAAAAAGATAATTTTTCGTATTATGCCTCGAGACCAGGTTCGATACAATATCCAAATGTGAGGCCTGTACAACGGACAACAATACTTAAAATGGTTAAAAATGGGACGTAGATGCGACAAGAGGTCGGTAAGATTTATACAGCATAGATTAATTTATTCATTCGCTATAGTGTAACCTCTAGTTTCCGATTTTTTTCGGTTTTAGTACAGAACTGTTTAAACTAGGTAATATAAACTTTAAACTAACAAAAAGTACAAGAACAATTGTTTTGGATATTTTTTAAATCTTCATATTATTGGTTGTTCCTGACAACTAAAATACATTATAATCTATGAAGAATGGGTTATTTATAAAATTAACGTTATGAAACAAATTTACGAACTTAAGGGTAACAATAACACGAAAACAAATTTCATGCTAATTATCATAAACACTAAGCAAATTATAATCTTTTAAAATATAATCTAAAAAATAATTTGAAATTACCTGGTAAATTATTCACATATCCTCCATCAAGTAGTAGATGGCCGTCTATTGGATCACATAACGGTGGCATGTAACCGCTTAATGACATTGACGATCTTACATAGCGCCATAACGATCCTTCAGGGTTTTGTATTACGTTTTAATTTATTTAAATTTTAATCATTTTTTTTTGTAAAAAAATATTAATTGTAAAAATCTCAGAACATGTTTGGTTATTTGAAATTTCGTATTAAATAAATTATAAAAATCAAATTTCTGTTTTATTTAGACAATCTAAAAAGCTAGAAACTTTTAGATTTAAATAAAATAGAAATTTTAAATTTATGATACTTGTTATAAAATATTTCTACAATAAAATAAATTGTGCTTACCGTGGGTATGAACTCTTGCGCAACTTGCAGTTATATCAGTAGTTAGAGTAAAATATGGTATCCATAGGTCTTCAATATAAATATCGCCAAAAGTTCCGCGGATTGTTTGATTAAAATCTCTTCCAGAGAACATAGATGTAATCGGGTACGTTAGATCTAATAATTGTCTACCCCATTGCGTCATTTTCTATTGTAAAAATATGAATTCAAGTAAATTTCACATGAAAACCAAACTCTTAAAATTTTACCTTGGACCATTCCCTGGCTTTTTGAGTCATTGTTGTAATATTTTTCTCAGAACACCATAAAGCGCCCATAAAAGCACCAATACTAACTCCTCCGACCATATCAACAGGTATACCTGCCTCTTGAATTGCTTTTAACATGCCTACATGAGCTGCACCTCTTGCACCACCGCCGCCAAGTACAAGCCCAACAGAATTTCCAGTTAACCATCTTGCCAATCTTGAAAAATCGGAATGCATATTTGGTTCGGACATAAGTACTTTACTGTATAACTCATTAATACGATATTGACTTCTACGGGTGAACATTCTTTTTGGACATTGCAAGTGATGATGTTTTGTCACCCAAGAACGCATATTTAACCATTGAACGGTATTTGTTGGCTTCAAATTATTTCCCTCATGATGTAAAATGACTAATTCTTTCTGAGTTCTCATAGCAAGTCGATCAATTTCACGTTCCATTTTACCAACAATCGGGGGACGATCACACAAACCAACAATTAAAATAACGTCAGCTTGTCGCATGCAACGCTGGGTCCAAGCAGTTAATGAATTATCACATTGATAAAGAGCAATTTTAACACGATCTTCTTGTTGTGCCAGCCAACTTGTTAATCGATATTCGTTGCTTGATTCCATTATACTTACTCCTAATGTTTTACGAACTAATTCAGAAGTTAGCCGGAGGGCGGGCGCTGGAATTTAAATTTGTAAAATATGAAATTATTCAAATAAAATATGTACAACTATACATACCTATATTAGAAAGTGAATGATACAGCTCGTAAGTAAACGCTGTCAAGGGAACATCGTCACTAATCGGTACAACAGCAACCGTTGAAAATTGATTATTTACAGGAGTAGACTCTACAGGTTGCCTGGTTGTCGAACCTTGCATTGAGCCCAAAATTCTATGTCCTAACAAACTTATTAATTGTGTTACGACATTAGGATATCTCAATTTTATTGCATTAAATAAGCCTTCAGGCAATTTTGCCAGTTCCGAATCACGAACAGCCATTATTGTTGTACTGCGAGAAGTCTCGGTTATCATCTCAACAATGCCTATTAAGTCACCTTTACCATATTCAGCAATAATCTCTTTTTTACCATTACTATGTGTTATAACGGAACGTAAACGACCACTTAATACTATATAAGTACAATCACTTGGCTCATCCTGCCGGTAAACAGCACGACCAGATTCCAAAAAGACCCAATCAAGCGCAAAATCACACTAACATAAGAGAAACTTAGGTTGTTAAATGTTTGATTAATAAATGATTAATATTACCTGGCGCACTAAAGGTGATAATCGTTTAATAACACTTTTGGCAATATCTAAAACAATTGCCGGTTTCTCTCTTAATAAACTAAAAAATCAGACTAATGATAATATAAACATATAAAAGATTAAATAAGCCAATAAAACCTACTGATAAATAGTATCCTTTCGCAATAAGGCCACTCTAGACAAATTTCGAGCCCGAATTGTATAAAGACTCGCTTCACCCGTCAACACAGCCATTCCACCAAATAATTCACCAGCATGTATAGAATGAGTATGAATTTCCGTTTTTTCTTTCGGTTTTGTGCCTGGTATTTCGCAAGAGTGTTGCGTTACAGCTAAGTTTCCGCCCATTACATAAATTAAACACACTTCTTCGTGGTTTCCTTCCTGAACAAGAATAGTACCTCCTTGAACTTCACGCACTTCCACATTTTTTAATAAACATTCAATGTCATCATTATCTAATCCCAGTTCCTTCAGAAATCCTTGTATTGCTATATTTTTTAATAATTTTGTATCGATCTTATCTATAGGAATTGAGCTCGGTAGTACCGATATGCGCCGATTCTTTGGAAATAAATTTAATAATATGTAATAAAAATGCCACAAAGCCAATAATGAGGAATAACTTACAGTACATTGTGATAAATCGTTTATCATATCCGGTTTGTGTTCATTTGTCGAAACGAGAGATAATGAATGTGTGATATCTTGCGAATTAGATTTTCGATGTCCTGGAGAATTCTTCAGCACGGGAAAAATTTTCTTTGGTATTTTTATGTTCTAAAACAACAATTAAATAATCAAAATTTTTGTATAATGGTTAAAACATTTTACATTTAATACCTGAATTAACTCAACATTTAAACCGAGGTAATTTCTTAAAGCTGTAAATGTTACTCTTTGTAACCTGACCATAATAATTTGAACTACTCTCACCAAAATGTCAGGGCTATCTTTGAAAACGTCTGAAAATGCATTAACTGGAAGCCGAATTACTTGGGTATTATCTTCCACAGCTCTAGCTGATACAGTTTTATAAACGCTAATATTTCCAACAAGCACATCAATAAAGCTAAGCAGCGAAGTTACAGTTTCACCAGGCCGTACTTGTTTTAATGCTAAACTACTACCATCAGCATTATTTATCGATACAGAAACTAGACCAGTTTGTACTATATAAAGACTATCATCTTCGTCGCCAATATTAAACAAAGTTTCATTGGCTTTTAAATTTATAATCTCAGTATGTTTGCAAAGTTTAAGAAAAACGGGTTTCTCAAAATGACCAAAAACTCGAATACTCTGTAATAAATATAACGCATCGGGTGGAACCTTTTCTTTGCCCTCAATTGTTTCTTCTAAATATTCTGCTGGCGGTTCATATGACTTTAATTGCTGTGGCGTATTTTCCTTACGTAATTGTAATATTTTCCGAGCAAATTTCATAACAGCTTTTCGTTTTTTACCTTGACCATTGTAAGCCTCTCCCGACAAATTTTTTACTTTACGTAACATTCGGCGACCATAAAAAAGCATTTTATCACGTTTACGAAACCTCATGCGCGACGAAGACTGGGAAGATTGCAGGTTTAAAAATTTTAATTTTTCTTTCACCCGTTGATTCCACTGTTTCCAAAAGTAAATTCCGTAAGTTGCTAACAGAATAATGAACGCACAAAGTAAGCTCCAAACGACCTGCAAATCAAATAATTATTATTTTTTCTACGAATGCAAATTCTTTGGAATGGTAAACGCATGGTTTGTCTCTTAAATGTTTTAAAATCTAGTTAAAATGAAGGATGAGACGATCACAAAGCATTAAGTTGAATATAAGCAAACGTTGGCATTGAGGCATCAATGTTCAGATTTTATTGAGGGAAAAGTTGGTTCTCAAGCGATCGTTGATGATAGTATCAACAAGGTGGAGGCAACCAGAACGATTTATTTATTAGGTTTTGGTTGGCCTTTGCATGATCCTTGGATTTTACATTATTTTTAAGCCGCTTCTCAAGATGCAACTAGAGCAATTTATTTATTAGGTTTTGACTGCATGATATATGGATTCTGCATTATTTTTAAGCATTCATGTAAATTATTCGATTACAATAACGATTTTTAACATAAAAGCGTCTTAGAAGCAGTAGTCTTATGCTGTCGATTCAGAATATTCAATGTTTAATCTGCACAAGTGTACACTATACTATTTATTAATTATCGTAGCTGGCTTTAAGCTTAAGCTTTAAATCGACTTGAGCTCTTAAGGTTGAATTAGTCAATCAGAAACGTACTTCTTTAGAAGGTACCCGGAACCAATACCCACCCGGTATGGGCCAATGGCTTGAAAAGGTTTGGCGTCGCAGAAAGGAGTCATTTGATTGGTCACATCTCACAGAAGATATTAAACTCAAAGTACAACAATACTCGCAATTAGCTGTAATACCCGGTGGACTTACAAAATTGTTACAACCATTATACTTGGTGGTTAATGTCTTTCAAAAATCACATCATCAAAAAATGGGAGAAATGGGTGGTTAGTGAGTGGTATACACACGTATACAAAAACAAAAAAAATGAGACGCGCGTCCTATGAAGATGTGTGTAATTGGGTTTCCGAGAATTGGGACGAAGGAACTGCTGATTGTATTCGAAACGGACTACAGAACTGCATGATTATGGCAAAGAAGTTGAAAATATAAGTGATGTTTCAAATGATGCAGAGGTAGCACCAATTCCCGATCAATATCAAGATATCCTAGAGGCATTTTCTATTGAGTCAAACGAAAAATTTATGGGATTCGCATTCGGTTCAGACGAAGACTTTCTTGGGTTTTAAATGTATCTATAGGTCAACAAATATTTAGCTTACAGTTTCAATTCATTGTTATTTTCATAAAAAAAACTCAACTCATATTAAATTGGCAACTTTTAAAATTAGCTAGTACCTATAGAGGTACTAGATATTAAATTGGCAACTTTTAAAATTACCTAGTACCTATAGAGGTACAAGGTAGTTTTAAAAGTTGCCAATTTAATATGAGTTGTTTTTTTATGAAAATAATAAATGAATTGAAACTGTAAGAAAAATAAGTGTATGTATTTACCCGCACATGATGTATAACCCGGTCCTTTAAATTTTCGATAAAATTAACTTTTTCATATAACCCGCTGGTTATATACAAGCAATTAGGTATGTGAATTGGGATAATTCAACGTGAGTTTCAATAACTAAGAAAAATAATGGTTTATTCGCTGAGATGTTGTCGGCAAGAACTTCTACCTAAAGTCCAAGGAACCCTCCGCATCATCGCTAACAAATAAGGCGTTTTAAATAGCTGCTTTTTTATTATTCATGTTAATAGTAGTAATAATATAAATTGATTGAAATTAGAGGTATGCATATGGGATTTTACATGAGTAAAAATATTTTATTAATGGTTACTTACGTTACTGTTTAAAGTCGTGATACATGAATACCAAGCATCTGTGATCATAGTACTATAATCACTGTAAGATGATTTTAAGAGCCCTACAATGTCCATTTTAATATAATTCTACAATTTCAATAATCAATTTATGAATAACGAATATGAAGTTGACTAATTTGTTATTCTAATATCAATATTTCGTGTTGACGAAATTTGATTATATGCATGTAATATCATGCAAAAAATGTGATATTAACACAGCACAGATTAATATAAACCGTATATTTTAATAAACATATCAGCTACGAATTCATTAATTCTTTATATTGGCAAACAAAAACCAAAAAAATATGACTTTTTTACATTCCACAAGAGACAGAAAATATTGCACTGAACTTTAAAAGGCAACCGCAACAGGAGGCTGTTCATAAACTCTACACATTGGTTGTGGTGTTATTCTTGTAGTCTTCACGAAATGAAATTGTTTATTCATTCCAAAGCATAGAATTATATCTCTTTTCCTGCCCGGTAACACATATGTGTGGGTACTGCAAAAGTACCATGTCAAAAATATATTTCTGTATGTTTTTTGAACCAACTTACACATTTGTGCATTCCTTTCAAACTTATTTTCGTCCGAAAAAATACAATAACTATACACACAATTGTGTTGGTTGTACCTCAAATCAAGCGAAATTTTTTATCAAAGACACCATTACATACTATCCCTTTCGAGTTCAAAAAAAAATTTTTTTTTGGTTCAATTTAAGTCCCAATACACTAATGTGTATGTCAATTATGACAGGTTGTAATGTCTTCCGTATTTTAACGGATCTTAGTTAAATCGGAATTCTTTTTGAAAAAAGCATAATAATTTGTTAACAAATTAATTATATAACATATAATTTATTTGTTCTTGATAACATATTAATTATTTTATCATTATTATAGTTACTGTTATTTTTCGGACGAAAACAAAAGTAAGTGGTTTACACAAATGTGTACACTGGTCTTCAATTACCACCTAATTCTATGTTTGACATCTTCGTTTGTCGTGATCGAAATTTACATACACAATTGTGTATGCGGGTCAGGAAAGGGCTATGGTTTAACACTCACACATTTGTGTGCATCGGACTTAAATTGAGCCCATTTTTTGGTTGAAAAAGGGATATACATAATATGTACTTTAGAATGGCTGATGATACACGAGAGTTTTTTGTATTTTGGCATTTTTTTTCTACCAATGTTTTGTTCTGCTCTCTCTTAAATAAAATTTTAACTAAAATGAGTCAAAAATGTCCTTGTAATATTTTTTATTTCATTTATGTTTGAGTTGTGTGGTTGAACATAAAATTTGTTTAAGTCGCAATTAAAACTTGTATCATAGGTAAACGGTGAAAGAAACGAAGAAAAATGCGGCATTTTTTTTACGTGTGGCATGGGCCAATGGGTGTAAAGACCTATATAAAATTTGTTATTTCATGTGTCACAAGTCAGAGCAGGATGGTTACATATAAACTCATATGTCTGACTCATATGTCAGACTAAACTATGAGTCTCATATGTCAAAGAAAAAGCCAACCAAAAAACTTTTTGTTTTTGTAAAAAGTAACGCGCTAAATTTTGTATTCTTAAAAATTCTTGATATTATCAATTAAAATAAATAAAATATTATAAAACAGTTAGTGGATGGATCGTGAATTAGTGCGTCGTTTGTTAATAAACATTGAAAACTTTGAACATTGAAACAATGAAATGAAGTATCTCGTGAAACGCTGCCAAAATGCGCCTCGAAAATTTCACAAAGGAATTTCTTACCATCATTTGGTATTTATATAAAAGAAAATGTGATAAAATTATCCATATTTTAATTTAGAAATCGGAAAAAACTAATTAAAAAATTTTGGTTGTTTAACTTTGAGCTCAAAGTAACAACCAAAAATTGTATTTACTTATTATTAAATTACATTTTGAAGTTAAAACAACCTGAAAACACAACTAAATATATCTAATTAAATAGTAATATGATCGCATAATATTGAATATTATTACAAATCGTAACTAATTTACAACGGGTAGAATAGAATTATTCATTACTAGCAAAAAAGCTATTTTAAAACAATTCCAATTTGGAATTACATATATGGGTTGTAAATTTCTCAAAGTAAGACCGCACATCAACCATGCTACACACGGTCTCACCTTCTTTTTTTCCCCCTTTTAATAAAATCCGTTTTAATTGCGTATAAAATTTTTCGGTGAATCCGAAATGAAAAAATAAAAATGAAAATAAAAAAATGTAAGGCCATTTTTGAGATGTACATTTCTGTTTAAATTTTATTTTCAAGAGAACTGAATAAAACAAGACAAAAAAATTTGTTGTTTTAATATAAAATAAGGGTTTAAATTAACAATAAAAATCTATTACGACTTAGTTTGATACCAGAAGCTTAAACCGTGGGGTCGATTTTTTTCAAAAATTCGACAAGTTGACGAAATAACCGCAAGTATATAGTAGTGGTACGTGTGTTTGTGTTAGTGCGAATGTGCGCCATTTTTTTTTGGATGACATGTCTATGTTTTAAATAAAAAATTAAATTTATAATCAAATATGCTGAAAGTAAAACTAAATATATTTGATTTTAGTTTTAATGTAATTTCTTATTCTGTGTTTCTGCGAAAACAAAACATTTATTCGACATCGAGTTGAAAAAAAAATTAAATATATGTAGTTAAAATTTTGCGAATGTGCACTATTTAATTTTTTTGGATATGACATTTCTAGATATCATTTCCATTTATCATTTAAAGGGTTTAAATTAATTGTAAATTGCATTTGTAAATGCAAATAAATATGCTCTAAATAAAATTAAATTTATTTAATTTTAGTTTTAAAATAATTTCTAATTCTGTGTTTCTGTAAAAGTAAAACATTTATTCGACATCGCATTAAAAAAAACTAAAATATGTATGTGTAGTTAACCGTGTTAACCGTTAACATGTATGTGTAGTTAAAATATTTTTTTCTTAACACATTAACGCACACTTTCTAAATGTGTGTGCTATTCAGGAACACATTTGACAACTTTTGTAATTGCAATGATATTTCATCGCGAAAAGGAATGTATTGTTAGAATTGAAAAATATGTCGTTATTCCTTAACCACTTGAGTGATTTGCCCAAACGTGAATCAGGGGCGTAGTTCGATTGTTTTGTTGATTTGCCCGAGTCTTGCTCGGCAAAGCTTGTTTTATTGTGACTTGAAAAAAGTTGAAAAAAACATTTAATTCAGATTACTTGGTATTTATTTTCTAAAGAAATGTAAAAAACCCTGACAATTTACGGACACACTTTCTTGAATAAAAGCCGTCAATTAAGTGGTTAAAAAAGGAATGTTATTTGAGCAAACGTGTTATAAAACGAAAAAGTATGACCGCTAAAGCAGTCATTTCCGCGAACGTGTTAACTCACCACTCAAATACTTGTTGAGATGTCAAAAAAGAAAAACGACGAAACGACATAAGCACCAAATAACTGAACCGATTCATAATTTTTGTTGCTTAAATTCGCAGAAAACAAACAAATATATAACCACAGAAAAATTACATACACTACGAGTATTATAAAATTGTATACTATTATACTCTTAAGGTCGATTATATTATCCGTTCCTTCACGTATCGTATCAGACAAAAATAAACATTGTTATTTGTATTTTGCATAGGAGTATTTATATTATCCGTTCCGTACTTGTAGGAACTGAACGGAATTGATAATATAAATACTCCTATGAAAAATACATGTAACAATGTTTATTTTGAGTCGCAATAAAAACCTGTTATATTACACTGGCTTCTCGATCTGCTATCTGAATACTATTGCAATCTACTTTCCTTTTCTATCAAAATTTGCCAAGATGGAGTCTGGTGTGGTAAAATTGCTATAATTTGACGTTTTGAAATCATGCTTTTGTCGATAGTCTAGACTACTAGTCATTTGAATAAATACTTAAAGTGTCAGTAGACGCCATATTGAAATAGGAAACACGTCAAAATATGCCTGCTATATACCCTGCAGACGATTCAGGTCGAAAAGGCATTTAAAATACCTGACAAAAATGCCATGTAATACCTGACATTTCCCTTTCACCCAAATGATATCCTATGGCTATGTCTCGGTGACATATATGGAGGTCAGGCCACAAAATAGTTGAAATATAATATCTGACAAATGAATTACATACAGGCCATATTAAGGCCTTGCTGAAAGGGTACTTTAAGGTCTGACGGAGAGGTGTTTTTAAGACCACACTGAGAGGTCAATTTAAAGCCTGACTGAGAGGTCAATTTAAAGTCTGACTGAAAACTTACTTTAAGGCCTAAAGAAATTACGCATATCCTAAGGATTTATGGAGGTTTAGGGTAAATAAAACACCATACATTTTTATAGAATTCAATCCATTATAAAATTTTATCATTTTATTTTTAAAGTAATTCTTTCCTCAAATCAAGTTTTTGGATCTTTCGGCTTCGGCTTCGGCACAATTTCTGGTGATGTTTGTTATGGACCCTTTTTATTTCTCCTTTAATGAAAGTTTTATATTTTTTGAATGAATTCAAACTTTGTTTCGCCCCTAAACATAAAAATAAATTAATTTTACAGACAAATATTAATAAATAAATAAATAAAATAATACACATACGCTGCGTTTATACCACAGCTAAAATAGCAATGCAACATTTGTACATTTTTATATAAAATCGAAATTTTAGCTGGCTGAGCTATGAAAACGTCGCGTTTATACCGTTGCTGTCATTTACATTTGGCATTGCTATTTTAGCTGTGGTATAAACGCAGCAATAGAGAGCTAAATTTGCTTACCAAATAGCGATTGATGAAGGTTTTTGTATTCAGAAAAATCTAGTTTGCCCTGGACTCCTAACCAGTTAAATTTTACTAATACATCATCTCCGACAATATCCGTTAGATATGTAAAATTTTTGAAAATGTTTATCTGAAAATACAACAAAAATTAGACAATAATTAAAACAAATTACGTATTAATTGGCTTTTGTCAAATACAGTTTTGTACTCACCAAATTTTTCTCAGTGCACTGATTTTCTAATAACTGAAGATCTTGTTCATTTTTGACTGGGATTTCTACAGCGATGTCACGAAATGTTAATTGAGGTTTGATAACGGCATTTTTAATTTCCTCCATGCTTCCAATTTTGTGTAACGAAGTTGATATTCTAGTTTTAATTCTGAATATTTTTGCGCAAAAAATGTAATCGCTATAGAAAGAAAACAAGTGATTTGAATTTACGAATTTCAAAAATTATTATTACCTAGATTAGATAGGAAAATAGCAAAACAATATAATTTATTGCTATCCAATGTAAGACCGACTATGGTGGATAATAAAATAGTATTAAACTATTTTGCTATTATTCTATCGACAGTGCAGAATCAGTACATGTATATTATCCTTAATTACCAATATTTTCCTACCTGTTTTACAGCAAGTACATGTACCGGAGGATTTATTCCTTGAAGTTAACAAGTTTTCATTAGTGTGCTCATAATTTGATGAACTAGGCATTGGTTCATCTTCTTCTATTAAATCAGAAAATAAATCTTCCGAATCCATTTGTGAGTTTGGGTGTAACGTCACCCCTGTTAAAAGTCTTCTATCTTCTGAAAATTAAATAGTAAAAAAAAAAATTTTACTTTTGAAAAAATATTTGCTTTCTTCAAAATGTAATAAATTGAATAAGCAAAGTATTGAATGTTGGTGATAATAGTACATTTGGAGAAACAATTATATATTTACCGGTATTTCTACTTGAACTATTCATTTTTATTTATTTATTTATATGTAACAACATGAACAACTGAACAGCGAACTATGAATGGCACGCGAATGAGCAGCAACAGCGATCTTGTAGTGTAGTAATAATTAAAACGAAAAATTATTCTCTTCTCTTCTCTGGATTAAAAAAGACAATGGAAAATATGAGTAAGAATATGGTTTGCTGTTTCTCTTTGTTTAAAATATACAACAACAACAACATAAAATTATAAAACTGTAGCAAGGTCATACAAACTTAAAATATTTCCAGTGATAAATGTTATAGGATACACGCAAATAGAACGGTACTTATATTTCTCAATTACATTACAATTGTATATTGTGTATTGTAATTAATATAATAGTAAAATGGAAGTTATACTTACCATTTTTTAGACCAATAAACTATTTTTGAATTAATTTGAAGTATTCGAGGTTGCATATCCTTATAACGTGTGTATGATGGGAAACGAAACGTATGATTTATTGCCAGTTGGAAATACTAACCATTTAGCGGCAATTTCAGTAAAAGGAAAACTTTCTGCAAGTGTGCTTAAATTTCTTTTTGCTATTACATTTATTCCTAATGTTTGTGATGATATAGGTTGTGTAAAGAATGGTTGGACATTAAAAAAACGAAATCCCGAAAAATATTCTGTGCCATTGTTGTCTTTTAAAATAGTATGGATTTTAAATATAATTCCACTATTGAGCAAGCATATTGAATTGACAAATTCTTGTGAAAAATTAATGCTACTTCTATCCCAACCTGTGTTTTCACTATTTCTTTTAATGCTCTACATTTCTTCCATTCTATTTATAATTTGTTTAAAAATTTGTGTCGGCTTCTTTATTTTATTTTTGAGAATCTGCAAATAATTTTCAAATTTGTAAGCACTGAATGAATCAAGAGGCCCAAATTGTCTAACACAGGCATACAGATGCAAAATATTGTGAACGTTTTCCATAAAATAAATGAAAATCTTCAACAAATTCTTTTAATAAACGTTCGGCTAAGGCAATACGATCTAAATCAGATTTACCACATAGAATGCGAAGCGCACAAGTGTATTTCAAAAAATGTACGTATTGATCATTTGAAACGATGTTTTTCATGATTACTATACCGGTGTACATGTCAAAAAATCTAAACTCCGTGGCTTTAAATCTGGAAACTTCTGAAAAAGACCTCGGTTTACGAGAAAATTCACTGGTTACGAATGGCTTCAATTTTATATATTCGTTGCTAATCTCCTGCAACCTGTTCTTGTTCTTGGCACAAAGCAAAAGTAATATTTTTTTAGTACATCCTAAGTTTGCTAAGTGCATGTAGTCCAATGGAAATAAAGAAACCATACCAAAACCATTTTGCTCTAAAATATTTAGTTTTGATAAATATTCTTGCATAAAACTTTCATCAGTTCGTAATTTGGCACACACGGTACTAAATATAGTTCTCCTTAAAAAATGTTCCCCAATTTGATTACATTTGTGGCATCCGTTGTTAGAATTATGAGATTTAGAGCAAACTATCATACTTTTCGCGGGCGTGTCATAGAAGAACAATCTTATATTGAACGGTTTTCTTATTCCAGCAATAAGTGCGCCGCTCTTTTTTAATTGATTAGTTTCTAAAACAAAATCATTTAAAAATGCATTAACGTGTTTTGGGTGACTTTTGTCTAGAAAAACCCCAATAATAAAAGGAGATATATGAAGAGAATTGGAAATAGCTACTAATATTGGCAAAATTGAAGTACTAGAGCTCTTATATAATGGAACTCCATCAATCCCAATATCCAAATTTATTTCTGAATTTAAACTCAGCTCTTGTTCGATCATTTCAAGATTTTTCTGTATCCCAATATGAAGATATTGATGATGTTCACCAATATTTTTGATTTTATATTTTGCGTTGCTTGTCATTTTGAATTCCGAAATTAAGGCTGCTTTAGTTTTAGGAACATCAATTCCATAATCGAAAAGCATTTTTAGAAAGCTTTCTGTAACCTCTTTCGAAACATTTTTAGAAACAACAATATTAAACATAGTTTCTCTCAGAATTTCATCTTTACACTTGGACAACTCACAAAAATCGTCAATGAAACAGCTCGTATCACAATCAGCCATTGATGTAACTTCACTGATAAAAACTTCCTGATTGTGCGATTCGAAGTTAATAATTTCCTCTTGACTGTCACTTAATACAATTAACATCACTGTTTACATCAAAACCATTTTTAACACAACTTGTATTAGAATTTTCCGTAAAAGGTTTGCCAGCCAAATTGTAATTTTTTTCAAACTCCTGTAAAACGTTTTCTTTTATTTTTAATTTTCGCCTATTCAACTGTCTCTTTGACACTTCAAGGATGGGCTTCCTGAACATTATTTATATTATTTATATTTAATATTATTATTTAAATTATAAGATGCAGAACTGACGCTAAAACTGACACAGTGTTTTCAGTCATATTAATTTAACAGTTAACCTGAGTTGACTGAAAGCTTAGAGTCATGCATATTAAAGCGTTTTATTAGTTTTAACGCATTGTCATGAAAATGACAGGCATTTAAATGTATTTTATTCTAATGCTTCTGTCACACATGACATTTATAATACAAGTCACATAGTCCTTATGAAGAGCATACCCAATGAATAGGGAAAAGTCCAAGTAAAGCTAACTTCATTTTACAAAATTATTTTTTGTTTACCTGTTATTTTATATTATATATTATTTATTACTTTTTCGCAGGACACAAAATACAACACTAATTGTTAAAAGACCAATATGCATTGAATATTTTTTAATTTGTGACAAGCAGAAAAACAACAACAACCAATTTTGCAAATGCGGTTTACTTCATTGTATTTCTCACAAGGAAAAAGTTAAAAGTTTGATAACATTTTTCATAAGGAAATCACCAACCTAACAAAACAAAATTTTTTTTTCTCAAAATTTTTTTCATACTTTTCTGTAAGGAAAAAGTTAAAGGAGTTTCATTGGGGATGCTATGTTAATTTATTTATGTATTAAGCCTAGTACTCAGTTCGATTTCACGTGAAATTTCCATACGATTTTACCAAAGCGAAATTAGAAATGAAAAATTTCATTTCTATTTTCATTTTGTAGTAGTACTCAGTTCTCCAATGAAAAAGCCAAGTGTGTTCAATACATCAAAGATGGCGCGCATAAACTCTCCAAATTATTTTCATGTGAAAATAATGTGTCGGCACATTATTTTCACGCGAAATTTTGACATTTGTGTGTATTCGGCAATAAACAAATCTTTTAATACCACAAATCGATAAATTTTAATTAAAGTCATTTTAATTTAATTTATTTATGTAAAATAAACAAATTCATTTGTGTATGCCTACAAATTTATACGTTAAATTTAAAAATTCTCCAAATAAAATTTCATTTCTATTTCACACGAAAATAAATAGATTTTTGGAGACCGCGTTAAAATTTCATTTCACTTTGAACTGAGTACTAAGCTTTATATAGAAACGATAGTGAAAACAATTATATGCCAATTATTTATAAAAAATATTACAATTTTTGGATTTTTAATAGAAAAATTGTAATATTAAGAAATTGTGAATTTTTTAAAATTACAATTTTTCTATTAAAAATCCAAAAATTGTAATGTTTTTTTATAAATAATTGGTATATAATTGTTTATACTATCGTTTCTATATAATGCATAAACAAATTAAAGCATATTTAAATTCGCCGCTCGCTGTCGAAGTTTGGTGTGTCTAGTCCTTAAATAAAAATATAGATAGTTTTATCACAAATCACTTTAGTAGTGTTGCTTTCGCTAATCCGCTTAGCTTAGCTAAGAAATGTGAAAGCAACAACTTTTGGATTTAATTTTTTAATGCGTTTTAATTTTTCTGTGTTGGTTTATTTTCTTAATATTTATTTTAGTTTTTTTTTGTTTTAAGAAATAGAATAAATTAAATTCGGTATTTTGCTATCAAATAACAATTGCTAAATTATTATTCAATATAAATTTTTCTAGAAAAATAGAAAAAAACCGCCTTGCGGTAAACACCATAACCATAAAATGATTTTATTTCTCCTAGTCCTAAATTTTTTTTTCTTAACATTCTAAAACAATCGGCTTGAATACAATGCAATTGTTGTTGTAATCTTTTGAAAGCAACACAGCTTTTAGCTGGGTATTTTTTCTATTTTTCTCGAAAAATTTATCTTGTATTAGGTGTACAAATAAATTTCCGACCTTTTTTACTGAAATAAAAGACATTAGTTTTGGTAGAGAATGAAAGAATGTTTTATTCAAAGTATGCTCTTTCGGAAGCTATAACCTTCGCCCATCGTTCAGGCAATAAACGGATCCCTCGAAGGAAGAAGTCTGGTGGTTTCAAGGCGATCCAGTCATCGGCCCATTTTTTGAAGTTTTCATATGAAGTGAAGTGTTGCTGTACTGTTTCTGGTTGCATCGACCGGAACAAGTGATAATCAGAGGGGACAATTTCTGGTGAATACAGCGGGTGGGGTAGAATTTCCCAGTTCTGCCTGTCCAAGTAATTTTTGACAGGTATAGCAACATGTGGCCTAGCGTTGTCATGTTGCAAAATAATTTTATTGTGCCTTTTGTCCCATTCCGGTCGTTTTTCAGCTAGAGCTTGCTTTAAAGCCTCCAGTTGTCGTCGATAAACTTGTCACGTAATGGCTTCACGCTCTTTTAGCAGCTCATAATAGACGACACCCTTCATATCGCACCAAATACAAAGCATCGGCTTGACCCACGCTGGTTTGCGCTTTGAATTGTCATAATGGATCCATTTTTCATCCCCAGTGATGATCCGATGCAAAAACCCCTTCCTTTGTTGTCGTTGAAGCAACAATTCGCACATAGTTTTCCGACGTTCCATGTCTCTTTCTTTCAATTTGAGTGGCATCCAATTTCCCAGCTTCTGAACCAATCCCATTGCATGAATACGTTGCGAAACACATTGTTAGGTAATATTCAACTCTTCTGCTAATTGTTTTTCGGTCTGACCAGGTTCCACATCAAGCAATTCTTCCAATTCTGTATCTTCAAATTTTCTTGGCCTGCCTTCACGTTCTTTGCCTCTTACGTCAAAATCACCAATTTTGAATCGTTGAAACCACTCTTTGCATGTTGTTTTCGATGGCGCATGTTCACCGTAAACTTTCACAAGCAAACGATTTGTTTCCGCTGCAACAAAAAATAATGAAGTAAAACTTCCAGCAAATGTTGTTTTTTTTACACAATATTCGACATCTTCAATTACATGAAAATAATTGCTGTTTACGCTTTGACCAAATGTCACTAGTAATTATTCAAGCTTGACTTCTAACCTCCAAAAAAAATGTATTGATTGAATAATATGCATGCAGTGATACTAACGACACCTATCTAAAAAGGTCGGAAATTTATTTGTACACCCAATAAAATAATTTAGCATTTATTATTTGATAGCAAAATACCGAATTTAATTTGTTCTCTTTCATAAAATAAAAAAAACTAAAATAAATATTAATAAAATGAACACTACTTTTGGTTTTAACATAATTTACATTTTATTTCCTACTCGTATAAACGCTTACTGATTGGTAAGAAATTAATTTCGATTTTTTCGAGGCGCATTTTGGCAACATTTCACAAGACAATTCATTTCAATGTTCAAAGTTTTCAATATTTTATTCACAAACGATGCACTAGTACACGATCCACTAACTGTTTTTTATTATTTTATTTATTTTAATTAATAATATCACGATTTTTTAAGAACACAAAATTTAGCGCGTCACTTTTAACAACAATAAAAACTTGTCCGGTTAGCTTTTTCTTTGATATCCGAAACCACCATATGCATTTTTTATATAACCATCCTGCTCTGACGTGTGTCAAATGAAATAGCAAATATTATATTGATTTTATATGGCAAAAAAACAATTGTAGCTCTTAGGCTGTTAGTGAATGTATTAAAAACCCTGTTAAAAATTAAAATTTTGACAGGAAAATTAAAAATTATTTTTTATTCACCACAAAAAATTTTTACGAACTCTAGACCGTCTATAAATTTTGACAGGATGTTAAAAAAACATAACCCCACTTTTTTGATAGTAAATAATGTGAGTAGTAGCCGTAACAACAATAAAATACTTGAAATAAGGATGAAATAAATGGATTGTTTTTATTTTTGACATTATTATATTTTATTTATTATAATTGATCCAAAAGGATACAAAGGGCTGTTTTTGAAAACCCTTGTATCATGTACTGATACTGGAAATCCGATGAACACGTCGTTAAATAAATGGTTGCTGTTTACTACGGCTTGGCACTGGATGGAGTAAAAGCTTTTATAATTGAGGTATTCATCATGCTTATTGATTGGACACTTAATTCTTATATGACATTCATCTATTAAGCCAATACCATTCCAAAAATTTGCTGTTTTTGATCTTGCACAAAATCTAGTTCCAATTTCCTCAAGTTCGTTATACAATGTAGGTTTAATAATGTGCCGCATATTATGAATAAAATAATTTAACATTTTGTGAATTATTGATTTAACTGTAAAGCTACAGAGAAAATATATTTAATTATACTATTTAAACTCTTACAACTTATGAACTTACGGACTAATACCAACAAAACCAGCAACTACGCGATAACTACACCCTGCCGCCATCCAGTATAAAAACACAATCAGGTGTGTTTTTCATTCTTTGCTCCAGCCGTGTTACTTAATTGGCAATAATTCTACTATCTTTCGGAAACTGAAATATTCCGTAATTTACAGTATTCTAAAGGCTAAAATTTAAAACAATTATATTAAATAACGAAAATAATAATCATCCCGAATATATAAATATATAGTTACTTCTCTCAATTTCCTTCCGTATTTACGAACAACAGCCTCATTATTTTTATATTTTTTATAATATAATAAAATTAAAAATAATGTTGGAGTATATTTCTTGGACAAACGATTTATTTTTATGTGTCAAAATTTTAACACATTCACACAGCAAATTTAACTTTTTTGTTTAAAAATATTACGTCACAAAAATTTTAATTTACCAAATTTTTAACTAAATATTTTTAACACATTCACTAACGGCCTTAGTGTAACTCTATTGTATTCATAGCAAACAGATAGCATATAAATATTTGCCATGTTTTAATATTGGAGCACTATCCGGCGCCAAATGGCAATTTTCTATTGAAACTACAGCTATTATTCACTGGTGTCGCTGTACTATAAAAATTAAAACTAAATTCATCAATAAAACAAACATTTATCACCTGAAATATATTAATTGACATTTATTTTGACATGACGTTATAAACAAGAATTCATTTTGCTGCGTTTTAAATTTTTATTGTAAAGTGGGAACTATAGATAGAATAAAAAAAATAACGTAAGAGAGCGAGAGATAGGATTTATATGTATTCGACCATACTCAGAATAAGAAAAATAAAAACTATAAGAAAAATTGCGTTTTATTTTGCTGTCATTTAAAAAGAATAACCGAGCGAAAATTTTCGTCCAAGAATAAAAAACTTAACAAAAACAACAACAAAACTAGAACAAATTTTTGTGCGTTGAACGTAATATGCATGTTTATTATTTTATGTATGGGAATTTTGAATTGTCCGTGTATATTATCTTTTCTATTTATAAAATATTCATGTACACATATACAAATATGAATATGAAATCACAAATAATTTTCACTACACCGTAGAATTGTATTTTTCTAAACCTAACCTAAAAAAATAATTTATCGAATTGCGGTAATTCAAACCGCATATAAATATTTTTTATAATTTTAAACTCATATATTTGTTGATATGTAATACGTTTATACTCAAAGCTATTGTAGTTTCACTCAAGATTTTAGGAAATACATCAAAAAAATATTACATGAAAAATATGAATGAACTTAATATTTTAAGTAATCTATAGCCGAAAAGTCAAATTGGAAAAATAATTTTTTGTCTTCGTTTCTTACGTTATTTCTGTTATTTTTTTTACTCTACCTATAGTTGGCCCATAAGATTTAGTTTCTAATGGTTTCAGGGGTTTACAAAATTAAAAGCCTTTTCAAATTTCCCATTGAAATGGATAGCGCTCCCGATAGCGGCTCCCGATAAATAAGAAAGCAAGATATTTTTTATCGAATTTTACCTAAAAAGTTGAATGAAAAATCTTAGTTTAGAGTTAAATAAATTAATTACATGTAAAAATAGCGCGCTAAATTTAAGTTTTGGCATAGAAAATTGGCTGATCCGGATAAATCTATCGGGCGCTAATAAAAAAACAGCAATTATTGCGAGTCTCCACTTGCCATTTGATCGAAATTTTCTAGCATAACTAGAAAGCAATAGCAGATGGAGAGTCCATGTTATAGGTAGAAGGAAACTTAGATGAAGCCGCTTCTTTGAAGCCCCGTCTGGAACGGCTCGATAGTAGAGGGGTTCTTTCCTTTGTTATTTTCACCACACTTTAATCGATTATGTCATTAGGGTACATATTTCTGACATGCGTAATTTTTGTAATTATGTATATTTTGTCACTGTCAGCCAACCAACTGTTGCATAATTTGCAATTTAAATAACATCTATACACAAATTAGAATGGTAATTTATTAAGCTTTAAAAATAGTATATTTCGCTGTCAGTGATCATATTCTTTTATCATTTAATTATAATTTCATTGAATATAATATAATTTCATGAATTGTAGTTACATTTGAAATTCTTAATGATAATCTTATTACATCTATTTACCTTTTAGTTTGCGAAAAATTTACGATATATTACTAAACGGCCAATATTTCTGAATACATGTCAATCGATTATGAATGGAAGATTTATGTCCAGCGAAAATGATTTGGTGTTATTCGAAGAGAAGAATAACAAAGGTATTGTTACTCTTAACAGACCAAAGGCATTAAACGCTATCAATTTAGAAATGGTACGGTATGTACATATTTTGTTTGGATAAACCCAATTCCTGGTACTTAAATAATAACTTTTTCAGATTGATATATAATCAAATAAAGCAATGGGAAACAAATAAAGATTTAGTGATTATTAAAGGAATCGGTGAAAAAGCTTTCTGTGCTGGTGGTGATGTTCGGGCAGTTGTTGAAAGTGGATTTTGCGAAGACTCGAAAAACTTTTTTCGTGAAGAGTATCGTTTGAACAATTTAATTGGGTCATACAAAATTCCTTATATTGCGTTCATCGATGGAATCACTATGGGTGGTGGTGTCGGTCTCTCAGTGCATGGGAGATATAGAGTGGCAACTGAACGAACTTTATTTGCTATGCCAGAAACAGCTATTGGTTTATTCCCTGATGTGGGTGGGGGCTATTTTTTACCCAGACTCCAAGGAAAACTAGGTTTATATTTGGGACTAACTGGGTATCGTCTGAAAGGCAAAGACGTTCTTAAATGTGGCTTTGCAACTCATTACATTAATAGTTCTCGTCTTTCCGAATTACAAGAGAATCTTTTAAAAGTTAAATCTTCTAATGAAATAGAAGAAGTTCTGAAAGTGATGTGCCCAGCCGACAATTCCGAGTTTATTTTAGAAAGGCAATTACCTATAATTAATAAAATCTTTAGTTTAAACACTGTGGAAGATATTTTTGCTGCTTTAGAACGGGAAGGAAGTAAGTGGTCTCAAGATACATTAAAAGTAAGTTTGAATACTCTATATTTTTGCTATTAGTAATAATTATAAATCATGTAATTTATGCAGCTTTTAAAGAAAATGTCTCCAACCAGTTTGAAGATTACCAAAAAACAACTCGATATAGGTGCTGGTTTATCTCTCAGCGATTGTTTAAAAATGGAATACCGTATGGCAGGAAATTCACTACGAGCAACTGAATTTAAAGAAGGGGTACGTGCGCTTCTTATTGATAAAGATCAAACTCCAAAATGGTCACCACCCACACTAGAAGAAGTTACTGAAAACCATGTAAAAATTTTCTTTAGTGAGCTTCCTGAAAATGATGAATTGGATTTGTAATTGATTTTATATGACATAATTAGCTCAACCAAGTATTTAGAGATACTTAAAGTTGATTTCAACAACAGTGAATCGATCCGGAAGCATTTATATTTAATGTTTAAAAACGCGCATCCTCAATAGAATTCCTTTTACGTTTTCCTTACAGAACAGTATGAAAAAAAACAAGAAAAAAATTTTTGTTTTCTCAAATATTTTTTCATACTTTTCTGTAAGAAAAAAGTAAAAGGAATTCTATTGGGGATGCACGATTTATGAAAACATGCCTACGTAATTTTATGGGAAAATTCGTGAACAATTTCTAAAAGAAATACGATTTTTAGTATTTAATCTGCTTCACCTGTTGGGGGGGCTTACTATGTGCTCCGAAATTAAACTTTTATTTCATACATTTTAATTACAACCAAATAGTGGTAGGTACATTTAAATTTAAAATTCATTCCTTAGGCCGGATTTTGGTCAAAAAATGGGAATAAAAATTATGAGAATTACAGTTCTGCCGTCCTAAAGAAAAAAAGTCACAAACGCGAAAAATTTAAAAATTAGTTCAGTGAATTCAGTGAACGAATACCTATTTATCTGCTTGATTGAAAGGTTACATTATCATCAGCCACATTCAATGCTGTCAATTTATGTGAATTTTCAATCAAGCAGATAAGTAGGTATTCGTTTGCCGAATCCAAATATGCCTCTAACTAATTTTTAAATTTTTGGCGTTTGACTTTTTTCTTTACATGGACTCTCCACCTGCTATTGCTATCTAGTTATGCCAGAAAATTTCGATCAAATAGCAAGTGGAGACTCGCAATAATATTTATATGCTATCAGTATGCTATGAATACATGCTATGTCAGCATAACTTGATAGCATGTATATAGCAGGAATATTTTGACGGTACTTCTATTTCAATATGGTGTCTACTGACATTTCAAGTATTTATTGAAATGATTAGTAGTCTGGACTATCGACAAAAGAATGATTTCTAAACGTCAAATTATAGCAAGTTTACCACACCAGACTCCATCTTGGCAAATTTTGATAGAAAGAGAAAGTAGATTGTAATAGCATTCAGATAGCAGGTCGAGAAGCCGTGTTAGGGCGGCAGAGTTGTTTTACTTACCCACTAGATTTAAAACATTATTATATAATTGTTCTACAAACAGCGGAAAAATTCCATATTTACGTCTAGTACGTATGTGAAACAACGGTAAAACTCATAAATTTTATTCCCGTTTTTCGACCAAAATTGGGACCCTTATTTCCGAATTCTAGTAAACCAACTTTCGTTTCGTACATGTACATAATTCGCCCATCTGATTAAAAAACAGTGTTAAAGTTCTGTTTGTCGCATAAATGAATTCCATGTAGATGTAAGAATAATATATGGCTGCGAAACATTTAAGGCTGCTACTTTTAGGTATGCTATATTATTATGCTTATGGGAATAAAGAATCGGTGTCCTGATAGACCTCGTACGTAGGACATTTTGTACAGAGTTTCGCAAATATGTTTATCACGCACAAAATCAATACAAAATTTTGCCGCTACCGAGGTAATATCGTTAAATCGACCTGACCTGGCTTAGTATCTCATGCTTAGATTATACTATAGTATAATCTAAGATCTCATATATCTTATATAGTATAATCTAAGATCTCATGTGACTTAAGTTCCATTAAAATTGTCTACAGTTACAGGTAACGATAGTAACTTTACAAACCTAAGGATGGCAGTATATTTTATTTCCAAAAACGGACGAATACAGTATACATATTAAAATATTGATTATTTACATAAATAAATTCTAGCATATAGAAAAGTTTCAATCTTTAATAAATATATATTATGTATGTCAGAAAAAAAAAATCAACGCAAACTTGATTAAAAAAATTTTATTCCATGAAAATATTTAGCTTGCGTATAAATATTTAAACGGCCAATTTTTATTGAATAACTTTTTAACAAATCGTTAAATATTTCCATGGAATAAAATATATTTAATCAATGTTTGTGTTGATTTTTTTCTGATTTTCTGGTCTTCCAGGTCTTCTTTTTTTCTGGTCTTCCATCGATCCTATGCAAATGTTATGCTGTAAGTCTGGCCCCCGCTCTTACCTTCTTGTTTAACGAAAGCCTTCGTCGTGGTTTTTTCCAGATTCTTGGAAAATCTCACGTGTTCATCCAACTTTCAATGCGGGTAATAGAAGTGAGGTTAGTAATTATCGTGGGATTGCCACTCTCTCTCTCTCTCTCTCTCTTACGCAAACGGTTTGAATCCATGGTTGACATAGTATTGCACGTTCATAGCAAGAGACTTCTTTCTCCTTCAGAATGGATTTTATCTCGGTAGGTCTACCGTATCATACTTGTCCTCTTTTTGTGGTCATTTATTTGACAGTATAAACTCCAAGCAACAGCTTGACGTTGTCTTACCGACTTCGCAAAGGCTTTCGATGTGATTGATCGCTCTTCTTATTAGCAAGTTGGTGAGTCTCGATTTTCATTTCATTTCTATCGACTGGTTGCGTTCTTATCTCTCAGATCGCTGGCAATCCGTTAGGATTCTGGATTCTTTCTCCCCATTATTTCGGGCGCCATCCGGGGTGCTTCAGGGTAGTCATATCGGACCACTGTTATTTTCTTATTTATTAAAACGTAAAATGTTTTAAGTTTGCCAACATACTCCCTTTACACGTGAATAAATGCAAAACTCTGTTCCGTATCCGCTCGCCTGTTTTTTACCAATATCAACTCTACAACGAAATCATTGATCGAGTTGAGCTCATTTCGGATCTTGGCGTGATCTTTGAATCTGATGCTACATTTACCAGAGATCTTAACGCCATTATTTTAAAGCCGTAAATTATGCTTGGTTTCATTAAACGAAACTGCAAGGACTTTAGTGACCCGTTAACTTTGACATCATTATTCGTCTGCTTTGTTCGGTCTATTTTGGAGTATGCATCTCCTGTTTGGCTCCCTCCTACCACTGTCATTCTGAAAGGATTGAGAGTATCCAGAAGCAGGTTTATTTTGTTCGCGCTACGACCTTTACCATCCATGTGTGCTGTGTATTACGTTCTTCCGCCTTATTAGAATCGATGCAATCTTTTGAAACTGCAACGTCAAGATAATCGACGAAATGTAGCTTCCACGCTGGTTGTGTGTGATATCATTAATTCCCATGTCGATTGTATCGAGTTACTAGCACGTATCCACTTGTATGCTCACGAACGTTGGATGCGTCGACGCGATTGTGCTTTATTCATCGAACGAGCGGTAACAAATTACGGTCTTTCTGGTCCAATTCCGAGGGTATCGCGGGTATTTACCAATGTCTATGAAACTTTTGATTATCACTTGTCGAGAGATTCATTTAAGAAAGCTTTATATAATCTTTTGTAGTCGAGCTTATGTGCCGTAATTTTTTACCAATTGTTTTGTTGTGTCAATTGTAGTCACTGTAGGCACCATTTCTAAATAAATAATAGAAATATATTGATTTCGAAAACAGGATAGGAACACAAAATTTATCTATAAAAAAAATCGACATAATTTCTAACAGTCTGCTAGAAAAACATATTTTTGTCTAAACTTTAACTAGGGTTGATTAAGCGAAAATTATCCACCTGAATTTATGGGCTCGAAAACGCCACCTAAAAATAAATTTTATGAAAATATCCGAAAGCAGATATGGAAAGGTATGCACTCCTTTCCATATCTGCTTTCGGATATTTTCATAAAATTTATTTTTGGAAAGGAGTGAATATTTCTCACCATTTAATTGGCAGTAATTTTTACGGTCCTGTAAATCAAATTTATCCTTCTTAATGGCCCTATTCCATGGAAATAATCTGCTGTCAGCAAAAATAAAAGTGAGAAAAAATATAGATATTACTGTTTGTGTACGAAACAAAACATGTTGTCAGTAAAATTTTACTGTGAGGGGAAGTGTGATAGGGGAAGTTTACTGCCATAATGCTTTAATTCCATGGATAAAATTTGCTGACAGCAATTTTTTTGCTGATAATACGCAAAAAAATTAAAATTTTAAAAATTTATAAGAGTGAAGAACAAAAATATTTTTTATTTCATTTTATAGAAAAATTTTATGGTTTGCATAACCTAAAAATATCATAAAATTTTTAATTTGTACATTTTCGCACAATTCGATTTTTTTTTATATATTATAATTTTAATATATATATATATATATATATATATATATATATATATATATATATATATATATATATATATATATATATATATATATATATATATATCACAAAAAACCACTAACGTTAACAAATTTCAATACAAAAAGAAAAAACAAATCGACATTTATGTATAAAAATGGTGAACAACATATTTTATATTAGTGTGAGCAAAATTTCTTACACACATTTTTTGTAGATGTGTGGAAAATGCTGCCATAAAAAATACTCTAATTTACATTTTTTATGGCAGCATTATGGCAGTAAACTTCCCCTATCACACTTCCCCTCTCAGTAAAATTTTACTGACAACATGTTTTGTTTCGTACACAACCAGTAATATCTATATTTTTGTCTGCTTGTCGCTTTTATTTTTTTTGCTGACAGCAGATTATTTCCATGAAATAGGGCCATAATGCCTCTATTACACCAAAAAAGTTTTACTGCCAGTAAAAACGAAACGAGATAAAAATATAGATATTCTTTATACTAGAATGAAGCAAAAAACAAAATATTTATGTATGTGTTTGTGTCTGTGATGTTGCCTTAATAATTTTAAAAAATATGTATCGAGCAGAATCTACTTAAATATAAGTCCTGCTAACTCCACACATATGAAATAAACAATAACTAAGTAAAGATGTATTGGATTTTTTTTTCCATAGTAATTTTTTTGTTGAAAAACTAAGTATAAGTGTGTTAGTGCAAAAACAAAAATAATGAAGAAAAAAAATTCAAACTTACGTTGCATTGTTAGTGTAACCAACACACTCTTTGTTAGTTTTTTTTGAATAGGTATATGTCAATGAGAGAGTAAGCAGGACTTATATTTAAGTAGATTCTGTATCGAGAGTACTTTTTATGGCAACATTTCAATACATATGAAGAAATATTGTGTAGCGATTGAAAATTTTTTTCTCACACATGTATCATCAATTTTTTTATAGTTAATTATGGTATAACGCTTTTTTCTGTCATTTTTAATTATATTATTTTTCAAAGTGAGCAAAAACAGTGGACATTTCTTTTAATTAACTGTTTTGGGTATACAGTACATTTTTTAAAATCGCGAATAAAAACCACTAATTTTAAAATTGTCAACACACACAACAAGCCACATAAAAAAATAAATTTGTTTGGTTATGTTTTTTGTTTTGTATCGGTCAAAATTTAGCTATAAATCTTGATATAACAAAAAAAAAATATTTGTCTTCTTCACTCCAATGCAATTTTATATCATGTTTTCTTTTTTTGGGTTTCCAGTAGTTTTTACTGACAGTACATTTTTCTTGGTGTAATAGAGGCATAATGCTGCCATAACAAATGTAAATTGGAGTATTTTTTATGGCAGAATTTTTCACACATCTACAAAAAATGTGTGTAAAGATAAGAAATTTTTCTCACACTCATATAAAATAAGTTGTTCGCCATTTTTATACCCAAATGTCGATTTGTTTTTTCTTTTTGTGTTGAAATTTGTTAACGTTAGTGGTTTTTTGTGATATATATATTAAAATTAAAATATATAAAAAAAATCGAATTGTGCGAAAATGTAAAAAGTAAAAATTTTATGATATTTTTAGGTTATGCCAACCATAAAATTTTATTATCAGGAAAAAAATTGCTGTCAGCAAATTTTATCCATGGAATTAAAGCATAAGTTGTAAAGCTTAGTTTACCACCACACTATTTTTAAAGAAAAATGGTGCGTTTTATGGTTTGTCATAAATAAAGCGATTTAAAGCTGTGAATACTTTTCGTTTCTTCTACCAATTTCATTTTATTCTGTTTCCATGAAATCACTCATAATGGAGTAAGTTGTCGCATTATCTTGTAACATTTTGTAATTGCTACATTTTATAGTTGCAATATTAATAAAAAAAAGCAATATTTTGTTAATGCAACATTTTGAAATGCAATAATTGTAGAGGCTAACGGCTTCGATAACTCTCACGGGCACTTAGCCCTCCATCCAAATTCCATACCTATTAGCCATTTTCTACAACTTTACCGCAAACTCATTTTTGAATTTTGTTAAAAAATCATTTAAGAGTTCCATTTTCCCACATGCCAAATTAAAAAATTAAAACCGGGATTTCCTAAAAACCGGTTTTTTTAACACAAAACCGGGATTTTGAAAACCGGGATTTAGAAAAAACCGGGATTTTGACAAAGCGGGATTTTGAAAACCGGGATTTCGTACACACCCGTTTTTTTTATTCTTTCTAAAGAAGGAATAGAAAGAATAGAATACTGATCACGTGACTTTAAAATATTCCAAACAGAATGTAAAAAAAACGATTTGGAAGGAATGGAATAAATTTTTGAGTCATTTTTTTTAATTTAAATTTTTTATATATTTTTATATATTTTATATATTTTCATTGCTATAGTTATTATTCTCCATTTTTAATTTAATTGATTTTATTTTTTACCACAACTATTTTTTATGTACATGTACATTCAACAAAACAAACAATATGGCGGCTTATATTAAAAATATTCCTTTCGTTCTACTTTTTTATCTAGTATGAAAAGAATACGTCCAGAACGTCTAGAATAAATAAAATTCGCGAGCGGCGAATTTAAATATGCATGTAAATGGGCTTAAAACCACTATCAAATTAAAAAAACAATTTTATAAAATAAAATTGATTTGTAACTTGTTTTTATTTAACAAAAAATTAAACGTTTTCGCCTACTGCGTGGTTATCTTCAGTTGTCGAAAACGCTTGACTGTGCGTTTATACTTGCGGAAATTAGTGCGGAACTAATATATCGCACTCGCTTCCGCAGGTATATATTCATACCAATTGTACAACACATTTAATTAAATTGATGATTGTTTCTGTTATCTACTATAGAATAATTATTATCCTCATTTTCATTTTCTTTATCAGAGAATAAATCATGAAAAGAATTTAATAAAATATATTTTCATTCGCTCGACATTTCGCTAGTATAAGTGGGCTCCTCCATTAGTTCTCAATATACTAAATATAATATTATATTAATCATCCGATGTAGTTAGTTTCGATTTTAAATATGTACATATTTTGTTTCATATTCAAAATGACTTAAAAAGACACGTTTTTTGCCATTTATAAACACACTTCTTAAATCGTTTTCAAAATGAAATGATATTAAAAAATTAATATAAAAATTTTTATTTCATTTTCATTACAGATTCTAAATAAATTTTAAAATGAAATAAAATCGCTGGTTTTAAGTCAGAAAAAACACCATTTTTAAGTCAGCTTTTTTAATTTGAGGAGCCTAGTACATATAAATAAGGTAGTGCAAGTAAAAAATGCTGATACTACAGAAAAATCTACTCCTTAGATCTTTGTTTTTGTTTAGAAATTGTTCGGAATTTTGCCAATAATTTAATGATCATTTTTTTTTGCTTCCTCTCGATACATACTTTATTTATCTGTAAATCGATGTTGTTATACCATTATTGCATTTATTAGAACTATTTTTTATTTTTAGGGATCCCAGTGAAAGTTTTGAAACTATCAAAACTAAGCTGTGATTGTTGTTTATTCAAAAATATTTACAACAATCCCACTCGAGCCTCGATTTAACCGGATAATTTTCTGTTAATACAAATAATTGATTGCATACCAATTTGCAGATACAATTACAAGTTTTTGAACGAAACATCAAAGAGTAGCACGAATCTTTTGTCGGTACCATTAACCATACATATAATTAAATATAAATATACATCAGAGAAATTGGATATACTTTCCACAATAAAATTGCGGAGTAAAATCTCACAACATGTTGGAAAATATTTGATTTCTTAATAACTTTCATATTAACTGATTGTCGACTAGAAAACACGCATCCTAAATTTCATAATAGGCCCACTGGGTAGTGGAGTCACATATTTGTAGTACTACTAACACATTGGTACCTTTTTACTACGTGCAAGCTAACCATTAACTTTTGTCAAAGTAAATTAACTAATTATCGTATAAACGAGAAACTATCCAGCTAATATCGAAGCTCTGGTCGAGATAATACCGTAAGATGAAGTTTTAATTCAAAATAGCGAAAATTGAAAATTATTACTGTGAAAAAATTGGAATCACCCAACATATCCAGTGGAATTTTGCTTTTCTTCCTTTTGTGAAATATAATCGGAACCAATCAAACCTACTTTGATAAATTTGAAGATACATCTTTAACCTCGAACGGTATTATCATCGGAATTGTATTTTAAATTAGCATACATATATTTTTATAAAACATTTTATATAATAAATTGCTTATTACAACTAATTAGTATTTAATCAGTTATATTTAACATTTACGGAATCTAATGCTGTGATCGAAACATTCCAGAGTTATATTAGTTGAATCGGCGATAGTGTTGACTGTCTAAAACTACTTCTAGTGGGTGTTCTGACCAGCGGATCTCAAACAGTTTGAGCTGTGGAGCCCTCCAAAGGCATAATAATTTACACGGAACCCCAGTGGTTCAGTAATGATTCATTGTGTGTATGTGCCAGTCGATGATGACTAACACCGAAGAGTAGTTTATTTTTTATACATGGTATTAGAAACTCATAAATAAAAAGGAAAAATGAAATTATTTGTACTTCAACAAAACTTATTTATTTATTGCAAAATATAATAAATTATAAAAAAAACGAACATTGTTAGGGGGACGAGTGTACTTGTTTCCTATTTTTACATAATTCTTGTATGTCTGGCTTTATAGTTGTAAGTTGAATCCTCATGTTACCTACTGCATCGAGTCTGTTGTGGTATTTTGTTTTTGTTGCAACATATGAAGAAAATCCGGACTCGAACAGATAAGTCGTAGCGAAAAGGAGAAGCAATTTAACAGCTTTCATTGATAAATCTGCGTATTCTTCTCTTAAAGTGCACCAAAATTCTGGCAAACATACTGTTTCAAATATCGGCAGTAGCGAGGAATCTGAAATTATGTCTTCGTACTCCTTAACTGATGTGAATACTGCTTTTTTTCTGAACTATGAATGGGTTTCGAATCCATGTGTAAGATTTTCATCCTGCTCATCTGGAAAATAATGTTTAACTGAGTTTAGAATATCATCCAAATGTTGACGAATCATATCACACAACATAAAATAGTCACTTTCTTCAATGTCCCTATTAACTTCATCGAACAATTCTTTAAGTATTGAGAAGCTATCTAGCTCACGAGCGCGAATGCAAATGATCCAAAACTCCAATTTTATGTTAAATGCTTATCATTGGCTGTGATCACTATTACTTGTTTTCGTTGAAATGACAAATTCACTTTGTTTAGCTTTGAGAAAATATCGGCGAGGTATCCAAGTCGAAACAACCACACTTTATCTGTCAGTATTTCTTGTAAATCCCTTCGGTTTACCATGAAAAAGTGTCCAATTCGGAACGGAGCTCGAACAATCGAAGAACTTTCCCTCGTGACGACCATCCTACTTCAGTATGGAGAAATGAATGCTGTCCATATATTCGCAAAGAATCTTTAAAGTGTTTGCAAGGGTCTCGATTTGATGAAATTTATGATCTTTACAGACCCATCAAAGACATTTTTCAAATGAAATAATTACACAAATAACAAAATAAATCATGTTAAAGACATCTATATTGTAATTAGAATTGGTATGAACAAGTGATAGCAAACGAATATTTAAAATGTAGTAGTGATTTAATATAGACAGGAATATAGTAACAGACCATTCGCAGATTAAACAAAACAATAATTATTTCAATAACGTCAATAAAATAATTGAATTATTTACCTATATTATATAAATCAATCGGACCAATTTATTATAAAACAAGAACTGCCAAAAACAAATTGCAATGCTATAAAACACTATCTGGGCCCCAGGGCTCTGTGGAGCACACTTTGTGAAACGCTGTCCAGTGAAACCAAAGCACCTAGGATACTACAAGCCACACTGCTTTAAAATTTTTGCTATATAACGTCAATTTATGCCGATAGTTCTCTCTTTGGCTATTATAGGCAGCACTAAAATTAAAAAGATTGTTTCTATTTTTTTTTGTGTTTGCTGTCATATTGATAAGAAAAAAATTGTAAACAAACAACAAGACAAATATTTTAATATGTTTTAAAATTGAATAAAAAGTAATTGGTAAAAATATTAATTCATAATATCATTATAAGTATAAAATTATGCATTATAGATTGTGTTAAATATGTAAACACGTATAAAATGTGTAAACATTTCGTATAATTTACGGAGAAGACATAACCTTTTTTTTAGCAGTCGTACAAAAAAAAAATCTGTTTGTTTTAGTTTTTTCTTTTTATGGTCATGTTCATGGCGTCTACAGTTCAAAGAATAAACTGTAGACATAAATTTAATGACATAGCAAGCAGTGTGGCCTGTAGTATCTACGTGCACTGCTTAGACTTAGCTTTTATTCTCTGAAATGGGAGAAATGCAATTGATGCTGTTCAATTAATTGAAGCAATATTGCTAAACTAAGTTTACATTCACAAATATCGATAAGTTTTGTACGAAAACAACAAAAAATTACTACGGCATACATATTTGGTTGTTTTCGATGTTGTTTTCAGATTGTAATATGTTGTTGCATTTCCCATATAAAACAGTTATAGTTTCCATAGTACAAATATTTGCTACGTGGATTGACAGTGTTCTGAAAACAACGGTTAAAACACCAAATATGTATGCCGTAGTAATTTTTTGTTATTTTCGTAAACAAAAATTATCGATATTTGGAATTGATATATTGACATTAGTAAGTTAAATTGGTTTTAATCTTATTTAATAATTCTTTGTTGTTTTCAAAAGTAAAATTGTAAACTTATCGATACATCGATATTTTTTTAACTCACCAGCAATCAGTCAATTTTTATTTTTGTTTTTTTGACAAGTTGTACAACACAAACTGAAAGCCAATAATGGACTATACAGAGTTTGAAATTGAATATTTAAATAAATAAAATCGATCAGTTTACATAACCAAAAAATAAATTTTAATATTTTGTTGTTGGATCACGATAAGTTCAAAACAACATCGAAAACAACGAGGAAAACAATACTGTGAATGTATCCCTAACTATTATAGATGGAATAAAAAAAATAACAGAAATAACGTAAGAAACGAAGACAAAATTTATTATTCCAATTTGAACTTAAATTGTTCATTCATATTTTTCATGTAATATTTTTTTGATGTATGTATTTCCTAAAATCTTAAGTGAAACTACAATAGTTTTGAGTATAAACCTATTACAAATCAACAAATATATATGTTTAAAATTATAAAAAATATTTATATGCGGTTTAAATTACCGCAATTCGATAAATTATTTTTTTAGGTTAGGTTTAGAAAAATACAGTTCTACAGTGTAGTGAAAATTATTTGTGATTTTATATTCATATTAGTATATATGTACATGAATATTTTATAAATAGAAAAGATAAAATACACGAACAATTCCAAATCCCCATATATGTATAAAATAATTACCATGTATATTACTTGTAACGCACTAAAATTTGTTTGAGTTTTGTTGTTAAGTTTTTTATTCCTGTGGCACTATTCTGGTAATTCCCTGGGAATAGGGAATTGGGGAAAGATTTTATATGTAATTTCTATTTAAAATGTTTTTTTCCGGCCTACTGAGGAAAAAAGTTTGATGTAAATATTTATAAATTGGGAATAATTTTTCCATATCTAAATTGGTAGGGAAAATTATTCCCAATTTAACTTTGTTTTAAAAAAAATTAACACTAGCTTTTTACCTCAGTATGCCAGAAAAAAACATTTTAAATACAAATTACATATAAAATCTTTCCCCAGTTCCCTATTCCCAGGGAATTACCAGAATAGTGCCACTGGACGAAAATTTTCACTCGGCTATTCTTTTTAAGTGACAGCAAAGTTAAAACGCAATTTCTGTTATAGTAGTAACATAAGTATATCCATCTATAGTTCCCACTTTAGCGAGACAAAAAATTACTACTGTATGTATGCAGTGAAACTTCTACAAACGACCACCTCTAGAAGAAGATGCCCTTCCTGTACGATACCTTTGATCACTAAACCGTTTTTATTTATTGTAAAACCTAACCATTTAAGCGACGAATGATCAGTAATTAATGTAAATGGATATCCCTCGATATATGGTCTAAACTTTTTAATACTCATCACCGCTACCAGACATTCTAATTCGGTGACGCTGTAATTTCTTTGGGCTTTGTTTAATTTGTACGAAAGGTACGCAATAGGATGCTCCTCCTCATTATGTTTTTGAAAGAGTACACTTCCGATTCCTGTAGGACAGGTAATCGCACTGTATGTAAAATTGTTTAGTGAAATCTGGGTTCACTAGAACTGGAGCCGTAATAAGTGAATATTTAAGCTTCTCGTAATAAGTGAATATTTAAGATTGAGCCTTTTCGTTCCAATTCAACTTAATGCCTTTCTTCAGGAGATCGGTTAAAGGCGACGGGAGCGTAGAATAATTTGGGATAAAACGGCGATACCATCCAGTGATATCGAGGAAGCACTGTATTTGCTTTACCGTTCGCGGAATGGGAAATTCGACTATGCCCTGCACCTTCAAAGGATCCACTCTAAGGCAACCCTCACCAACTACATAACCGAGGTATTTGGTTTCCTTTAGCATAAATTTGCTCTTGTCTACATTAATGGTTAAGTTTGCTGCAGACAACAATCTTGCCACTTCCGTCATGCAGTTGATGAGGGATTACCTTATGCATAAATCTGCACATCGTTTGGGGCGCATTGCACAACCCAAACGGCATGACAGAAAAATCGTAGAGTGGACGCCTCGGTACGGTGAAAACCGTCTTATCCCTTGACCCCTGATCGAGCGGAATCTGCCAGAATGCATCTTTTAAGTCGATAGAGCTGATGAATCTGGTTTGATCTTGAATTTCCTGAAGTAATGAATGAATCTGATAATTTCCTGAAGTAATTCCGAAGAGTATGGTACACACGAATGTTTAGATTTCAGCTCCTGCATATACGTCATCGTAAATGGTCCGAATCCTTTTTAAACGACCCATTACATATATGCCATAGCTTAACCATCCAAGGATCCAGCGTATTCACTGTCCCAACATTCCTGCAATGTTTCTCACTTGACACTCGATTAATATTTCGTCGCAATCCAAAAATTGAACGTTCATTTTTAAATTCGGCAATATGACTTAAAAGGTAGATAGATAAAAACAAATAAATAATTAGGATAAGTTTTATTATTGGGTAGCCCAAAAAAACAAAGAGATCGCTAATAGTTCGGTACGCTAATTACAACCGAAAAAAAATATCGTATTGTAATTTTACTTAACACAAAATAGCTTCGTGAAACTAAATTCTAGATTAAATTCGCTAAATTAATTAAAAGCTTAATAGAATTATTATTAAATAAATATAGTTTTGCTTATTATTCTCTTCATGTATGGTTGTGTAGTGCTTATAACTTCATACTGCATTCAAATTTATATTAAAACAAGAGTAATCAGACTGTCATTGTGTTATTCATTAAACTTGACGACATATTATTTCATATGAATTCACTATAAGACTGTGTCCGAATTGAGTGATAAATATTTTCTAGCAAAAATATTTGACATTAACGTGAAAAGTTTTTCCTTTTGTGATTTTTTTGTCGTTTTGCTGCCCGAATTGTGTGATAATTTTTTTTTGATAAAAATTCCGGTCATTTAATTTAATTTTGATTTAAAAATTAAGATTGTTGCCATTTAAAGATTTAATATAACTCTATAAATAAGAAAAACATTTAAATCATAAACACAATTTTATTTATTTTATTTTAACTTTGTATTGAACTAATTTTATAAATTAAAATATAATATTCTGTTTAGTATTACAGCCTTGAGGTCTAGATCATTCACTTTAATCAGTTTCTAGTCATAATAATCTGTACAAAAGTGCATACGACAATTTTTCTCCGCTTAAATTACCACGCAACTGTCAAAAATTATTATACCTAACGACTGTGATAATTCGGGTGCGTTCGGTATTTTCACAAATTTAGTACTAAAAAATATTTATATGTATCACAATTCGGACACAGTCTAAGATGACAATAATATCATCAACGCGAAATTTTGCGGAAATCATACAGAATATGCCAAATAATGAAATAAAATAAAGTTTCTGGTACCACGAAGCAACGAAATCAAAAACCATACGGCGAATACATTCCTCTAAAGACCAGAGTTGAACTGAAACTAATTTATAATCGAAGTGAAACCTACTTGAAACTCGAAATTCTATAGTGACGGAATCACAAATATTTTCAAAATTGAAAATACAAATCGACTCCTAGATTCTAATACCGGTAGTATCTTCTTCTTCTTTTGCTGATTAAGTCTAACGCGAAAGCGGATAGCAATCAAAAGAAGTTAGGGACACTATATAATGAAAATTGAATTTACTCATATCATGATCATGGACAACTAAATTAATGAATTAGAAAAAAAGAGGAGAAAAAAATTAAATACATCATTGAAATAAAATTTAAATCTGATGTAAACATTTTCCGAAGGAACCGGTATATGTTCTAACACACACGTTAACTATTCTATAAATATTAACAAAAAAGAAAACTTACCGTTGGGCGCCACTGTTACGCGCATACCTTTTGGCAATACAGTTGGGATCACGTTACACGAATCAAAATGTAACGGACTTATCATGAGACGCGTAATCAGAAAATCTCCTTGAACTATATAAACGCACAGTGAATAAACCGATAGAAGGAGAGAGCTAAAAGATCTACGTGAGTTTACTACGAACGCACACGATGAAGTGATACATTTTATTTAATTCAGTTTTGACAGATTATTTTACATTTTGGGTATTAGTAAGGTGAGTACACACTACCCAACAAACCAACATGTGAAGATTATATATATGGGAATGCTTACACACAACACTCCTCCTTAATCTGAACATTGTGCACCGTTTCTAATTCCCGTGGCATCACGAAACTTTATTACTTTACACTTGTCGAGAGGTTTCGTAAGTATGTCTGCGATCTGCTCACTGGTGCTAATATGATTTACATTAATATCCCCATTTGCTACGGCCTGCTGTATAAATTTGTGGCGAACATCTATGTGTTTGGTTCTGGGGTTATATCCTTCATTTTTAGCAAGTTTTATGGTACTTTGGCTATCGCAGAAAATGTCCATTTGATGTTCAATACCAAGTTCATTTATTAAACCATTCCACCATAATGCTTCCTGTGTTATAGCGGACAATGACTGGTATTCCGCCTCACATGACGAGAGTGATACTGTTGGTTGCTTCTTCGAATTCCAGGAGACAGCACCACCTTGTGCAATAAATACATATCCCGTTGTTGATTTACGATCGTCTGTATCTGCAGCCCAATCAGCATCTACGTAGCCAACTAGCTTTGATTCCGCTGACTTGCAGAACGTTAATCGATATGATTTGGTTGCCTTCAAATAACGTAAAACGTGCTTCACTGCACTCCAATGCTTCTGGCCTGGAATTTTATTGAATCTACTTAATTTATTTACTGCGTACGATATATCTGGACGTGTACATTGGGTCAGATACATGAGACATCCAACAGCTTCCTGATATGGAATACGCTTCATATCATTTACTTCTTCTGATGTAACTGGACAATCATCTTTTGATAACACCTCACTCGAATTCATGGCTGTATGAGCTGGTTTACAATCGCTCATTTGAAACTTTGCCAAAACTGTATCAATATAGTGTTCTTGGTCAAGGGTTATAGAAAACGATGATTGTTCCACTCTCATGCCAAGACAAAAACTAACCTTTCCTAGGTCTTTCATCTTAATTTTTTGATGCAATTCATTTTTTAGTGTATTTACGAGTTGTTCGTTATTAAAAAACAACAGTAAATCGTCGACATATACAGCAACAATAATTATTCCATTATCAACTTTCTTATAATAGACACAAGCATCATAGCTGGACTTTTTAAGACCAATTTTGCGTAACACTATGTCGAGTTCGTTATTCCAAACGCGACCTCCTTGTTTTAAACCGTATATAGCTTTACGAAGCCGACAATATTTATTTGGATTGTGCTTGTCTACGTAGTACGGTGGTTGCCCCATATATATCTCTTCGCTCAAGTTTCCTTGCAAGTACGCTGAAACTGCGTCCATTTGCTCAACTTTCATGTCATTTTGAACTGCAAATGCAAAAAGGTATCGCAATGAACTGTGACGAACCACTGGTGAATACGTTTCGTCATAATCCAGCCCCTTTCGTTGCAAATGACCTTTTATGACTAGCCTTGCCTTGTAGCGATCGATGGCGCCGACGAGATCTCTTTTTGTTCGAAAAACCCATTTACAATTAATGGCTTTGCGATTTTTCGGCAGATCCTGTAACTCCCATGTTCCATTTTCATGCAATGCTTGAATCTCAGCTTCCATTGCGAGTGCCCACTGATCAGCATCTGCCCTGGATAACGCTTCCTCGGGTGTATCAGGATCTTGTAAAAGTGGCTGCAAAAAATTTCTACGAGTATTTCCTTCTTTAAACAAATATTCAGGATACTTACCCACTAGCGGGCACCCCTCAACGTTATGTTTCGACTCTTGTTGCATATTTACAACTGGTTTCTTTAAATACGATGGGGGTGCAGTGACTGCAGCGAACTGTGAATGTTGATCCAGTTCAAAATCTTTTAGGGCTGTTGGTAATCGCCGATTTCTGTCGCTCCGTTTCAATTGTTGCATCGCATCTTCAATTTGAACCTGATCTGCTTCATCAACATCTAAATTTTGTTTGATATTAACAACCTCAAACTCCTCGGGATTGCTTTGGATATATACAACACTGTGATCAAGCAGTTGTTCTTCTCTTTTTGAAACTTTACCCTCATCGATAAATACCACATTACAACTTATGATTACGATATCCTTATCTACATCGAAAAGGCGATAGCCTTTCGTCTTACTATCATAACCAACTAGGATACATTCGTGTGATTTTTCATCCCATTTTTTTCTACGTTGATCAGGAACATGCACCATCGCCACCGTTCCAAACAATTTGATATGCGATAAGTCTGGTGACTTGCCAGTCCACGCCTGTTCCGGCGTCATGTCTATTCCTGCTGACGGTGATCGATTTAACAAATAGACCGCGTAATTAACCGCTTCAGCCCAAAATTTTTTTTCAAGTTGCGCATCAATTAGCATGCACCTTGCTTTTTCCACAATTGATCGGTTGTTTCGTTCGGCTAGACCATTCTGTTCTGGTGTGTATACACTCGAGGTTTGATGTATTATCCCTTTTTGCTTCAACAATTCTTGCAACTGATTATTCGTATACTCATTTCCATTATCGGAACGTAGGATTTTCAACTTCCTCTCGGTTTGACGTTCGGCTTCATTTAGAAATTCTGTGAACTTTATCATTATTTCACTAGCTGATTTTGATTTTAAAAAATATACAAAAATCTTTCTGGATTTGTCGTCGATGAATGTCAAGAAGTATCTAGCACCACCCAATGATAAATCTTCCATAGGACCGCAAATATCGGAATGCACAAGATCGAGCAACTTATTAGCTCGGGATCCTGGTTTGGTAAAACTTTCACGAGTTTGTTTGCCAATGGAACACACTTTACAATCACTTTGCCGCTTGTCTCTAAATTCGATGCCAACCGATAAATCCCGTTGCAGTTTTAATAAACTTCTTGAATTCAAATGCCCCATTCGTTTATGCCATAAATCAAACGATGCATTTTTACCGACTGCAAGCACTTTATGTTTTGCAGTTGCTTCATTTAACATAAATAAATCATTTGTATGTTTACCAGTGACGATTACACGACCTTTAATAATTACATCACCATTTATTACCTTGACACCTGCATTATCGAAGAGTACTTTATGATTTTTCTTTACGATTTGGCTAATTGACATTAGATTTGCAGTAATTTCTGGTATATACTGTACATTTGTTAATGCTACAGTGGAACCATCACAACGACCTTCTGGTTCTAATGTCACATTTCCTTGCCCGATAATTTTCATTAAATTACCGTCTGCTGCTATTACAGTGCCATTACTATTTTCTTTGGAGGTAAATAACTCACTATTATTACACATGTGTGTGGTAGCAGCACTATCAAAAAACCAACTATTGTCATCTCTCTTTTGCATTGTCGACAATACGGTACATAAAGCGTCACCTGATTTTTGCACGTGTTTTTTAGGTTACCCTGTTGTTTATTTCGACAATTTCGACCAATATGCCCGAGTTTACCACAATTCCAGCATCGCATTGGTTTCTTACCTCTGTTAGTGTTATTGGTACTCATCAACGCTGTGTTTTCTGAGTAAGGAACGTTTTCCTGTAACAATTTTGTTTTAACAGAATCTCCCGTAATTTTCATGCCAGAGTTCTCTAGTGCCATGATCATTGGTCTATATGTTTCAGGCAAACCGGCCAGTAACAGGACTCCAGTCCATTCATCCGGAACTTTCAAACCGACTCCATTTAATTGATGTGCTGTCGTAATTATTTCATTTACGTACATATCCATAGACTTAGAATTTGCCATTGATGTTGTAATTAACCTGCGTAGCAGTCCGACTCGTCTCGCTAAACCACTGTCTTCATATGCATCAGCGAGATTTTTCCAAATTTCAGCCGCAGACTTAGCATCCTGGATATGGGAATAACATACCGGATCAATACACAATTTTAATTTATTTCGTGCTTTTCTATCCTTTTCGTCATCAAGCTCGGCCACATTAGTAATTTCTACAACATTTGTCCACAAATCATCCAAATCCAAAAATGCATTCACCGCTATTTTCCATGTAGAATAATTTTCACGACCTTTTAACCTTTCTATTGGTATTCCAGTCAACGATGATTGACTTTTGGCCATTTTTACAAAACTGGTTATTTAACTAAACTTTTTTAGAAAAACGTGTTTTTATTTTATTTAAAACATGAGCCTGGGCCCATAACCTATAAACGCACAGTGAATAAACCGATAAAAGGAGAGAGCTAAAAGATCTACGTGAGTTTACTACGAACGCACACGATGAAGTGATACATTTTATTTAATTCAGTTTTGACAGCTTATTTTACATTTTGGGTATTAGTAAGGTGAGTACACACTACCCAACAAACCAACATGTGAAGATTATATATATGGGAATGCTTACACACAACAAACTAAAACTAGGTTTTATAAGTTTAAGTGGCTGCAGCACGTTGCCTACTAGGCTTCAGCGGATGGGCGGGGTTTTTGCCACTAATTCAAGGAGCTTGAGGTGCTGCATAATAAAAAATTTATTCCATGATCAGTATACAGAAGCAAACAAAATTAGGTTGAACTCTAATAAATGCGATTGACGAAAAACACAAACACCCAAACTAACTTACCTCATTGTTTTAATACCCGACGACCTACCCTAGAAGGTGAGTCGCGGACGTCATACACCATCCGTGAAGCATAATTTGATTTTTGACCCTTTCCACCCATATGAAGTCACAGCACCACACTATCACTATCACTTTACTCGAAATTAACATTTTATCATATGTACCAACAAAATTTGAGAAATGTAAAACAAACGAAATCTCATAACTGAAAATTTAACTGAAAAACACCGCAAACGAAATACTCATATCACCAATATGCTTTACCGGGAACCAAGACAAAAATAGCACAGAAAACGGAAGATGTATATATGTACATGAATTAATTTTAATTATTGCTAACACTGTACCATATTGAGAAAATATCTAAAATATAATAATATTAATTTTTTTATCACTATAACTAAACGGGATTAAGTTTATTACTAAAAATTTTTCTATATCCTGAACCGGTTCCATCTAACTTAATCTTATTTCTAACGGTACACTATGTTTAAGAAACACAAATATTATTTAGCCAAACATGTAACTGGCGTTTCTTAAACTACAAAATTTACATAATTTGATAAGAATATAATAATAATTTAAACAGATAATAATAAATAATAAAAAAAAATCAACAAAATTGTACACTTAGCTGTAAGCGGCAAGATGACGTATAACCAACGCTACGACTCAGTTGTAAAATCCGAAATCCCTATATGTAATTTTTCGAAATGTCATGCTTTACATACACATATCCCCGAAATCCCAAAGTGACGATGACTATACGTGTGTTTACTGTAACCACGGAATCTTCTTAATTGAAACGGTTTTCGACCGTTTTACACCGATATGACCTGGGGTAGCATGTTGTAACATCACTTTTTTCGATATTTATCGAATATTATATCTCTTTTTCCTAAAATAAAATTGCTTGCTATTTCGCTTTTCAATTTTGCTTTCTATATTGCGATCGCACGCTACTAGAATAAATTGTTTATTTATCTCTCTTTTTGTTTTTCGATAAAGTATCACTCATAAAAAACGTAGGTGATGGAATAAGAGTAAAGCGACATAATGTTTCATTCGAATAAATAGAGATCGCAATAGAAACAATGCAATTGATACATGAAAAAGCCTTAAATTTTATTCGTGATGAAAGAGATGTAAATTTCGATAGTATCGAAAAAAGTGATGTTACAACATCCCACCGCTGGATGTTTGACGATAATACCGACGTCAAATCGTACGTTTGTTTATGCCGTGTGATACGTAACTTATCCGATATAGTTACTACTTAAGATTTTTAAAATAATATTTGTATTTATGCTTGCAATAAATATTTATGCTTCGTAGCAAATTTTTATTATGACGCGGAAGAGCCGCGGTGGCGATATATTTTAGACGATTTGCTTATAAATTATTGTACATAAACGAATTTGTAAACACATGTACTTGCAGTTCCACACAAATGAAATAAAATAAAATAACACCAAATTGAAATTTAATGTACATAATTATTTGATCAAATTATAATAAAAAAAAATCTATCTTAAGTAGTTTACCTCTTCCGCGTTTAATCCTCGCTCACAGTGTATGTGCACGCTATATATTATTTTAATGTAACACAACTTTTAATTTATTTCACTTGCACCACAATTAGAGTTTAGGTCTAAGGTACACGTCCAAAATAAAAGTGATTTGCATTCAACTTTTTCGTATTAATTTGGCTGGTCGGCTTAAAAATGAGTAGTGGGAGAAGCAAAAGCAACGGAACACGAATCAACATTACTAAGTTAAGCAGTACAATCCTGTTTAACAATAATTGTGTTTATGTATGTAAGTACTAGATACAATAACAATAGAATTTGTTAATGGTACATTAGAGTAGCAACAAGTAATTTTAAAACGCATTACGACGCGGGGCTAGTACATTGTTCCCTTTAAATCAGCTAATCGTTAAGTTAAAAATGTTTGAATGAAATTGTCGATGCATGAGAATTCCATGTGAGATTGTCAAATCGTAACAAACCTTCTTTCTAAAAAGACCACCTCCCAAACCCAACCGCGACCATGATTTAATAGTACATCGAGAAACAATCACACCTACGAAACGAACACTCTTCAATATTTATTAATTTTTTCTAATTAAAATACAAAATCAATTTTGTTTGTATTATGTTACTACATACATGATCAAAGAGAAATGAAGAATTATATTAGTCCTGGACAATGAAGCCAGACATCCAACCGACTTCCAACTCAAAGTTATCAAATTACATACTTACAAACCACTTGATCATCCAAAATTTTAAACTAACAAGGTATCATCCAAAATTTTAAACTACATTATTATCGGCGCAGAATGCTGACCATTTTAATAGCGAAGATGGATAATGTCGACAATGTTGACGAATTAATAAAACAAATAACTTTGGCTGGTGTTGTTGAATATGTAAAGGAAGCGTGGAATAATGTATCCCCGATAACCAATGAAAAGTGTTTTTCGAAATATGAATTAATACTGCCAAGTTCTCATATCGCCATAACTAATGTCAATAACTTTGGAAAATCGCATCCTATGCGGAATACATGTATTGTGGGCCAACTATAGTGTAACGTTGTGCTTAGAGTGTCCTAAGCCAATGCCTCCTAAACTACAGGCCGCATACACCAAATGATGACGACACGCTATGTCTCCGTTGTTGTTGCTTTCTCTAGTTGTTTTGTTAGTGTAAATATCTTAAAATTATTACTGCGCAGTCTCGGTTTAGACATAAATTGACGTCATGTGCAAAAAATGAGAGTAGTAAGAGGCCTGTAGTTTAGGAGGCATTGTTTTGTAAGCCAACCACATCGCTACCTAGAATCAATATCGGGAACAGGGATTGTACGAAGGTATTATTTTTGCGCGGCTAAACTCAGTCTGTCGTGGGTTTTGCTACAGTTTGTTCCGCATCTTGTTTAACCGTCGAGATAATATTAATAATATAATTACACATCACAAATTTAGCTTAATAAGATATTCCACTTTATTTTGATTAAAAGGTTTCCACCATTGTACTGCCTACGTCCCATTCTAATTATTGACTTATATCGACATTATGAATACGACACAAGAAAAATAACAAAAATCAGAAGAAAAGAAAAATACCAAAATAACCAAACTAAGAATATACCAAACAAATAATAATAATAAAATAGTAAGAAATTTAAAGAAATTAAGTTAGTATATCAATTATCAGTTTCATTTATTTAAATTTGTAATTAAATTTGTAAGAAACTACTAAGACTAAAATATATATACATATTTATTACATGGTTTGAAAATAACCCCACTGTGGCCCTATTCTGGCTTTCCCTGGGAATAGGGAATTGGAAAAAATATTTTCATAGCATTTTTATCTAAATTGTATTTTTCTGGCCTACTGAAAAAATAAGTTTAGTGCAAAAATTTTCAAAACCAAGTGAATTGAGAAACTTTTGTTCCACAAAATTTTTATAGGAAAAAATATTTTCCCATTTAACTTTGTTTCGAAAATATTAGCACCAAACATGTTCCCTCAGTAGGCCAGCAAAATACAATTTAGACAAAAATACTATGAAAATATTTTCCCCAATTCCCTATTCCCAGGGAAAGCCAGAATAGGGCCACTGAGCTCCATAAAAATAGGAATTAATGTAATATGAAATGACTTACCCCAAGGCCAACAAGGATCCACAGCAGAAAGTACTTTCACCTGGTCTTGCTAGTCCTGTTATAAAAAAAAAATCAAAAATTTGTTTCGCGACGGAATTTACACGAAAGTTGCAGTTATTTTCAAATAGAATTAAAGACTATCATTTATAAATAAAAAGGTAATACTTAAATTATTAAAAATAATTATTAAGAAGAAAAAGAGGAAAATAGAAAAAATCTGAATTATAGGCAAAAATAAATCTAACTTAATCCTACATATATACATATGTATATAAAAAGAAAAAACAAATTTTAAATTAATCGTTATACATTAAAGGGTTATATACTATAAATAGTTTTTTTTATAAACGCACACGAATTTTCCGTAAACTGTTAATGCTCTTGCATCCCATGTGCTACTGAATGGCAGAAATATTAATTTGTTTATATTCAGTCATTTCGCCGGAATCCACGTAATTCACATAATCCTCACGAAATTTGGCACGTATACGATATATGGAATATTCCCACAATCCAATAGCAAATATTCAGCAAGTTTTTTTGTTGAGCACCCTATTGAGCACCAACAATTATTTCTTCCAAATTTTAATAAATTATATTAAACCTTAATCCGAAGGCCGCAAGTTTGGAATCTTTGTTTCTTCTAAGAGAATTAATAAAACAAACGAAAAGCATGACCACCGGAATTCGTGAAATTGAACACTTAGCACAATGTAATGACATAACAACGTACCTTATACAATTTTAATTACAGTCGAATTAATACGAATCTGGGTTAGTACAGGTTCCCACTTACAATCCGCCGACTATAATTGGCCCTCGTAATTGCTAAACTAATTTAGGATTCTTGCCCTTTTGTACACTAAGGTTTTATCAAAAAAGTTAAAATACTGGAGAATAGTTGGCAATATTTTACCCATATAAAATTTGCTATTTCATCTGTCACAAGCCAGAACAGGATGGTTATATAATAAATCCATATGGTTTACTCATATCTCGCTATAAGAACCCGTCAAACCAGTTTTTGTTGTTGTACGAAGTGATGTTTTAATTTTGCGCTTTAAAATTATAAATTTTTAAAATTATTAATTATAATACATAAAAACTTTATCAAATAGTGATTTGTTTATGTAGTGGTGCATTATATGATAACAAAAATTAAACTTTTGTGCAAAATGAAGTGTATCGTGAAAAAGTGCCAAAATACGCCTAAAAAATACAAGAAGGAATATCTTACCATCAGTAAGTTTACCAAGTGTTTAAATAAAATAAAATGTAAGTTATGTTAAGAAGCTAGTGATTTGTGGTAAATTTATCCTTAATTTAAGTTATAAATCAGAAAAAATTAAGAAAATCATATTGGTTGTTGGCGTGGGGTTCTTATAGATTTTGTTGTTGTTGTAATCCCGTTAATTTAGATGCTTTCTCTTTTACCCTCCGAATTTGTGACACTTGACAGTTGCTTAGGCTCATTCTGTACTTTTAACTTCTTTGGGTTTTATTCACAAAACTTATTAATTTTTTTGTTTTCAAAATGAAAACAACATTTTACTGAATCACTGTACTCAATATTGATTTTCGTTTGAATTTTGGAAACTGATTGATCGTACCATTTGAACATTTTTTTTTCTGGTTCTTTTTTAAAAAAAATACTAATTACAACAAGGCTTACGATTGTATAGGTTCGATAGGAATACAATCCAAATTGCTAAGAAAATAATACTTTGTGTGTATAAATAAACAAATCGAACTTCTAATTTCAGTATTGCACTTACATATATTACACATTACGAAAATTTGAGTTCAATAACGAAATATTGCCACTGTGCTTGTTTCGAACATGCACACACACAAAATCGGGATTATATGTATGGTAAATGCTAAAGTACATTTTTTTTAATTAGTATGCACATTCAATAGAGAAATATTAATGTCGTCTCCAGAGTACAGACTACAGATCGCACTACACATTCAAGACTATTGTAAGTCGATTTATACTAGTTTTGCACTTTTAACGTGGTGTATTTGTTATTATGAACTTTATGTACTCTCAAAAAATCTTTCAATTCCGACATCTCCCTGAAAAGTTAGGAACTAAAATGTAAAAACGGGCGTTTCTCAATTTGAAAAATTCTCCAAACGAGAACATCGTATATGAATTCACATTGTTTTTACTTGGAGTATAAATTAAAAATTAAAACGATACATATTACTTACTATATTTATGCATGGAACTTGACTATTATTTTAAAATTGTATGTACTATTTACCATGTTTATACTAGTATTTTTTAGTCTGTATATAGTTCGTAAGTTATACTTACCACAGTTTTTCCTAAATTATTTTGCATACGCCTCTGCCTAATGTACACTTATAATAAAGTTACTTGGATATTTTTAGTAACTGTAATATGGCCAATATTTTTCTGCTACAATTTTTTCTTAATAATCATAAATGACCAACCGGTTTAAAGTTTATTGTACTTATAATGGATATTTCTTGCAATAAGTTTGAAGAAAAATAAGCAAAACCGTCAATATAGATGTAAAAAATAAAACATAAATATAGTTGCATATTGTAAGTCTCTCTCTTTCTCTAGCTTCACACCCCATGAAGGGATTTTGCTGCCTGCACTATGGTCCTCCAGCCGTCTCGGTCCATCGCTCTCGTCCTCCAGTTTCGACATCCTAGTGCATGTAGATCTTGTTCGACGTCGTCACGCCAGCGCAGTCGGGGTCTTCCTCTACGACGCACACCGGCTGGTTGTTGATGGAACACTTTATTGGTCATCCGTTGTTGTGGGGACCTTGTAACGTGGCCGAGCCATCTAACTCGATTGGATTTGATGAATCCGATAATATCGCAACCTCCAAGAATTTGCTTTATCTCGTGGTTCATGCGAATCCGATATTCATTGTTCGCGATTTTAATTGGACCAAAGATTGAACGAATGACCTTCCTTTCGAAAGTTGATAACAATCTACAATCGTTAGTGGTCATGGTCCAGCTGTCGCTTCCGAAAGCCAGCACAGGTCTTATGAGTGCTTTATAAAGTGCGATCTTGCACGACTGCGATACATGTCTAGATCGCAATAATTTTGATTGAGCGTAGAAAACTCGATGTGCGGCAGCGATTCGGGCTTTTATATCTGCCTGCATGTCACTTGATGATGTTATAACTGACCCGAGGTATTTGAAGTTTTCGACGCTATCAAAGTTATGGTCGCCAATTCCGAGATTTGTCATGGAGATGTTCCTGGGTGTTGATACAAATTTGGTTTTGCTACTGTTCACCTTCAAACCAAGTCTTCTTGCGCAGCGATCGAGCGGCACGAAACTGTCTTTGATATCGCTAGGTCTTCGGCCAAGAAGTACGATATCATCTGCATATCCAAGGATTTGGCCTGATTTATTAAATATACAGCGCGAAGTTTCAATGTTGCTTTTCCTCACTACGTACTCAAGCGCCAAATTGAACAGCACAGGCGCGAGTGCATCTCCCTGTCGAACACCAGATGTTATTTCGAAGGAGTCTGACACAGTTCCTTCGATTACAATTCTACATACAGACCCGGACGTTGTTAATTTGCACAGAAAAACGAGTTTCTCTGGAATTCCTAGGCATATGAGCGCGGCCCAAAGGTTACCGCGGTTTATACTGTCATATGCCTGATGGAAGTCTATATATAATTGATGTATGGTTATGTTGTACTCCCAACATTTTTCCAAGATCATCCTCATGGTGAAACACTGGTCAGTGGTCGATCGGTTGGGACGAAAACCACACTGATATAGTCGCCAATGATGTTTTCGGCGAAAGGGATGAGTCTGACAAGTACAACATTAGCCAACACTTTGTAAGCAGTGTTCAATAGAGCTATACCACGATAGTTTTCACATTTAAGACGGTCGCCTTTTTTATGCAACGGACATATGAGTGCGGTCTTCCAATTCTCCGGCAACTCTTCTTGGTCCCAAATACAAACGACGAGATCGTATAAACTTGTTGCAAGAGTAGCGCCTCCGAGTTTAATTAATTCTGCGGGGATTCCATCGAGACCGGGTGCCTTGCCGTTTTTCAATCGACTAATAGCTGCGTCTACTTCCTCTACTGTGGGATATTCGACGAAGACCTCATCACCTGGAGGAGCTATTGCTCTAATGGGGGTCACGTCGTCATTCCGATTTAGTAGATTTTGAAAGTAGGTTTGCCATACTGAGAGAACATCAGCCACGTTTGTTCTCAATACTCCATTCCCGTCTTTGATGGCTGTACTTCTTGGGTGGAAGTCTTTAGTGAGATTCCTGGCATTAGCAAAACAGTCCCTTGAATTTCCTACTTTCGCTTGGAAGCTGATATTTTCGATGCATAATCTCATATGATATTGTAAGTCGGCCTCTAAAATACTTCGTAATTGTTGTTGTATGATGAATTTTTGTCCTGAAATTAACGGTATTGTTTAGTATATTAATGAAATTCGTACTATTAGTAAGTGCCACGTTGTTCGTACTGATTATTATACAATATTTGGGTATTTTTACCCAATAATCGGAAATCACAAATAACATTTCACAGTTTAACTTTTGGTCTGACAACTGCTACGGCCAAAATAAAAACAGAATTGTCGGGTATGCCTGGTTATGCAAAATTCTAGATGTCAATATTTCGCACAAATTCCTTGAAACGGGCCATACGCAAAATGAGGGCGACAGTGTTCATTCCATTATTGAGCGAGAAAAGAAACGGAAAAACTTTTACACTCCCGATCAGTAGTACTCTCTGATTAGAAACTGGCAAGCAGAAGAATCATCTCACTATGATGTCATAGAAATGACACAATCCGATTTTTTTAATTTTAGAAGTTTTTCTTCTCAGCTTAATACGGTGAAAAATACAGTAAATGAAAAAGTATGCTGGAGTCAAATTCGGCAGGTGGATGTTCTAAAAGACTCTTCAAATATGCTTCAATATAAATATAGTTTTGACAAGGAACCAAAACAAATTATGTTGTATAAAAATGAAATAACCCATCCCAGAGCAAGGAAAAAATTCAAATTTCCAGATAATATTCCGATTTGCTACACTGAACAATTACCAATTCCAAATGAAAAATTGAATGACCTGAGATTTTCACGTGATCGTAACTATATTCCAAGGCCTTATCACACCTTCTATGATAAACTTACTTGTGATAATCATTTACCTGAGGACCAAATTGACTCAGATTAATAATTTAAAATCTTTAAAATCTGAATTTATTTCTTAAGTTATTTTTTTTTTGTTTCACCTATTATGTAAGTATGTATATATATATTATATATTTGTACTATTCATATTAAACTATGTACTATTCATGTACTATTCATATTAAACTAATTATTGCTGAAATAAACTGATTTGAAATAAAAAAAGTTTTTGTTAAATTTTTGGGTATTGTGTTGTTTTTAACTTAGTAATGTAGTATGTTTCCTTACACATGTTAAATTATTGTTTGTATATCTACGTAACACATTACTTGAGTTTGTTCCGAACGAAACCCTGATAAGTCGACATACTGTAACGAAATTTAAATGATAATTTCATGATCATCCATTGTAAAACATTTTATGTAATACATACGGGCTAGACGAACAATACTAGCTCCAAGCTAAACTATCGTAAATATTTGAAAATTAAAAATTATCGTTAATAAACGTTATTCTGAAAAAGATAAATGTACCATAAAACAAGGACCAACAACCTAGTATTTTAGTTCAAAAATATTTTCAGAAATATTTATAATAATCTTTTTAAGGGTAATTATTGTAAGTAAAACTTCAAAATGCTCTCCTGAAAATCGACTTTTTTTACTTACAATAGTCTTGAATGGGAGCAGCGAGATGTACACAGACACAAAAAACGTATGCAACTAGTTGTATAGCAATATTGGGATGGCATAGCTGAGGTAAGTAACACAACAACGTTAGTAAACAAATTTGTCGGTTTGTAGCGAGATGAAAGTCATATCGTTACAATCTTGGGACAGTCCCACACCCGAGATAATTCTCATTGTGCCGGGCAAACATTAAAATCACGTCTTAATATCTTTCATATGATACTTCCCCAGTGTGTAACGAAATGACTTCGATCCATGTACTGCAAGTGTTGTTAAAAATATGGAACGAAAAAGTAGTTTCCCTATTGAGACCTCTTTCTCTGAAGAGATGGACTATATTTTTGAATGTTACGGTTGATAACCATAAATCGATCAACGAAAGATGGGGAGGAAAGATAATAAAATAGACAAACAGTGAAGTATAGATTGTTGTTGAGTAACCTTCTCTAAAAGTACGAAAACAACCCCATAAACTAATAAAATGGGTTATATATATATTATTTACTTTATAAAAAAATGAAAATTACTAAAGTGAACAAAAATTAAAGTTCGGTTTTTTTTTATTGTATTTAATTAAGTTAAAAATAAATATAATAGACTAATACACTAGTGTTCATTGTTTAAGTGATAGATACTTTAATTTTAATTATTATTAAGTGCAATCATAATAATAAAGAAAAGTTCCGTGTTTTAAGTAGAATGGTGGAATTATTATAAAATTTGAACTAAAAACGTGGTTGTTAAAAAACTGTATCTTGGCTTGTGAAAATATTTAAGCCACATAAATCTAATACACCGAATTACGAGTGTTCGGTAATTAAAATATTCCCATAATCACGATAATTCTAATATATATATATACCTAATTAACTTAAATAATTAAATAAAAAAAAAATCTAACGTAATTCCTGAATATTAATATTAATCTAATACTAAAATTATTAATAAAATTAACTAACGTTTAAACTAAAAGTGCCGTAGTATAATAATCCTTCAATAAAACTATAAATAATAATATCAAAGTGAACATAATCATCTTCCTTTTGGGCACTACCTATAATACCACCTGTACAATAACAACAAGAAACTTTATAATGTTGTGTTTAGTGAGTAAAATTGGTAAAATAAACTTGAATTTTTACAACAAGCTCATACAGGTAGTACCAGAATGAGAGTGAATCTAATCGCATAAAGTATATAATAATAATTAATATAATATTTTATCATATAATAATATAACATATATAAAATTAATTAATATAATCAATCTAATATTCTATATATAAATAAAAATCATCTAGTTATACAATAATGGTTATATGTATTACATACTTCATGAAACATACCGAAATAAAAATTTACACCGGATTAATTGTGGATTACCAATGGCGCCCTACGGTTTTTAAAATACGTAAGCTAGTTTAGTGTAACTGTATTTATTAGTATAAGTAAAAGTAGTTTGAAGCATTTTCAATTTTTTTTGACTTAAAAATTTCTACGGTGATTAAATAATTAATTAGTTTTGTACAAAGTTTGAGAGTACAAAGTTTATTCAGAAAATGGCTCAAATTATTAAATTATTTTATTCTATTTTTAGTTAGAGTTATTATTTCTTCTCTTTAACTTAAGCTTTTTTTTATTATTAAATTACTAAATTTCATTTTCTTGGTGATGGTAATTTTGTTTATAAATACATAAATTTTTATAGTTTTCATCTAAACCTAGTAATTTTTCATTTTCCCTTTCTTCGGTCATATTTTTGGTTGTTTTGTTTCTTTTCTCTTCGTTGTTTCGGTTTTTCTTTCTCAGTATTGAATTGTGGTTGTTTTTTTTGTGATTGTTTTTTTTTACTCATTCCAAAGCAGAATAGAAAGAATAGAATACTGATCACGTGACCTTAAAATATTCCAAACAGAATATAATAAAAAAACGATTTCGAAGGAATGGAATAGATATTTGACAGTCATTTTTTTGGTTGTCTATTATTTACAGTGTTGTGTATGTAGTACATTAAAAAAGAAAAACAAACAACCCATCAAAACAAAGAATATGGCGACTAAGATTAAAAATATTCCTTTCGTTCTACCTTTTCATCCAGTACGAAAAGAATACGTTCCGAACGCCTAGAATAAATAAAAAAATAACAAGGAAAAGGAATAGAAGGAATGGAATGAATAAAAAAACAAAATATGTCATGTTCGGAACGTCCGGAATATTTGGAATGAATAAAAAAACACTCATTATTTTGTGAACATGAAGTGAAGAAGTAATTAGTTTATCGAATGGAGCCGAGGTGAGTTCGAGTTGAAACAAGGTGAGTTGTCTGTTGGTCTTCCTCCTCCTACCCTACCTCTTCCCTATTTTCCTTCCTTATGCGGGCAAACTAGGATTGTTTAGTTATTCAGATTTACCCACCCCGAACCCTGAGCCTAGCCGACGAAGAATGACCGCCTGGATAACTAAATAATTAAATTCTGTTAACATGACCTCTGGTCATGTTACAGTGGCGCCCAAACTATACGGTTACGATAAGGTCTTCAGCCTAAAATACAATTTTAAATACAATGTGCTCCACTTACAGTGGCGCCCAAACCTACGGTTACGATAAGGCCTTCAGCCTAAAATAAAATTTTAAATACAATGTGCTTGACGGTTGTTACAGTAGTGGGCAACCGAAGCTAAACCAAACTATAACGGTTCATAAAGCTTTTCCCGTTTAAATTTAAATTCATTCTTTTTTTTTCTTAATAAATTTAATACATTTAATTTTTTTTAAGCACAATTGCTCCTTTTTATACGGTTGATTCACTTGTAAGAACATATGTTTGGTTAATACTATTTGTCTTAAATTTTTTTTTTCTAATTTCAATTTAATCATCTTTCTTAATTATTTCCTTTTCATAATCATAACGAATTGATTGAATATTTTCCGCGCGATCGCTCCATTTTTTTTATATGTCAGAGATCACCATGTTAGTTTAAAACATGACACAATTACAAAAAAAAGGAGAAAAAAACATCTCTCAGTCGCGAACGTTTCCAAACTTAGTATTGTAGATTTCTTTTGTTAGTTAATTGAGAGGTATTTTTTATTTTTATTTTTTTTATTTAGTTTCCCCTGTTCCCTTATACATCTTCCTTATTTATTTTCTCTCCTAAGAAGACCAGCAGCAACTCCACCAAAAGCTCACAAATAATTGTTTCACCGCTTGGTTCGTTACCTGGACTCCATTTCGATAGATTACATATAAATAATAAAGAGTTTTAATATACATTTTTGCAAATTTATATTTACTATTAATTAATTTCTTTTATATAATATATTGGTCTCTTTCAAAATTTTAATTTTAAAAGTAAACGTTATTAACTTTAATACTGGAAAGCTCGTTATTTGTAATTTTGATTTACGATACATATATTAACAATACTCTATTTACATTACAATCCACTGGGTGTTGATTCCATTTTAAACAACAACAACAACTAAAAATTCCATTTATATTCAAAATGGAACTGTTAATTAGAAGTCAAGATTTAGAGTCTGACGAAATTGATATTGAATGCGAAATTAGGAATTTAAGAGGTCCGATTTCGCGACAGATTGCTGATTTACAATCTTGTTTTGATAAAGAACTAGAAAACCCAGAATTATTGCCGGTTCGCGCTCATTCGCTAGCGGTAAAATCTCCTTGAAGGGAAGTTGTAGTTTGTACCAATAAATTAAGATCTCTTCATTCTGAGTTACAACGACTTTTAACATCAAAGGATAATGCGTCTGAAGAGTCTTTTACAATTATAATTTCTAGATTACGGCACGTACAATTCCGACTAGCTCGAATGTGTTCTTCTAAAACAGTTCAAGCTTCAGTTACCAATTTATCAGAGTATCAAGCAATTTTAGATCTGATCCCTAAGCTTAGAGACGCTAATTCATTAGACACCTCCTTAGAAACCTTGAACTGCCTTAATATTGAGGAATATAAAGACGATCAACAAAATTCTGTTCAGCTTGAAGATTGCAATGAGGAAGAAGAATTGGACGAGGAAATGGGGAGACGGGATAAGCATATTAGTTTTAAAGATCCGGTAGAAGAGGTTCGTACTTCCGATGTGAGAACACTTAGCCTTCCGCCGTTTAAATCTGATTATGCGACCTCATTCTCTAATGCATCTCAAAATGTAATTCGACCTTCTGAACCTGAATCAAGTACAACCGTCCCATCGTGTTCCGACTTAGTTCCATTTCCGCTCCGACTCCCAACGATAAGTGCTAAAAATGTTCCTTGGGTACCTGGAACTCAAGATAACATACCGAGAATGAATCAAATGCAGCATGCATCAACTCAAAACAGGATACCACTGTCATCTATTGGTACTAACTATGACGATCGTATGCCTCATAACGTTTATAATACGGATTATCAACTACCCCCGCAACCATACCAAATGTATCCAACTAATCCATATAGTCAATACGGTCCTAAATTTGGTCGTTTGGTCCCTACAATCGACATTCAAAAATGGAATATATCTTTTGATGGTTCCACCTCTAGTAGTTCTAGTGGCATATCAATCCAAATATTTTTCTTTAGAGTAAACTCATGGTATTTCACCTAACCTGTTAATTCACAACGTCGGATCTCTGTTCCATGGAATCGCCCGTGGACACTATTGGATTCTACTAGAGCGAAATCCAAAATGTACTTGGAATGAACTAAAAGCAGGATTTTTGCATCGTTTCCAAGACAATCGTACCAATAGTGACATTAAAAATACTATTGATCAACGCAAACAGAAAAACAAGGAAGCATTTGTAGATTTTTACTACCATGTACCAAGTTTGGCTCTTCCGTTAAGAGTTCCCCTATCCGAATTAGAACTTATAGATGTATTAAGAAAAAACATGCGACCTGGACTTAGAGTTGCTGTTGCTGGAGAGATTTTCCCATCGGTATCTTCGATGGTAAATAGATGTGTTGCTATAGATGATACTTGGAAAAGCATGAATTACAATCCTGAAGTTGCAATGGGTCCAGGGTTTTCGCGTAGCGTTCTTGAGATCATGCCATCGTCTTTACCCTCTCCGAAATATAACTGCCCTGAGACGGCTCATAGTTATGTAAATATGTTACCTTATCGGTTGCAACCTAATACAAACGTCAGCTTACAAGCTACGGTTCTCGCTCAAAATAATCATTGTTACCAGCCTTACATGAGACCACCGGTACTTTGCTGGAATTGCGGATACCCACTCCTTGATAATCTACCATACTGTGCAAATTGTAATTGGAAACCGGAAAACCAACAGTTGGGAATGAGAATCCCTGGGAGCCCCCATTTCCAACATTTGATGATGCCTCCCAGACCAAATACAGAGGAAGCTGTCTCAAACACCGATCCCGAACTTTACTCCAGAAGACTAAGAAAGTAAATTTCAAACTTCCGGCAACGTCAGATGAGGCAACTAACACTCCTTTTCAGTCCACAACTCGTAAACACAGATTTATTAAATACTTTCGTAATAAAAGATTACTCCACCAGAAACTAACTAATGCCATTTTCGCATCCGTATTGAACTCTGAAGATCTTACTGATAATCGTCCGTACGCAGTAGTAAAAATTGCAGGTACCAACATCCGCGGCCTCTTAGATAGTGGCGCGACTATTAGTGCGTTAGGTAAACACGGACTCGAGTTTGTTTAGGAACATCAACTTCAACTTCATCGTTTAGTTGCTTCAGTACGGACGGCGAACGGGGCTAAACAATCGGTACTTGGATATGTATATGTCCCAATTAAGAATAACGGAAGAACATTACATTTTCAACTCTTTGTAATACCTGAACTACATCAAGAGTTATATCTTGGATATGATTTTTGGACTATGTTTGGTTTGAAACCGGCAATCGTCGAAGAAATAGATGTGAACCCCACGGGTGATACTCCTATTTTGAAACATCATGCATTAAGCCCTGACCAGTCATCCTGACTATTAAAAATAATTAAACTGTTTCCTAGTTCCCAAAAACTTAGTCTGGCTAAAACATCTTTACTTACACATAAAATTGACACAAGCGATGCCTTACCCAACAAGAGTTCTTCGCAGTTTCACCGGCAGTCCAAAGAGATATGTGTTCCGAATTAGACCGTATGTTAGCTTTGGGAGTAATTACGGAGAGTAACAGTCCTTGGTGTTCCCCAATGACTCGGGTATTAAAATCCAACGGGAAATTCGACTTTGCCTCGATGCCCGCAAGTTAAATAGCGTTACCCGCAAAGACGCCTACCCTCTACCCATCATGATGGTATGCTAAGTCGACTGGACCGAACCCAGTTCATGTCCAGTATCGACTTAAAGGACGCGTTCTGGCATGTTCCACTAGACCCCGAGTCGATGGAAAAAACTGCTTTTACTGTGCCAGGATGCCCGCTTTACCATTTCACCGTAATGCCATTTGGACTCTGTAATGCGCCTCAAACCTTATGCCGTTTGATGCACGGGTGATACTCCTATTTTGAAACATCATGCATTAAGCCCTGACCAGTCATCCTGACTATTAAAAATAATTAAACTGTTTCCTAGTTCCCAAAAACTTAGTCTGGCTAAAACATCTTTACTTACACATAAAATTGACACAAGCGATGCCTTACCCAACAAGAGTTCTTCGCAGTTTCACCGGCAGTCCAAAGAGATATGTGTTCCGAATTAGACCGTATGTTAGCTTTGGGAGTAATTACGGAGAGTAACAGTCCTTGGTGTTCCCCAATGACTCGGGTATTAAAATCCAACGGGAAATTCGACTTTGCCTCGATGCCCGCAAGTTAAATAGCGTTACCCGCAAAGACGCCTACCCTCTACCCATCATGATGGTATGCTAAGTCGACTGGACCGAACCTAGTTCATGTCCAGTATCGACTTAAAGGACGCGTTCTGGCATGTTCCACTAGACCCCGAGTTGATGGAAAAAACTGCTTTTACTGTGCCAGGATGCCCGCTTTACCATTTCACCGTAATGCCATTTGGACTCTGTAATGCGCCTCAAACCTTATGCCGTTTGATGCACGGGTGATACTCCTATTTCGAAACATCATGCATTAAGCCCTGACCAGGCATCCCGACTATTAAAAATAATTAAACTGTTTCCTAGTTCCCAAAAACTTGGTCTGGGTAAAACATCTTTACTTACACATAAAATTGACACAGGCGATGCCTTACCCAACAAGAGTTCTTCGCAGTTTCACCGGCAGTCCAAAGAGATATGTATTCCGAATTAGACCGTATGTTAGCTTTGGGAGTAATTACGGAGAGTAACAGTCCTTGGTGTTCCCCAATGACTCGGGTATTAAAATCCAACGGGAAATTCGACTTTGCCTCGATGCCCGCAAGTTAAATAGCGTTACCCGCAAAGACGCCTACCCTCTACCCATCATGATGGTATGCTAAGTCGACTGGACCGAACCTAGTTCATGTCCAGTATCGACTTAAAGGACGCGTTCTGGCAGGTTCCACTAAACCCCGAGTCGATGGAAAAAACTGCTTTTACTGTGCCAAGACGCCCGCTTTACCATTTCACCGTAATGCCATTTGGGCTCTGTAATGCGCCTCAAATCTTATGCCGTTTGATGCACAGAGTGATCCCACACCATCTACATGATCGAGTTTTCGTATATCTCAATGATCTTCTCATTACGTCCCTCACATTCGATGAGCACCTGTCTCTCCTGGCCGATGTAGCATCTCGGTTAGCAGCAGCGGGTCTCACAATTAATGTGGAAAAAAGTAAATTTTTACTGAGAGAGATCGATTATCTGGGTCATGTAGTTTGTTGGGGCACTTTGCGACCAAATCCGGAAAAGGTGAGAGCCATTGCAGATTATCCCGTACCAAAAACTGTACGTCAAGTGAGGAGGTTCCTGGGCATTTGTGGTTGGTATACTCGTTTTATCTACCAGTACTCGTCGCTTTCCACCCCTCTGACGAATCTTTTAAAGAAGAATCGAAAATTTCTATGGTCGGAGGAGTCTCAAACCGCTTTTGATGCTTTAAAAGTAGCACTTACCACTGCCCCTGTACTTAACACTGCTGAATTTACTAGACGTTTCTTCATCCAGTGCGATGCCAGCTCTACCGGAGTTGGTGCCGTATTGTTGAAGAAAACCGACGAAGGAGAGGAGAAGCCAATCAAGTATATGTCCCATAAGTTAAATTCAGCGCAACGTCATTATAGCGTTACAGAATTGGAATGTCTGGCAGCTGTGTTAGCCGTTAAGAAGTTCAGAGCCTACGGAGAATGGATGCCGTTTACAATAATTACCGACCACGCTAGTCTCACCTGGTTAATGTCTCAGAAAGATTTAACAGGGAGATTAGCGTGGTGGAGCCTCAAATTACAGGGTTTCGATGTCGATATCGAATACCGAAAGGGAACCCAAAATTGCGTGCCAGATGCTCTAGCTCGTGTGTTTATGGACGAGCTGGCGAAAACATTAAAATGCAGTAAAGACTCTCCGACAGAAGACAAACCACTTCACCTCGATTTGGATTCTGAGTATTTCCGAAGCGCAGAATATTTGTCACAACTTAATCATGTCGAAACCTCCCCCACTAGCACTAATTTAAAAGTTATTAATGGTAAATTATTTATTCGTCTTTACGAATATTATTGGCCCTTTGGCCAATTTGTATGGATGGACAATCAGATATGCCTGAGTGGAAGTTAATAGTTCCCGAACCTCTTCGATTAGGTTTAATTAAGTCCGCTCACTCCCCACCTACCTCCGCACATTTGGGTTCGTTTAAAACGATAGATTTACTTAAGCGATATTTTTTCTGGCCCAGCGTGATTGCAGATATTCGACAGTTTATTTCTTCTTGCGATATGTGCAGTGTAAATGTAATAAGGCTCCTAATTGTACTTTACGACCACCTCTTAGTTCTATGCCTCCTACTTTCAGACCATGGCAAAGAATATACTTAGATTTTTTGGGACCTTATCCGAGAACACGTTCGGGGAATACTTCTATCTTAATAGCTGTTGACCACTATTCGAAATTCGTAATTACTCGAGCAGTGCGTCAAGCTACCGCAGAGGAAGTTATAAATTTTTTAGAAAATAACGTCTTTCTAATGTTTGGAGTTCCAGAAACCCTTGTAACGGACAATGGGCGACAATTTGTTGCTCACACCGTTCAGACAATATTAAGAAAATATGGAGTGGCCCACGTATTTACCGCTAAATACTCGCCACAAAGTAACGCCTCGGAGCGGGTAATTAGAACGATTCTAGCTTCCTTACGCGCATACATAAACGAGGACCATAAAATCTGGGATAAGCATCTCGAAGCCGTTACGCAAGCCATTCGGAGCACAACTCATGAGTCGACAGGTTTTGCCCCGCATTTATTAGTATTCGAGCAGCATCCTATAATGCATGGGTCCTTGTACGAATTGCTGCGTGACTTGTACACCTCTACGGGTAATTATATGCTTTCGATCATAAACCTGACGAATTACATAGGTTGACTAATAAGGTTCGTGAAAATTTCGCTAAAGCTCAATCAAAAGCTCACGATCCCTACAACTTGCGAAGTCGAAAATCTGAGTTTTATGTCGGTCAAAATGTTTTTGACAGGAATTTTACTCAGAGCACTGCTGTGGCATTTTATTCAGCAAAATTGGCTCCGAAATTCATCAAAGCTAAAATTATTCGGTTAATTGGAAATGTATCTTGCGAGGTGATGGATGAACAGGGTAACATTCTTGGAATATACCATTTCAAGGACGTCAAAACTTAATTTTTTTGTCTTTATTTTTATCTTATTTCTGGCTTTCTTTCGTTTTTAAACGGACAAAATAATAGTTAACATTTGGTTGTTGTTGATGCCCGACTGGATGAGATCTCAGGTTGCGATGAGTACACCTCCACGAATGTAACGAAATGACTTCGATCCATGTACTGGAAGTGTTGTTAAAAATATGGAACGAAAAAAAAAGAATTTCATAATAACGCGTCCGGAATCAATTGCAACAGACTGTATGTGGATCATGATTTGTGGATGCAGTTTCCCTATTGAGACCTCTGTCTCTGGAGAGATGGACTATATTTTTGAATGTTACGGTTGATAACCATAAATCGATCAACGAAAGATGGGGAGGAAAGATAATAAAATAGACAAACAGTGTGAGTGAAGTATAGATTGTTGTTGAGTAACCTTCTCTAAAAGTACGAAAACAACCCCATAAACTAATAAAATGGGTTATATATATTATTTACTTTATAAAATAATGAAAATTACTAAAGTGAACAAAAATTAAAGTTCGGTTTTTTTTATTGTATTTAATTAAGTTAAAAATAAATATAATAGACTAATACACTAGTGTTCATTGTTTAAGTGATAGATACTTTAATTTTAATTATTATTAAGTGCAATCATAATAATAAAGAAAAGTTTCGTGTTTTAAGAAGAATGGTGGAATTATTATAAAATTTGAACTAAAAACGTGGTTGTTAAAAAACTGTATCTTGGCTTGTGCAAATATTTAAGCCACATAAATCTAATACACCGAATTACGAGTGTTCGGTAATTAATATATTCCCATAATCACGATAATTCTAATATATATATACCTAATTAACTTAAATGGAAATGAACACAACTATGACCCCCTGTCGGAGTGCACAACTCATGGGCCGACCCATCTTCCATGTCAGTACTATAGGCTGGCATGGAGCAATGCAATGTGCAGATGGTTCTACGTAAATCGGACCTATAGCCGTACGTCCTCGATTTGGCAAGCAATGCGTAAAGTAGGACGGTAAAAGTGAACTGCGAAAGAGTTGGGAGTGCTTCGGCCCCAGAACAGATTGCATAGAATAAAACATAAAAAAAAAAAAAAAATTAAATAAATAAAAATCTAACGTAATTCCTGAATATTAATATTAATCTAATACTAAAATTATTAATAAAATTAACTAACGGTTAAACTAAAAGTGCCGTAGTATAATAATCCTTCAATAAAACTATAAATAATAATATCAAAGTGAACATAATCATCTTCTTTTTGGAACATAATCATCTTCCTTTTGAATTCCTATAATACCACCTCGATTAATATCGATTCTGCTTGTTTTATTGTTTGCCTGTCATCTAGCGTGAAATAATTTCAAGCATCTGATAATAAAAAAAAATTGTTAGTGCATTGTCCATATAATTAACGAAATGCAATTGCAACAAATCGTGGGGACCCAGGAGAAATGTTTCAAAACAAGCCGGGCAAATATAACAACAATCATAACTCGAAGTCGGATTTTTAATAAGCAATACTAGTTGGTTGTTTAGGATTTTATATCTTTTATATGATAAACTCCGAGTACCGTGCAACTTTCATCCAGAAGCTGACATGCGACGTTATACCGGCAAGTTTCTGAACAAAAGCTTTCTTAAACTTCGGTGCTAGTTTCGCTGAATATTTATTAGATGTATTGATGATTTATTAGATTCGTTTGTAAGCTTGCCGAAGATGTTTTAACACACGTTCATGAATTAGCGATAATCGATCGGAATTGGAAAGATGGATAAGTTTTTTATCTAAACTGTGTAATTTGCGAAGTAAAACATAATCTGACCCATGACCAATATAGTGTTGTCCAAAAACTAAGAAGCATGGAGAACTACCGGTAGTTTGGTGTAATGCATTTCTTAAGGCAGCCGCGATTGTATCTAAGTGCGTATCCCATTCAGTATGTTCTTCCCGTACGTAGGACCTAATTGCTGCAAGGACAGATCGGTTAACTCGTTCCGAGTCGTTAACTTGCGGTGGAAATTTAGCATTTAATATGTGTTTTATTTTGTTTTTATTTAAATGTTTGCTGTAAATTGTTTCCCATTGTCACTGAGAATCATTTCAGATCTTGAGGATTTTAATGTCTAGGAATTTTACAACATTTTTGCTATTTGCATCTCTCATGGCTCAAGAATGACAAACCTCGAGTATGCATCAAGTACAACAAAAATCTACATAAAATCTATATATAACTTTTGTCATGGACGAATTATTTCGACAAAATTACCCATAAGAGGACGAGTTATAAGGTTCGATGCTTTACTGGTCTTACATGTCTCACATTTACGAATAAAACTCTGAACTTCACCAACCATATTTGGCCAATAATAAAGTCTGCGCAACACTTCCAAAGTTTTCTGAAAAGCTCGATGGGCGGAAAGCATTCTGGTATGTCGGAAGAATAATCATCAGAAACAACCCCCGGTTTAATATAAATTTTATACTCCGATAACTTTAAATTAACTTTATCTTTCGGATAAAGTAAGGTCGTATTAATCAATTCAAGATACTCTGGGTTTTGAAATTCAACTGAGTTCATGTCAATATGATTGTAATGAATCAAAAGTGCTGTCACCAGTAATGACTTCAACTTGCCGAGATAGAGCGTCTGGAACTATATTCTCTTTCCCTTTTCTGTATTCTATCACAAAATTGAAGCCCTGCAACTTAAGACTCCAACGAGCGAGACGCCCAGAAAGGTCCCGTTGCCCCATCAACCACTTTAGACTGGCATGATCAGTGATAATGGTAAACGGGTATCCTTCTATGTATTGGCTAAATTTCCCAACACTTAATACAGCAGCCAAACATTCCAGCTCAGTCACACTGTAATTGCGCTGCGCTGCATTAAGTTTCTGAGAAATAAAAGCAATAGGGCGTTCCTCGCCGCTGGAAGACTTTTGGAAGAGAACTGTACCAATGTCGGTAGAAGAAGCATCATACTGTATGAAAAATGGGCGACTATAATCAGCGTTCGACAAAACAGGTGCGGATATCAAGGTGCTTTTCAGAGCCTCAAAGGCTTCCTGCGCTGCATTGTTCCATTCGAACTTGTTATTCTTTTTAAGGAGGTTTGTGAAGGGCGTAGCAATTTCAGCATAACGATAGATGAACCGCCTGTACCAGCCGGACTTTCCAAGGAACCTATGGAGCTAACAGATTTCGGAACCGGATACAATTTAATGGCATCAAATTTTGAACTATCAGGACTTAAACCACCGTTACTAACTATATAGCCTAAAATCTTAGCTCCTTGAATACGAATTTACATTTTTTAATATTCATCGTTAAATAAGCTTTGGTTAATAGTTCTGCTACCGTTTTTATTAACTGCATATGTTCCTCGAATGTCTCGCTGGTAATGAGCAAGTCGTCAAGATACACAAATACGCGAGTGTGCAGTTCATGACATATCACTCTATGCATCAGGTGGCACATAGTCTGGGGTCAATTACAGAGTCCGAATGGCATTACTGTAAATTGATACAGTGGTCTTCCAGCTACTGTGAAGGCTGTCTTATCCGTTGACTGCTCATCTAGTGGTATCTGTCAAAAGGCATCCTTCAAATCAATGCTCGTGATGAACCTTGTCTTTGTCAGACGCCAACAAACCATCAATGAGAGGCAAAGGATAAGCATCCTTAACAGTAACCTCATTGAGCTTTCGAGCATCTAAGCACAAACGAACTCGGCCATCCTCTTTTCGGACTGATGTAATAGGTGAACTCCATGAACTACAACTCTCCTCGATCACACCCAACGAAAGCATTCGGTCTAGTTCCTTATATATTTCAGCTTCTTTAGCAGGTGACACTGCATAGTGTCGCTGACAGAGAGATTGTTGTTCGGAACTTAAATTGTGGAATTTTGTTTCTTCATGTTCAATCTCAGACACACGATTGAACACTGTTGACAAGTGTCCGGTGGACCCCGGAAATGTAATTTTAAGATCAAATGTATCCCAGAAATCAACACCGCGATACAATTTCTGGTTGAGATTTGGTGCTAAATGGAGTGTGACCATGCGAGTCTTTCCATCAAACGTAATAGGTGTTCGAATGTGACCCACAATTAATTCCGTATGACCGTTTGCTGTCTTAACGTGAGACGGGAACTGCCGAAATGGTATGCTATGCGACTGCAAAAGCTCTAAGCAATCTTTTCCTAGAAGTGAGACGTTCGCACCACTATCGAGTAATACTGTAAAAGCTGTTCGAAATAACTCAACCTCCGCGTGGGGCCTGCCATCCGCTTTATCGATAATTAATGATGCCGCAATGAGTGCTTTATAGGATTTCCGTAATTTAAAATACCTAGTTAAACGACTTGTTCTTCAATTAGCGTTGGCAGTTGTTGGCTTGATAATAGATATGGGTTGAGTGTTTGGTTTGATTTTCGAATGTGCATTTATGTACGAGTATTGGGAGTCTTCGTTTGAAGAATCCGATAAAACTCGGGATCTGTATTTGTGGTTGCAACCGCTACTCACCCTTGCCCCCTCCTTGTAGTTTCCCGATCGATTATGACAGTTTTGGCAGGTTGGATAGTACATGTTCGCCGCACCACATCCATAACAAAATACATTCCGTACATTAGATCTATAGTCTTTGTAATGATGACCAGTCTGAGGAAAGTTCCAACATTTTTGCAAAGAATTTACAGAATTTACATTACGGGTTGTAGCATTATGTGGAATGGAATTGTTTCGATTGCTGGGTCGGTAGTAATTTTCACCTGTATTAAGGGCGCAGACCTCTTCGTAGAATTCCGGAGCAGGTATTCGAGAGGTTCCCTAATTTTATATTCTACCGGCGTCTGATATGATTCACGCTCATTCACATGTCTTTCTGGCTGCGGACATAACCCTTCAGGAACAAATTCTGTGCGCGACCGCGTAGCATTATGTGAAATGGAATTGTTTCGATTGCTGGGTCGATAGTAATTTTGGTCAGCATATTTAGACGTCACAATAATTTCATAATCGCTATAGACATGTACATAATATTTTGTTAGTAAACATATTAGCCTATAGAATCTAACCTAAGATTATTCTAACCTAGATTAGAATAGAATAGATTAGAATAGATTTGGTTCAACATTTAGGCGTCATTTGTATACTATAGACAGTGATAATAGAGTGCCAGTTAGGACTCTAAATCTCTCGGATAAGACGAAAACTATCAAGAAAGGGACAATAATCGGAAAATGTGAAGAAATATGTGCGCTAGTGAAGTGCGAGCAAAAAAATCCGATTAAGACGGCTAACTCGCAAGTGCAGAAAGAGGTTGTAGAACAACTCATGGAGAAATGGACCGAAGATCTTACCATGGAACAGAAAAATTTGGCAAAACAATTGCTCGAGCGGTACATGCCAATTTTCTGCAGTACATCGGACAATAATGGGAGAACCACAATGGTACAACATCGAATAGATACAGGAGCAGAAATGTCGATTCGTCAACCACCCAGGAGATTACCATTGGCACAGAAAGGAGAAGTGGATCGAATGGTAAGAGATATGCAAGCAGCAGGGGTAATCGAAACATCAAGCAGTCCATGGAGCTCACCAGTGGTGTTAGTCGAGAAAAAGGATGGTAGCATGAGATTCTGCGTGGATTACCGAAAATTAAATGCTGTGACGAAAAAGGATAGTTACCAATTGCGAAGGATCGAAGACACGTTGGACACATTATCGGGCGCTCGAATATTTTCGACATTAGATCTGCAAAGCGGCTATTGGCAAGTGGAAGTTCAGGAGGAAGATCGCGAGAAAACGGCATTTAGTGTGGGTAACGGATTATGGCAATTTAACGTTATGCCATTCGGATTATGTAACGCCCCTGCGACTTTTGAACGGCTAATGGTGCGCGTACTAAAGGGATTACATTGGAGGACGTGCCTCGTATATTTGGACGACATCATCGTCATGGACAAAGATTTTGACGAGCATTTTAGGAATTTGGCAGAGATTATGGATCGGATACAGGCCGCCGGATTAAAGCTAAGTCCAAAGAAATGCAAACTATTTAGGACGGAAGTAAAATATTTGGGTCATAAAGTAACAACTAATGGAATCCATACCGATGAATACAAGATCGCAGCGGTGAAGGAATGGCCACGACCTAAAAACTTACATGAATTACGGAGGTTCCTTGAATTGTGCACCTATTATAGACGATTCGTGCTAGGATTCGCCAGTATCGCAAAGAGTTTACACGAGTTAACCAGGAAGAACAAGGCATTCGAATGGAAGGATGATCAAGAAGAGGCATTCGTGGAACTAAGACGACGATTATGTGAAGCACCAATCCTCGCATACCCGATACCCAACGTTAAATTCATTTCAAGTAATGATGGTATAGGAGGAGTATTATCACAGGCAACAAATGGTGATGAGTGAGTTATTGCATATTACTCTAAGATGTTATCAAAACCGGAACGAAATTATTGTGTGACACGGAAAGAGTTGTTGGCTATAGTGGAATGTGTTAAGCACTTCCATAAGTACCTATATGGCCAAAAATTTCTTCTACGGACGGATCATGGAGCTTTGCGCTGGTTGTTACAATTCAAAAATCCAGAGGGACAAGTAGCACGTTGGATCGAACGTTTGCAAAGCTACGATTTCCAAATTGAACACCGAAGGGGAAGCGCACATGGAAATGCCGACGCTTTATCAAGAAGGCCATGTCCCGTGGAATGCAAGCATTGTGGGAGTGTGGAGAGTAAGGAAAATATCATCGATATTCGGCTAATGCAAGTGCTACCTGATGAGGAATGGACTAATGAAATGATCAAGAAGGAGCAATTACGGAATGCTGACCTGTCATTCATCATGGAACATAAGGAAAAGGAACACCGGCCCACATGGAGTGAGATAGTCGACAAAACTCCCATTGTAAAAGCTTATTGGGCTCAATGGGATAGCCTCCACATAGAAAATGGATGTTTAAAAAGAAAGTGGGAAAGCACGGATGGTAAAGTAAAACAATTGTTGGTAGTGGTGCCAAAAGGTCGGATAGTGGAAATTCTCAAGGAGTATCATGGAGGAGCAAGTAGAGGTCACCTAGGGATTAATAAAACACTAGCCAAAACTCGCCAACGTTTCTACTGGTCCGGATGTAGACAACCAGTAATAGAATGGTGTCGAAGATGTGATCAATGTGCGGCAGTAAAGGAACCAGCACGAAAAAGCCGTGGAACCATGAAACAATATAATGTCGGAGCACCATTTGAGAGAATTGCAATGGATGTGGCGGGGCCATTTCCGACCACCGAGAGCGGAAATAAATATGTGCTAGTAATAATGGATTATTTCAGTAAATGGCCGGAAGTGTATCCCATACCCAATCAGGAGACAACAACAATAGCTGATGCCATGGTCAACAATTGGATTAGAAAATTTGGTGTACCGATGGAAATTCACACGGATCAAGCAAGGAATTTCGAATCGGTGGTATTTCAGCAGATATGTCAGATGCTTGGAATCAATAAAACGAGAACGATGCCTTTACACCCGCAGTCGGACGGTATGGTGGAAAGATTCAATGGCACATTGGAGGAATATCTAGCAAAGGTTGTGGAAAGGAACCAATGCAACTGGGATCGACATATACCGATGTTCCTGATGGCCTACCGATCAGCAGTACATGACACAACAGGAGTGACACCAGCTAAAACCATATTTGGGAACAATCTTCGATTACCGGGAGATTTAAAGTTTGGACCTGTTCCTTCAGCAGCTCTATGCGAACAGGATTACGTCGACCGGGTGGAAGATTAACTTAATGAAAATACATCAATTTGTACGGGAGAAAATTCGGATATCAAGTTATCGAATGAAAGCTCGATATGACATACGAGCAAACAATCAATGCTTCGAGGAAGGGCAATTGGTATGGCTTCACAACCCGCAACGGCAGAAGGGATTATCACCGAAGTTGCAACCCACATGGGAAGGACCTTACACTGTCATTAAAAGGTTGAACGACGTGGTTTTTCGCATAGAGAAAGGACGGAAAGGTAAACCAAAGGTGGTGCATTTAGAGCGTTTGGCGCTCTACAGAGCAGGTGATCTGGATCCTGTTCGGGACGAACAGGCTTATGTGGGGTGTAGCGTTACGGTGACACCTAGATTAGAATAGAATAGATTAGAATAGATTTGGTTCAACATTTAGGCGTAATTTGTATTCTAACATATTTGCTCGATTCTTGATGCGCATTTAAGATTATTCTAGAAACAAATATTTTGTTATATAAAGGCGTACATTAACGCGGAATGCTGAGTCTTATTTTAAACGTGATACAGTGAAGGTTAAATAGAAAGATTATTAAAATGATTACACTGTGCTAGTTAAAAAATGTGACAAGCTGGGCTCCTGGGGGGTAAACCTAATTCGAGTACGCTGAGTTCAATGGCGCTAGTCCCATTTCAAAGTTAGTCCCCATTTTTGAGATATCGCATTCGACATGTTTTGGTTCTGAGTCAAAATATACCTTCATTTTCACATTGATAGCTCTTGAACCGATAAGATTTTCGTTATGCTTTCTTCAGCAAAGTTGTTGCGCAGGTCAAGACCAACAACTTTGCTGAACATATCAAGACCGAAAAACCACATCTAATTTTTTTTTGCTTTTCATTTCGACGAAAAACACTGTTTTTATCATTTTTTATCATTTTGTTGAATTTAAATCGAATAGAATCGATCGAATAAACATCGCATCGACAAATATAGATACAAAAGAAACTATTTAAAAGAAAGCTTAATCGATTCAGTTGATTGTATGGTGATTTTTTCTAAAAAAAAAAAAATCCTAAAAAATTAACATTTTTCTTCTCTTTGACAAAACAATGGCGTGCCGTTGCGATAGTGGATAAAATCCTAGATTTTTCCATCCCATCGTTTTAACCAATTGCATCACGTAAATTATCACTTTGGACGGCAGTCCAAACGAGTGACGAAAGCACCTACTGTGTTGGAAGTCGAGCACGTATATATACAGCTTTGTTCGAACTTTTTCCTTTGAGGCTGCCAGGATCATGTTATATACCATTGGAAAAGTCTTGAAAAGTAGACCCAAATAATGTATAAAAGCTGGAATTTCTACCAACATTGAGTGGAGATATGACCTTCTGAAAATTGCCCCAAAAACTTAGTTTTTCAGGTATAACTGCTCCAAAAAGTACCCCAATTAATTTTTAGCAATAGCAAATTATGATTATAGACGTCAATACCAATTCAACGACACCTCAAACGTCCAAAATGGATGATTTTGACCAAAATTATGACATTTGGAAATTTTTCTATAACGTCACCATATAACCTTGATTTGGTAAATATGTTTGTTTGTTTGTCCGTACTTCTTTCATTTGATCTCATATTTTCAAGGTTTGTACGTTCGGACATATGCCTATCGTTAGAAAGGTATTGACAGCTATCAAATAGCATACAAAAAATTTCAACAAATTAGGGTTGAGGGTCATTTTGGCCAAAAAACTGAAAAATGCCAAATCGGCCGGCCACATTCGGCCAAATTGCTAAAAAATTAGCACAAGACTTTTGGTTCATATTTTCAAGATTATTAGTCACAAACCTCACCTACAATATGACATCAACCGCTTGTCCCAGAAAACTCGTATATTTTAGATATTGACCTCTATAACTTAAAAGCCACCCTATTTTTTTGCAAAATTTCATTTTTTGGCTCAAATGCATCCTAATATCGGTCCGTTGCGGTTCATAATTATAGTGAATCAACGTAATACAATGAAACAAATATAAATACATCATATTATTATCGTTGCTAAGAGAACTTTTACCAGTGACCCTTTTTTCATAACAAAAAAAATGAATAAACTGACAAATTGATGTGATCGAAAAAATCACCAAAAACATTGAACATTTGACAGTCTCCTTGCATAAAATCGATATTTTTTTAATCTTTATGATGATTTCTTTAAATAGTAGATGTTATCTTCCCTCCCATTGCTATCGAGTGTGTGTGAACTGTTTTGACTGACAACAATAAAACGAATTGCACTTCAATTCATTTTCAGTGCTTTTGGGTGCCCAGCTTGTGAAAGCGATTATTAAAGTGATAATTAAAAAGTGTGTTATAATTGTAATAATTAATTGTTAATTTTGTGTTGTATAATTATTGTGTTGTGTAAATAAATTTGTGTGAGTTCAAATTTGAAGCAGTTGTATTTATTCACAATCCAGTGATTCGAACCTTGAGTGACAAGGCGAAAACGTAACAATATGTATTACCAATTTTATACTTTTATGTTAAATACTCATAGTTATTCTATCGATTTTTTACCGTCGTCTTAAAAAATATATCTCGACGGATTATTTCCTCAAATGTTTCGACCATAAAATGAAACATGAAAGGTAAACCATAAAAAAGTGTTGAGTTAAACTGTAATTATCAAAATTAAAAAAGGTCGTTTACAAAAAGTACGTTTATTGCAGATTTATTTAAACAATTAATCGAAAAATCGACAAATTCAATGTAAACTTCCGTTTTGTTGGCTACAAGTGACGTAATGCGCACAAAACGACGAAAATGAAACATGGGAATATTTCACCTCTTTATGTTTGTTCATCGTGAACTCAAACTAATATCGTTTTCTGTCGCAGCAAAATATTGATCCCGGATCAATTATATGACGTCATTTTTGATCCAACATTACTTCTTTGTTTACATTTTTTGTCTTTTTGTTTTTTGATCCCGGATCAATTAAAAAATCCAAAAAATTTGTTGGATTTTTTTGACGTTTACTCACATATATTGTGATATTGTGTGAGTAAATCTCAAAAAAATCCAATAAATTTTTTGGATTTGTTAAAATAAAAAGACAAAAAATGTAAACAAAGAAGCCATGTTGCTGCCACAGAAAACTTATAACTAACTCGTGCTCCCACAATTTTATTTTATCTTCCGGACCTTTTCCCGCGTTCTATGTTTTAAAATCATGGTGTGTCTGTGTATTCAAGTACAGCTATGTCAGGGGAGTAAACCTTTCAATCTTGGGACGACAAGCAAGCGTTGCATCACGATGTGTTGTTTCAGTATTACTCTTAGTTGAGCGATTAGTGGAAGAGAGGCATATTTAATCAAGAGAGAGTAGAACTCATTATAACTTCATGAAACTGGTTATTCAAATACGTGATACAATTACATACTCGTTTGTTCTTTTGACAAATTTCAAAGATAAATCTTTGATTTTATTTAGAGTACCTCTAAAATTTTGCGCATAATAGAATAAGAATTAGAATTAGCAAACTCTAAATAAATAAGATGGTACACAAATTATTGTACATTTTAAAATTTTGTTTAGAATCGACTAAATGTTTGCATTTCACTAATCAGCCGTACATTGTTTTGCTATTTAACTATTTAGTACAAACTTCACGTTTCTATATACGCGTGTGAAGTTTTTTGCAGTAGTATAATAATTTTTTTAATCTAGTAGAAAATGGATCCGCTCGAAACGCGATATTTTAAAACGCGATATTTCGAAACGAGATATGACAAAACGAGATATGGTACAAAACGCAATATTTCAAAATGCGATATTTCAAAACGCGATATGGTACAAAACGCGATATTTCAAAATGTAATATTTCAAAACGCGTTATGATACAGAATGTGCATTGCGAAGCGACGGGAGCGTAGCGACCCGATTTATACCGCTCCTATATACTCTCGCTCCTATCGATTTTTAAATTCCTATAAACTGAAATTAAATTTCCCCTTCACCCGTATCGCGTTTTATACCATATCGCGTTTTGTACCGTATCCAGGGATGCTTTCCTAAAATTTATCAACCGGTTCGCAGTGATATTTTCTTACAAATTTTTTTATTTCTTTAATATTAATATTTCCATCAAAATATTATGGTTTTTCAGAGTAGCAGACTAAGTCAAGAATATTTAACAATCGTTCATATTCTTTGCACAACAATGTAATAGGATAAAAGAAAATAAAAAAATAATTCAACGAGATGAAAATCACTTTTATTTTATTTATTCATTTCAAGAGATACAAAATTTATATAAAAAAAACTGAACATAACAAAAAAATTGTGAAATTGCATATATTAGTAAATATTATTGTTATAAAGTAATTATATTATTTTAAATATTTCCAAATAGCTAATTGATTTTCAGTATATTCTTTCGGTTTAGATTTTTTAACCCTGGTATCATCTGCCGAGTTATGGTTCCTCAACCAAGTTTTTACATAGGGAACTGCGTTCCAAGTTTCCAATGGACTACCAACTAAGTTTAATGTCATCAAATTTGATACTGTCTGCACTGTTAATCTGACTCTTATGTCAGTAATTATGTTTCGCTTATTTTAATAGCCGGTTCGCACGAACCATAGAATTTACATCTACCGGATCGCACGAACCGGTGCGAACCGGTAGGAAAGCACCCCTGACCGTATCACGTTTTGAAATATCACGTTTTGAATCATCGCGTTTTGTACCATATCGCGTTTTCTACTCTATCGTGTTTTGAAATATCGCATTTTAAAATATCGCGTTTTAAATGGGATCCAGTAAAAAATTAGGATAAAATGCACATGTATCAAGCTAATGAAACTTTCCACACTTTGATTCTTTCGTGGTGATTCCATGACTTCAAAAGATCAATGGACGTCCGCATTTGATTTCTTTGTTTATGTATGTGTGTAAAATTATGTTATTTAATTTATTCCTAAAATTAACGCAAAAAGCCAAATAAATAAGAGCTGTGTTGCTTTCAAAAGATTACAACAACAATTGCATTGTGTTAAAGCCGATTGTCTTGAATGTTAAGAGAAACATTTTTAGGATAAGGGGAAATAAAATCATTTTATGGTTATGGCGTTTAGCGCAAGGCATTATTTTTTCTATTTTTTTTTCGAAAAATTTATCTTGTAGTAAAATTTGGCATTGTTATTTGATAGCAAAATACCGAATTTAATTTGTTCTATTTCATAAAATAAAAAAAATAAAAAATAAATATTAATAAAATGAACCAACACAGAAAAATTACAACGCATTAAAAAGTTAAAGCCAAAAGTTGTTGCTTTCACATTTCTTAGCTAAGCTAAGCGGATTTCCGAAAGCAGGTGTCCATGAAATATTTATCTTTTTAGTAGATAGTGCGAGTATCGCATCGTTGAATAAAAAAAAAATTGTTGAAAAAGAATCAAAAATTTCACCGCCACAAAATTTGTTTGTTGATGAAGGGGAAGGAAACGAGGAAGAATCACGACGAAAGAATCTAAGTGTGGAACCGCGGAGTCATGCTCACACCACGATACTAAAAAAGTGTGTTGAGTGTTGCTAGGAGTGTTACCCTGCATCCCCAATAGAATTCCTTATGACTTTTTACTTACAGAAAAGTATGAAAAAAAACTTGACAAAAAAAATATTTTTTTGTCAAGTTTTTTTTTCATACTTTTCTGTAAGTAAAAAGTCATAAGGAATTCTATTGGGGATGCAGTGTTAGACTCTGTGCAACGAGAGTTCCCACAATATTGTTGTGTGTTTAATGGAATAATATTGAATGTCACCCCAATCCAACATTTTTGGAAAGGTCACATAAAATTGGTTCCGTATGCCTTGAAATAATAGCGAATTACGTGAAATTACATAATAAAAATATTAATGCCTTTGTGAACCATATCCAATTTACCTTTCTATTATTTATCTACGTAAAAACCAGGAATTCTAAATTTTAATATCACGCGGGAAATCAAAATCATAAAGTTTTAACTGTCAAATAATACAATTTTCGACTGGAAACGTTTAAGACAAAATGCGAAAAAAATCATTTAATATTTAACATCCATAAAAATGCAATCTTAAAATTTTTCCACAAAATAAAAAAGAATCTGCAAGAATTTCATTCACAAATTTTAAAGAGCCAAAAGACGTATTAAATATGTAACAAAAGTGAAAGAAGAAAAAATGGATTAAATTATGTAAAACACGACACAGATAATAAAGTAGAAAATAAGAATAAACGATTTTCTCAGGGAAAAAACCAAACTAAAAGAAACGAAATCATGGAAAATTTCATGAAAACCATAAATATGATTGCATTCTGTTTGTTTTGGTGCAGTAAAACTCGTTACAAGGATAATAAAAATTTAGCGCAACCTGAATAAATCATCAATTTATTTCAAATACGAGGATGTAGGGTATTTTTTAGTTTATTTTCTGTTTAGCTTTCCCAGCAGCTCTGTTTAACACAATTTTATTTTTTGCTTCGAAATTTTACGAAATTATAAATTGTAAAGTAAAAGAAACAGTAATTTATATATAAGAAATTTTTACCACTTCAGGAATTGTTTTAAGAGACTCGAATATCTTTTATTTAAATTAGATTTTTTTTTCTATTTCAACGTTCGTATTCAACTGCACGAACCCATACTCATATGAACATGCATAGTACGTATTCGTTTTGAAGAAAGAGTTTGTTTGAACAAAAAGAACGTTGTTATAAACTATTTTAGTTCATCTCCAACAAAAATCTACATTCCACTAAATCAATGTGTTGTTAAGAACATCAATGAAAAATTTATTAAACTGATATAAAGGGTTATCCAACTCAAGCTTGATAAAGTAAACTTAAAAAAAAACACACAAAATATTCGGAATGTATTGTAATTTTTATTTCATTTTACAGATTGATCCTTGCCATTTTTAGTTAAACAAGATATCATTCAAATGTCCTCCACGGGACTTCTTACAGGCCTTGATTCTTTTGAGGTAATTTTCTATGACTTTTCGGCACATTTCGGGCGGTATCTCGGCCATTACCTTACGAATATTAGTTTTCAATTCGTCAAGAGTTTGAGGATTGTTTGCGTAAACACGATCTTTCACGTAGCCCTACAAAAAGAAAGCCAAAGGCGTTAAATCACAGGATCTTGGAGGCCAATTGACATCAGCCAATCGCGAAATCAAACGTCCAGGAAATTTCTCTTGCAAAAGATCTCGATTTGCTCGTGTTATGTGACTGGTTGCTCCATCCTGCTGGAACCACATATCGTCAAGATCATAATCTTCGATTTTCGTAAAAAAATAATCGGTTAACATGCGGCCATAGCGCTCAGAATTGACGGTAACGGTTCGTCCATGGTTGTTCTCAAAAAAATACGGCCCAATCACACCACCAGACCACAATGCGCACCAAACAGTGACTTTTTCCGGGTGTAATGGCTTCTCTACAATCAATTGTGGATTTTCTGAGCCCCAAATTCTACAGTTTTGCTTATTAACGTATCCACCAAGCGAAAAATAAGCTTCATCACTGAAGAAAATTTTGTTCGAAAAATCAGCATCGACGGCCTGTTTTTCCAACACCATGCTCCATATTCTTAAATGCTCCATATTCTTAAATGGCAGAATGTCAACTAAATAAATGACAGCGTACTTGACGTTTATCTTTGACAGATGTCGGTATACAGATTTCTACTTTATCAACCTCGAATTGGATAACCCTGTATTTATCTACTAAATTTGAAAATTATGACGTCCTTTAAGCTGGCAGAACCCATACGGCAGAAGACTACAAGATAGTATGGATAGTTATAGGCTAATTAAATGCTCTATTAAAAAATTTTGGGCACCTATCTTCCAACTAAAACGAGAGTTCTGTTAGCTTTAGAGCTAGCACTTTGGAAAATTAAAAGTTAATTTTGGGCGAATTAGGTGCCCTATTTTAATTTTAATATTATGCTCGCTCTAGGAAAAAGGTATGGCTTTATCACTAAAAAGCTAACAGAACCCAAATCGAAAATTGGACCAAAACCGAAACTAGAACGCAAAACAGGATCAATTAATAAAATTATTTTAGGCACATTATGGCCTAATCAAATGCCTCATTAAACAATTTTTTGCTGACCAAGCTTCAGATCATTTAATCGAATTTAAATATTTTTTTTTTGTGTGTGTAAATAATAAATAAAATTAAATAGTTAGCTATTAATAATAATATTGAATGTGTTTTTGTGTAATAAATAAAATAATTATTAATAATAATAATGAATGTGTACACCTAGTGTTTTAAATATTAATTTGTGAATAACGCGCGACCGTGAAATTGTGTAGAACGTATACGTAATATATGTAATTATTTCCGTATATGTTCTGGTACCATTTCATGAATGCGAAAATGCATATTTATGTTTAAATTACTGGGAATACCTAAAATACATAGTGAAAAAACGGTGTAAATTATTATCCGTTGAAGAAATGTGTTTATACATATATATATGCATAAAAACCGAGTTGAAATATTTGTAACGGGATATATTTTTACGCGAAGTATATGTCGTTCTAATTTTTCGATAATCTGTATATTTGTATATATGTATGCATAACACATATGTATAACAGAGAAGTTTCCTTCCCTGATAGCCCGAGTTCAGCAGTTACTACTACATAAATAAAAATATCCCGTGTTCGTATATCTTAATCTAAACTGCTTCTAATTCAGTCCAAATTCAGAAGTGAATATTCCTAACACCGTGAAACAGATATATATATTTTTTAATTTTATTTCACTTTAATTTTTACTGTTTCAAATTATTAGTCGTAAAACAAGCTAGGTATCTCCTGAATAAATACTGAATCACTACTTTACATTCAGTATGATAAGCGAAACAATAATATTGTAATTGTTAATTTGCTTTCTCTATTTTTTTACGTATGTTCATCATCGTTTCGGTACTTATTATAAACTAATTTAATACGCACATGCCGCTTATTTGGAAGTTTAATTGAATTTTTGTTTAGTGCAGTAAACTTTTTAAATAAATATACAAAAATAATATTATAGTGTGGTCTTATCAACATAATAAATATCGGTTAATATATTAATACCAATAATTTAATTAAAATATATTTAAGTAAATCACTTATTAGTTTGGTAAATTTGTTGGTACACAAAAAAATCTTGGACTAAATAAATTGTGAGGTAAGTAGGCGCATGATAATTAAAAAGTGTAATACCGGTGACAGACTAGAGATTGACAAAATTCAATTAGTTAAACATATTTATTATAATAAATCTACTTGCAATTTAGCTAATTTTAGTGGAAATGTTAAATAATATAGTGGCGCTACGATTTTATGATAAATATCACATGAGTTGTTTTTCGATTCTACATATTTGCAAATATATAACACGGAAACCGTATTTTGGAAAAATAACATGAAATAATATCATATTGTTAACGGTTAACATTTTATATACGAATGTTAAAAATAAAGCGACCAACTTTTAATTGCGATTAAAACAATGAAACAATATCGTTTCTTCAGAGTCTACTCCCAATATTACTAAATCTCAGCTTCTAGCTCCATCATTTAGTTCTTAGTTCAAATTACATGTGGCTATTAAAATAGTGAAATTTATTTTGTTTTCAAAATATTATTTAATTTTATTAGTTTTTATTTAGTTTATTAAAATTATATGTGTAACTATGATACACCAATAAAATTCCATGAAAGATTTATTATTTTCAACGTGTGTTCCTCCTTTTAGTCGCGCAAATAAGTTCAAAAATTGGAAGATTAGCTAAACCATTTTAACCATTAAACCTTAATCAAAATGAAAAACTAATTTTCTACTTGACACACTCGAAAAAATCAGTAACCTAGTTTTCCAAATCTCCTGTTTGTGACCCGTATAAGGTATCCATGATGTATTTTTTTTTTGCAAATGTTATTATTTGAATAAAAATAAATTTTAATAAATAAATTTAATAAATCTTTAAGCTATGGCAAGAAAAACGATATTAAACGAAATGAGTGAATTGGCCAACTCATTAAAAAGAGATATTCAACGATATAATGAATTAACGGACAGTCCAAATTTGCACAGCGTCGTCATTGTTGAAGAGGCGGATGACCACGGAGAAAAAAACGAAGATGGGAATGACGAAATTATGTCCAATCCTGCAATAACCTCGAATGATTGTGATAATATTGATAGGAGTTATGATTCAGTTTCAAGTGAAAATGGCGCAATTAGTTTAAATTGTAGTAGTGATACAGCATATGTGGAACCAAAGATTTCCTGTGAGTTGAGAACGTGGACATTGGAAAACAAAGTTCCACATAAGACCGTAGATAATTTATTATTAGCCCTTAATAGATGTAACATTAAAGGATTGCCTTTAAGTGCACGAAAACTTCTTAATACTAACCGGACGTCTTTAGAAATTATAAATACTGCAGGTGGCCAGTACTATCATTTTGGAATCCAAAACTATTTACAATCTCGGAATTTTCTATTTCTAAAAAATGTTACTTCTCTTGTTATTGACATTAGTATCGACGGGGTAAATTTATTTAAAAGTTCTCGAACAGTTTTATGGCCCATTATAGGTTCCTTCTCTAGTTTTAGAAATGAAAATCCTTTTTTAATTGGCTGCTTCTGCGGAACATCAAAACCTACCTCTGTAAATGACTATTTACAAATGTTGACTAACGAAATTATAAGTCTTAACGAGCGAGGTGTAAGAATTGGTGTTAATTTAGAACCAAAAGTATTTAAGATTAGAGCTTTTATTTGCGACAGCCCTGCCAGATCATTTATTACCGGAACACAATATCCAACTGGAAAGAATAGTTGTCCTAAATGTACTCAGACGGGATTTTATGTCAAAAAACGAGTTGCTTTTCAACAAAATGTAGCTACTTTACGAAGTGATAGAAGTTTTTCCGCCAGAACCGATAAGGCTTATCATTCATCGGATTTTCATTTTAATAAAAATTTATTAGAGACTGCTGGAATTGGTATGATTTCCCAATTTCCGCTCGATGTTATGCATCTTGTTGATCTCGGTATCACAAAAAAAATTTTAACATTATGTTCAATGGGAAAATTTAATGGAAAGTTTTTCAAAACTGAGGAAATAAATTTCCTTTTGAATGAATTGCACTTTAAAACTCCATCGGAATTTTCTAGAAGCCCACGTTCGTTGGATGATCTTGCTCATTGGAAGGCAACTGAATTTAGGCAGTTTTTACTGTATACAGGAATTGTTGTTTTAAAAGGTCGTGTTGATGATTCCGTGTATTATTGTTTTCTGCTTTTGCACTCTGCAATAAGAATGCTGTCTTGTGAAAGAACCGATGCAAATGATATTGATGTTGCAAATAAAATTTTACAGGAATTTGTTAGAATTTTTGCTACAATTTTTGGCAAACAAAGCGTTTCGTTTAACGTCCATTGTATCTTACACCTATCTGACTGTGTTAAGCAATTTGGTCCATTAGACAATTTTTCGGCGTATAAGTCAGAAAATTTTATGCAATTTCTTAAGCGGATGGTTAGAAAACCCTCTAATATTCTTCAGCAGTTGCATAATAGACTAGAAGAAATACAAATTGCGTGCAGTGATCCTGAAACTGAAATCTCAATATTTTATAAATCAAATATAACATATAAATTTTATCCAACAAATTATAATAATACCGTAATTCTAATTCCGATTCTACATCAATTCCACAAGTTTCATCATTAGTGTATATTACTAGAACAAATTAAACATGGATTCACATCTACCACCATCGCCCAATTATACGGATTCACAATCAATGCCATCTCCGATTCATTACCAGAATATTTTAAACAGCGAAAATTTAACCGAAGGATTTCTTTCATCTACGCCTATCCATACCCGTAAGTTTTATGATATCTTAATTTTCTTCCAACATTTGATACAATTTCTCACGCGCATTGATCAAGATCAGTTTATGTTTTATATGGAAAACTCCGTGTTGTTTCACGAAATATGAACTGAACCGGATCGGATTATGTGTAAAGAGATACAGCTGTTATACACATGTATGTATTTATAAGTTTCTATTCAATTTTGCAGAAAAAAAATTTAAAGTAAATAACAAATATTATTATGAAGTATACGAGGGTCCCTCACGAAGCAATCTTAAAAAAATGCCAGGACGTGAAGTAAATTTAGATGTTGAAACTAAACCAAATACTTACATAGAATTACAAAGTATATCTCAACAAAAAACTCCCACAACAAATGCTGAAACGACTTTAATAGAAGCAGAAACCGAGGACACTGAAGCCGAATCCTGTTTTGACACATCTCATAGTTCCGAAGAGTTTGGTGTAGATCAAATGATTGAAGATAACCAGCCGCATCACAAACTTCCTGCCGCAACGGAAAATAGAACTATGCCTACTTCTGTGGAATATGCAAAAGGTATAACTATTTTGATTGGTTAGAACTGCATATTAATTTTATGTAATATCCTTCTAGGCGATATCACATCAGTGTTAACCAATATTTTACAAAACCAAGAAGCATTTTTGAAGAACCAGCACATAATAATGAAAAACCAAAATTTTATGTTACAACAAATAAAAGAACTGGATAAAAAGGTATACATAGAATAAATTATTCAAGGAATTATAAAAATGTACAATTTTTTATAATAATTTAGATTGAAGATATCAATGATATTAGGAAAGTAGGGGCTACCGAGTTGGCAACAAACAAGTTGCTCAAAGAAAATGTGGTGTACAGCAAACGTACTGCAAAAATGTTGCAATTCCTAACTGGCGAAGACAAAGACGAAAACGATGTTCAAATCGAGCAAACGTTTCCTGTCAAAACGATTCAGGAATTAAACGACGTCGAAGTTCATCTTTTGAATCCCCAATTCGCCCAAGCGTTAGTAAGTTTTTTTTATTCGTTGGAAAAAATTAATGTGTAATATAAATAAATTATAATTATTTTTTCAGACAATTTATTTTCGAAGATTCAAGGCCAATTCTGAATCTATCGAATTTGCGTTCAAATTTATCGCAAATGATAGCGTATATAGCGAATTCAACTTACAAGGTATAGCGGGAAAAAAGGCTTTAACAACTTACAAAATATTTTCTAAAATATTATTCGGTAGACAATTTATTTTTGGATATTATTGTTTATGACGTTTCATTTGCATTATGTTTCCTTTTAGATGCGTGCGGGACAGGGCTAGGTGTTGCTGAATACTACAATCAAATTCGTCGTTGTGTCTCAAAGTCCCACAACCGATTTTATAAAATAAAATCATTAAATAAAACAAAATAAAATTTTAAATTTAATGAATTTTTTATGTAAATCTTAAATAATTGAAAAAAAAATTATTTAAAAATTAACAGAAATTAATAATGGAATTAAATAAAAAAAATTTGATTATATTTTGAAACATCATTTGTACACATATTTTACATTGTAAATATTTGCTTGTAATGCTTATCAAATTTTTCAAACTACATAAATATCACTAATTGTCAACCTCAATAAAACGGGTATGTGGATTCCGAAAAATCTCCTACATTTTAAAGGTTTTTAGGAATTACGAGTATTATTACATAAGGAATTCTTAAACTTGACTCGAATGGTATATGAAGAAATAGGCCTGAAAAAGCAAATTATAATGATCAACTGAAACACTAAAGAATCATGTCTAAATTAGAAGCATGAAAATGTACTTATAATTCCCTGAAAGACAGTAAATGTAGCCTGAATAAAATGGGTTTGAGAACGCCTGAACACGCACTGAATTTATGAACGGAATTTTTTTTATAAAGAATTAGGCCTGAATATGCATTTGCCATGATCCGCTGAAATAGTACTGAATCTTCCCTTAATGAAAAGCCTGAAAATGTGCTTATGCAGCCCTGAACGATGTGAAAATTTAAAACTGTTTGTCCTACTTTAACATTTCATTTTAATGCATATAAAAATGAGACAGCTGATTTGTATGTATTAGTAAACTACTGAATTTTTTCCCGAAGACCTATACCATTTCACTGGAGCGTTCAGGCATATATTCAGGCCTGAATCATCTGCATTTTCAGGCATTCCAGGTTATCAGGGTTTTTTTAATTTTATTTACATTAAATGTGTATTTATTTATGTGTGTGAATGTGTGTGTGTACATACATATACATATATAAATATAAGTTAACTTAAATAGAAAAAGTTGAAAGTGTGTATGTGTTTGTTTGGAGTTCTCTTCGCTCTCTCTGTGCGTTTTGTTTATACCAGCGTTCTACACTACTCTTCAGTTGCTGATTATTCATTTTCCATTCATTTTCAAATGAATTGTGTTTTACGCTAATTTCTCTTCGCTCATGAATAGTAAAACGAAATTTCAAAAATACTCACTGATAAACGAATAGTCAGAGAATAATAAAAAACTAAAAGGATTGATGATTTTTTTTTGTTTGTGTGAGCGAATGGGATCTACTACTCTCTCTTGTTTTACTTTTCTATTCTATTTGTATGACAAAGTGAACACTTATTGTAATATCAATATATACAATATACTATACTCTGTATTGAACGATCGTATAGAGAATATAATTATTCTTTCTACACTGTTCTTCATAAGTGATTAAGTAAAACGAAATGTTTTTTGTTACTTTTCATTATTCACTGATCAATTATACAAATACCGTATAACACTATTCGATCAGTAAAGAGAGAATAATACATTTTAACGAGTGAATTTTTAAACCTTAGTATATACAGATTACACACATCGATAATAGTCATTATGTAATTTTGTTTGTAAAGCAAACAAAAAGTACAAATATGATTATTTTGTTGATATCTCGTTTATTATTTCAAAGGGATTCAAAAATAATATTTCAGTGGTTTTGTTTAAACAATTCTGTAAATTGAAATTTTGTCGAAAGTCCCGACTTTAACCAATAAAGTTGTCGGCAATTATAATTCAATTTACTTTATTATTATTAAATCTTTTAAGTACATTTTTTTTAACATACCTGAAGGTCAGGAAAGGTTGTGATTGCAACATTCTTGATCAGGAGGTCTATTTAATTACGTCTATTTAATTGAGCATAAACTCAATACCATTAAATATGTTAACGATCCAAAGACCTTTTGCTATGGAATGTTGTTTTTCGATGATCTTTCTGGTTGAACTCAGGTTATGTTTTAGTGTAGTTGTGTGAATGTTAGATATAAATCAACCCTGCTTTTAGTTGGATGAATTTGAATATAGGTAGCTAAATGACAATACCGAATTTAAATTAAACTTTTTACAATATGAACGGAATAATTAGGTCATCATATGTATGATAATGCTGTCGAGTCATTACGAACGTGAAGTCCCTCGGTTAGATGGTGTTGGGTGGGAAGATAGGGCAAAATAAGGTTACAAACAGCATATGATGTGATGACCCGTAGATGTGAATTAAATAACCTAACCAGTCTATTATGACTGATGCCGAATACATATGATGAATATTAGTATCCTTTACCTCAACCACAACTCACCCAAATTAATAAACTAACAAAATCTATTCTAGAGTGTGAATTTAATTGAGACTAACATTTTAATATATTTAAGTAGTTAGAAAATGACTTTGCTGCGGTTCGCCCTGGTCGTTTCTGTGACTAACATTCTTTCCTAAATAACCTTATCTGTTAAGGATGCAGGCAGGGCCTGGGCCCGCATGATGCTGAAATATTATTCGCATTCAGATATAATTTGTTATTTGATTGTTGATATTTCAGGATTATGGTAACGTACCTAGGATCGCCGTTATGGTTGGCCTGTACGCCTCTATCATATCATATCATATCATATACCAAGCTTCAGATCATTTAATCTAAAGCCAACAGAACCCAAATCGAAAATCAGATCAAAACCGAAATTAGAACACAAAACAAGATCAATTGACAAACAAATAAATTTAGTCTCATTAAGGCCTAATCAAATTCCTCATTAAATAATTTTGATCTCCACTTGTTCTTGACCAAACTTCAGATAATTTAATCTAAAGCTAGCAGAACCCAAATCGAAAATCGGACCAAAACCGAAGTTAGGACGCAAATAAACAATATCAGTGGACAAACAAATAATTGTAGGCAAATTATAGCCTAATCAAATGCTCCATTAAACAATTTTGGGCTCCACTTGTTCTTGACCAAATTTCAGGTCATTTAATCTAATGCTAACAGAACCCAAATCGAAAATCAGAGCAAAAATCCAATTCGAACGCAAAACAAGAACAATTGACATACAAATAGTTTTAGGCTTATTATGGCCTAAGCAAATGGCCCATTAAAAACTTTGGGCTCCTCTCGTTCTTGACCAAACTTCATGTTATTTAATCTAAAGCTAGCAGAGGTTTAATTTTCGATTTGGGTTCTGCTAGCTTAAGATTAAATTACCTGAAGTTTGGTCAACAAGAAGTGGAGCCCAAAATTATTTAATGGGGCATTTGATTAGGCCTTAACGAGACTAAAATTATTTGTTGTTTGTGTTCTAATTTCGGTTTTGCTCTGATTTTCGATTTGGGTTTTGCTAGCATTTAAGTGATACAGCCTTACTAACGCGAGCATAATAATAAAATTTAAATAGGGCATTTAATTAGCCTAAAATTAACTTTTAATTTTCCAATTGTTTTTTAATCGTTTTTTGATATGGGTTCTGCTAACATTTTCTAAAGCTAGCAGAACCCTCGTTTTAGTTGGAAGGGATGGAGCACAACATTTTTTAATAGAGCATTTAATTAGCCTATAATTATCCATACTATCTTGCAATGTTCTGCCGTATGGGTTCTGCTAGCTTAAGAGACATTAATTATGCGTGTTTTTATTATTCATTCCAAATATTCCAGACGTTCCGAACATGTCATATTTTGTTTTTTTATTCATTCCATTCCTGCTATTCCTTTTCTTTGCTATTTTTCTATTTATTCTAGACGTTATGAACATATTCTTTTCGTACTAAATTAAAAGGTAGAACGAAAGGAATATATTTAATATGAGTCGCCATATTGCTCGTTTTGTTGAATGTACATTAGGGTGGATCTTATTTCCGAAAGATCCAATATCTAACGGGGCACCCTCTAAAAATGTGAGGTTTTGCTAAAAACTTAAATAGAAAAAAGGATTGGGCCGATCGAAGGTGGTTTAAAGCGGAACCAGTCAGGAATAAAAACTTAAAAAAATAAGAATGCGATAAAAGGCATTTCAATGTTATTACCCAGTCAAACTTAATTTTCGTGTAAGAAACCCAATTTCCCCTTCGTTAAATTTTAGCTGTCACTTATTAAAAAAATAGTGCGCGCTATTTCTCTCTCGAGAATAAGAAAAACTTAAAAATACGATTTATTTATACCCAGCAAAAGAAGATAAATTTTAAATGCGGGTGGAAGCCATATTTATTTTGTGTACATTTTTTGTTTACTATTTTATTTGTTAAATAAAATTATTTTAATATTTTTTTCATATTATGTGATTAGTTTTAATAATGTGTGATAAAGTATAAATGGTGTTTAAGTGAATTTTGTTAAAAATTAATTTGTTAATGGTATGATAATTATAGTCGCAGTGTAAACGCTATTTTACTACTATAATATTTTAATTTTGTTTAGTTTATTTCCTTTTTTCATTGTGATGTAAAAGCATCTCGTGCATGTGTATATTTTCAAATATGAAATTTATATATAAAAATATATAACAACATGAACAAATATTAAATTTCTCTAAAAGACATTTCACAATAAAAAACAGCGGTTTGTAAACCAACAGCTGTCACTTAAAATTAATATTTTTGGATGGTTTGAATTTCAAAAAAAAAGAAAAACAATCGGTTTCGATAAAATTCGTAGTTTTTTTGTTAAGTTGTTATTCCTGAATCCTGAGTGGTTGAGGCTTTAGATGTTGCCACTTGAACGCGTAGTTCGATAAAAACGATATTTTTCAATTTATCACTTTCAAACGAGCAGAAAAATTATTTTAAAATTTTAATAAAAGTAAAATAGCAAACAATTCTATGGACATTAAATATTATTGGCGTTGCCCCGACTGTGTGTGTATATTATTTTTATATAATAGTAATTCACCGTAAAAGTGGTAAAATGTCTAAAGACCGCTTTACAATGCTATTAATGTGCAAGCATTCTCTATCTCTCTCTCTCTCTCTAGCTGTTACATTCCATGAAGTTATTTTGCCGCCCGCACTATAGTCCTCCATCCGTCTCGGTAAATCGCTCTCGTCCTCCAATTTCGACATCCTAATACGAGTAGGTCTTGTAGCGTAGTCGGGGTCTTCCTCTACGACGCACTCCACCGTCATTGATGTCGCTAGTTCTTCTGATTTATTGAATATACACACGTTACACTAGTTCTGATTTATTAAATATACAGCGCGAAATTTCAATGTTGCTTTTCCTCACTACGTACTCAAGCGCCAAATTGAACAGCACAAACGCGAGTGCTTCTCCCTGTCGAACACCAGATGTTATTTGAAAGGGATCTGACACAGTTCCTTCAATTACAATTCTACACACAGATCCAGATGTTTTTAATTTACACAGAGAAACAAGTTTCTCTGGAATACCTAGGCATATGAGCGAGGCCCATAGGTTGTAGCGGTTTATATTGTCATATGCCTGCCGGAAGTCTATATATAGCTGATATATGGTTATGTTGTACTCCCAACATTTTTCTAATATCATCCTCATGGTAAAACACTGGTCAGTGGTCGATCGGTTGGTACGAAAGATAGTCGCCAATGATGTTTTTGGAGAAAGGGATTAGTCTGGCAAGTACAATATTAGCCAACACTTTGTAAGTAGTGTTCGGTCTTCTAATTCTCCAGCAGCTCTTCCTGGTCCCAAATAGAGAAGATGAGATCGTATAGATTTGTTGTAAGAGTAGCGCCTCCGAGTTTGTAGCGCCTCGGCGCCTCGGAACCAAAAAGTGAATGCTGGGTAGTTTTATTACAAAATACGACATTGACATTACGTAGAAAGAAAAATGACAGAATGGTGTTAGTGTGAAAGGGAACACGAAGCAAAGACAGGCAGTCAGCTGTACATATTATATATTATTACATATTATTAAAGTCGCAGATTTATAAATTCTGTGGCAATAATACAAAAGGGCATAACTCGAGTTATGCCATTATACAAAATTATTTTATATAGGGAAAAACTGCGACAATCGTATGGTACATCTGACTATTCGATGTGGTAGAGTAAATAATTAGGCGTCACGTAACAATTAAATACTTTTCCAAGATGCTGAAACCTATTTTACATAATCATTTTCAACTTCAAAATGATCTCCTAAAAATTTTGGAAAATGAGTTATGCCCTTTTGTATTATTGCCACAGAATTATAAATTAAGAAAATGGCGCTTGTTCAAAACTAAGTAGTTATACATATTGTTCCAATTAAAATAAATTAAGAAAATTGTTAGTATCCAAAATACAATATTTATTGAAGATTATTATAATTCGAAATACATTATGTAACGTGTGTACTTCACGACTGTCAGTGTCAAGTATCAACTGCCAATATTATATCGTTTTCGGTGGAAAATCCCGGATCAATAATATGACGTCATTGTTGATCCGACAACGTACTTGAAGTTTGTCCTAACTTGTCCTAAACCCAACAACAACGTTTCCAATTAATAATAAAATTTAACAGTGAAAAATATATTATTTCGGGAATAATAAAAACACTCTGTCCTAAGATACTTCTAAGAGGTTTTAAGATATTTCTAAGATACTTCTGAGATGTTTTCATTTTGTACTAGACCCGATCCAACTAGAAAACATGAGTTTTCCGGAAAAATTATGGGAACACTTGGTTTAGTATTCAAAGTTGTATAGGTAAAAATCGAAGTAAAAACCCTCTGTCCTAAGATACTTTTAAGAGGTTATAACTTTTGAGGTAAATGTTTTCACTTTGTACTAGACCCAATCTAACTAGAAAACATGAGTTTTCCGGAAAAATTAGGGGAACACTTGGTTTAGTATTCAAAGTTGTATAGGTAAAAATCGAAGTAAAACTCCTCTGTCCTAAGATACTTCTAAGAGGTTACAACTTTTGAGGTAAATGTTTTCACTTTGTACTAGACCCAATCTAACTAGAAAACATGAGTTTTCCTTAAAAATAAGGGGAACACTGGGTTTAGTATTCAAAGTTGTATAGGTAAAAAATCGAAGTAAAACTTCTCTGTCCTAAGATACTTCTAAGAGGTTACAACTTTTGAGGTAAATGTTTTCACTTTGTACTAGACCCAATCCAACTAGAAAACATGATTTTTACGGAAAAATTAGGGGAACACTTGGTTTAGTATTCAAAGTTGTATAGGTAAAAATCGAAGTAAAAACCGTCTGCCCTAAGATACTTTTAAGAGGTTACAACTTTTGAGGTAAATGTTTTCACTTTGTACTAGACCCAATCTAACTAGAAAACATGAGTTTTCTGGAAAAAATAGGGGAACACTGGGTTTAGTATTCAAAGTTGTATAGGTAAAAAATCGAAGTAAAACTCCTCTGTCCTAAGATACTTCTAAGATTTTACAACTTTTGAGGTAAATGTTTTCACTTTGTACTAGACCCAATCTAACTAGAAAACATGAGTTTTCCGGAAAAATTAGAGAAACACTGGGTTTAGTATTCAAAATTGTTTAGGTAAAAATCGAAGTAAGAATCCTCGGTCCTAAGATGCTTCTAAGAGGTTACAACTTTTGAGGTAAATGTTTTCACTTTGTATTAGACCCAATCCAACTAGAAAACATGAGTTTTACGGAAAAATAGGGGAACACTTGGTTTAGTATTCAAAGTTGTATAGGTAAAAATCGAAGTAAAAACCCTCTGTCCTAAGCTACTTTTAAGAGGTTACAACTTTTGAGGTAAATGTTTTCACTTTGTACTAGACCCAATCTAACTAGAAAACATGAGTTTTCCGGAAAAATTAGGGGAACACTGGGTTTAGTATTCAAAGATGTATAGGTAAAACTCGAAATAAAACTCCTCTGTCCTAAGATACTTCTAAGAGGTTACAACTTTTGAGGTAAATGTTTTCACTTTGTACTAGACCCAATCCAACTAGAAAACATGAGTTTTACGGAAAAATTAGGGGAACACTTGGTTTAGTATTCAATGTTGTATAGGTAAAAATCGAAGTAAAAACCCTCTGTCCTAAGATACTTTTAAGAGGTTACAACTTTTGAGGTAAATGTTTTCACTTTGTACTAGACCCAATTTAACAAGAACACATGAGTTTTCCGGAAAAATTAGGGGAACACTGGGTTTAGTATTGTGAACTAACAATTAAATATAGGTTCCACCCATCGAGGTGCACTTCATAAAATTAACAATTGAGATCAAATTCAGAAACTTTAATCTATCGCCGTCGTTATTTCACTTCTGGCCCATTTCCACCTTGTAATCAAATCACTATCTCGTATATTTCCACTTCAGCATAACCTTCACCTTAGAATTATCACTCTGAAATACCAATCATTTCCATACAAATTCATAACAACAAAAATTTACAATATAAATTGGCGCTGTAGAAATTCTGTTTATCAACGTGATTAAACAGAGATCGAACGTGAGGTAAACCCAAAATACATCATACATTCAAAAAAAAAAATTATTATTAGTTCAAAATTAATTGTTCTTAGAGTCTCACACTTCTGGCTTCACGATAGAATAATTAAATAACGTTCAAATTATTTATTACCCATTGAATATATTTTAATCAACATTTTTCACATTAAACCCTTTCATTCAATCATTTCTAAACGAAAATCATTAAATATTTTATTTACAACTCGAACATTTGTCAGTATACTTAACCCAAATTCACTTTGATACATTAAAATCAATTTATCAATCTGATATTCAACAACACCAAAAATATCAACACCACCAACATCTAAAATTTTATCCAACGTTATGCACATATCATGCAAACATACAACATTAAATTCATCATTATCCATTCAATACATATTATTCAACATTTTGAAAAAAATAATAAAATAAGTATACTACCTAAACGGATATTATAAAAATAAAATAGCTCTATGAGTCAAAATTTTCCATTTTAAAACAAAAAAATACAAAGAAAGAATTCAGATCGAAATCTGACAACGATAAGCAGAGAGAAATACGCCACAACAAGAAGTTCCAACTAGCATCGAAACACGGCATCCAAAAGCAGTACCGAAGCAATAACAAGCAGCATCAGAACAGCATCGAAAACTACGAAAACACCATTCAAACCGCATCGAAACAAGCATCAAACCAGCATCAAAACAAGGCACCCAAATGCAGTACCAAAGCAATAGAAATCAACAGCAGAACAGCATCGAAAACTACGAAAACACTATTGAACGCATCGAACAAGCATCAAAAATTGACGAAAACCAGCATCAAAAGACAGCATAAAAGAGCAGTACCGAACAAAATAACAACCAGCATTGAAATTAGCATCTAAACAACATCCAAAAACAGCATCTAAACAACATATAAATACATAATAGTCGAGGCAATTCTAAAAAAGAAGATTGATCACACTACCTACATCAAATCAAATAGACCACGGATACAAGTTACCAGTAGAGGATAAACAAGGACACAAAGAAAAAATAATGTAAAACACGCAGAATATACACGAAAAATCTAACAAAAAATAATCCAATCAAATATTAAAACAAAGATTGAACAACACCATACATGGGAGAAAAGCAGCAGCTCAAATAAAATTTAATCAAACAAACGAGACCAGCTCTCAAATTTAAGCAACAAATCAAAAGAGCCCCGACGCTCATCAAACAAAACAAAAGAGCCCCGACGCTCATCAAACAAAACAAGAGTCCAGACACAAAGACGAGACTAGCTCTCGCACCCTAGTATATAAGAAGTAAATCAAACGAGCCCCGACGCTCATCAAACAAAACAAGAGTCCAGACACTCATCAAACAAAGACGGGACCAGCTCTCGCAACCTAGTATGTAAGCAACAAAACAAACGAGTCCAGACACTCATCAACTAAACAAAACGAGTCCAGCCACTCAACAATTAAACAAAACGAGTCCAGCCACTCAACAACTAAACAAAACGAGTCCAGCAACTCAACAATTGGATAAAACGAGCTCAGCCGCTAGAAAACTAATACAATGAACATCCCGCAAGTAAACCAATAATCAATTCAAACAATCATTTAAAGTATATCAAAGTCAATACCACGAACATAAAACAAAAGAAAATTAAGAAACGAACAAGAAGAAGCGTGACCATTAAAACAATCAATACGAAAGCAGAATCCAGAAAACAACAAGCTGATAAACAATCACATAATCGACTATCAAACAAGAACCATCGCTACAAGTCACGATGCACCATCAAGCAGAATCTATCGTTACACAAATTCATCATCAAACAAGCCAACAAATAAAAAAAAACCAAGATGCACAACAAAAATTCAAATACAAATCACAATGCTTAGCAAAAATTCACCATCCAGCTAAATCTACCAATACAAATCACGATGCTTAATAAAAAATTCATCTTCAAGAAAGTCAACCAATACAATTCACGATGCATAACACAAAAACAATCTTCAAGCAAAACAAGTCATTCATCATCAAGCAAAAAAACCGTCATTACAAACCAAGATGTTGAATACAAAATTCACCATCAATAAAAATAGACAATATACAACCAAGATGCTTAACACAAAATTCACCAGCAAACAACAAATACAAATCAAGATGCACAACATAAATGAAGCAAAATTTATAATAACAAAAATTCATCTTCAAACAAATCTACTAACACAATCACGATGCACAACAAGAAATTCATCATCCAGCAAACTCTATCACGATGCACAACAAGAAATTCATCATCCAGCAAAATCTACCACGATGCTCAACAACAATTCATCTAACATTACATTTACGATGTACAAAAAACAAAATTCATCTTCAAGCGAAACCAGTTATTACAAACCACGATGCTCAACGCAAATTCATCACCAAATAAAAAAATCTGCTAATCAACAAGGGACCATCAAACCAAACAGCAAACAAAAAGAAAATAACAAACAAAATTGTAAACAAACTAGATATAAGTTTTTTAACTATTTCCCTTCAGGAAAACTATAACATTTAAATTCATTTATAAAAAAAATAATAATACTAAAATAAATAAATGTACAAAATCAAAAGCAACCAGAGAAATAAATCTAACTTAACCAATTACAAATAGTAATTCATCATAGATTCATTTTCATTCAAAATCAAGATCTTAAAATAAATCATTATCAAAAATTAAAATTTGTATAAATCATTCATTTTCAAATAGAAACAAAATTTATATATTATATTATAATACATATCAAAGAAAATTGTAAAATCACTCTATTTTCTATAAATTTCGTAAACCAGAATTCAAAAAAATTTTCATTAACAATCAAATAAAGTATTATTAAAAATAAAAATAAAATAAAAAAAAGTTTTAAAGGAACTAGAAAACACTATTATTAATTATATTCACAAACTTTAAAGAAAACTAAGAATTTTAAGAATTCATTTATCGAAGGTTCCAAACTAACCGAGAATAAAATTTAAAACCAATTAAATAGAAAATTATCTTTCTTGAAATAAAAATCATTCTATAAAAATTCTAATTCATAAGATCTTTAAAATAAATCAAGATCCATAATAGTTAAAATTAAATTTAAATTTATCCACGAAATTTCATCTTAAGAGTTCATTTATTTTAAAATTAAAGATTCACCATGCAAAATAAGAAAAAAATTTTAAAACGAAATATCAAAATTAAATATAACAAATTGCAATTCTATGAAACTAGATACACAATTATAAACATTCTATAAAAATCCTAAAAAAAAAAAAAAATCATTAAGTAAAATCTCAAAAGCATGAACCATACAATTAGCAATTCATTATTTATTACACATAAAAATAATTAAATAGAAAATTCGACAATAATACAATATCAAAACACAAAAATAAAATCCCCTTCAGGAATTTTATTTTCCCCACGGCAAAAAGATATGTTGTGATATTACTCACAACATCATCCGCGTTTCATCTCAAATCTCGCGAACTTATAATCAAATCATCATCATTATAAATTAAATACAAGATCGTTACGATAATAGAAACGACATCACATACGTATATCAAAACATATATAACATACATAAAATATCATCATGCATACAAAAAATGCATAATAAGCGCGATCGGCGCGATACATAAAAATATAAAATCAAAGAAAATCCAACAATCCAGCAAAACATTAGTTGTTATACGTCACACACAATATTTTTCGTTTTCCTAATATCAAAGAGCAACAACAACAATGCAAGTAGTATATACACTACATAATTGTGTTACTCATCATTTTAATTGTACAACAACAAAACACAATATATGCGATATACATATTCAAAATAAATATCGTTTATCGACCTACGATTTTCGATGATTTTTAAATTTAGTAAATATATTTCCCAATTTTGGCAATTTCAAAAATTAATAATTATACGCGTGTAATATTGTCGAGTTTTCAAAAAATAAATTGTTGGTAGAATACTAACAAATATTTAATATATAAGAACCAAAATATAGTTCGATCAAATAGTAGTTATAACACAGTTCGACAAGACAGTTATAACAGTAAAACTGGATCGTAAACCCCTAGAGGTTTCGTCACTCGACGAACCTCTACGGTATTAGCGTAGTCCAGTTTTACATAGTTCAGTTCAGTTTTTAGTATCGTCCGGTTCATACGCGAAACCACGGTTCGGTTAAATTCTAAATAAAATAAAAAAACTTAAATAAGAATCCAGAATAGAGCTAATCAATTTTGAAACAATAAATAAAATCAAAAAAAAAAGTCAGTGTAATTACGAGTCAATAATAAGTGAATAAATTTTATATAATCATAAATTGTATTTGTGCTTAAAAACAAAATCATCAACGAGAGTACCACATCCAGATAGCAGACAAAAATTGGTGAGTATCATCGCTTCAGTTAACATACATTGGTAAGTATCTCAACAACTAACCACTGGGCACCGTCCTAGTTATTCGTTATTTCTTAATCTCGCACGGCAAAGCGAGAAGGTGAGGGGAAGAAGTGACCTTGTTGTGAAAGCAACTTTGTCGGAGTATCCACACTCGTGTAAATGACGCTTAGCTAGTACTATTCTTACTAACAAAAAAATATAGGTTCCACCCATCGAGGTGCACTTCTCTCAACAATACCGTTAGTATAATTTCGCTTCTGCCCCATTTTCACTTTGCATTGGGTCTCGTATCTCAGTTAACTCAAGACGTCAACTTCACCTCGACAACATTTCACTTTGGCATCACCCTCAACAAAATTCAAATTAATATAGACTAATTATTGAGTAAATGTATGATCCTCTCTGTTCACCGGTTAATTTAAATATATTAACCAAAGTGTTGCTATTGGCGTGTTGAAAAGACTAAACAATCTAACAAACAGTCTCATAAACACGCACATATACAATAGTTTTCACTTTGTACTAGACCCATTCTAACTAGAAAACATGAGTTTTCCGGAAAAATTAGGGGAACACTTGGTTTAGTATTGAAAGTTGTATAGGTAAAAATCGAAGTAAAACCCTCTGCCCTAAGATACTTCTAAGAGGTTACAACTTTTGAGGTAAATGTTTTCACTTTGTACTAGACCCAATTTAACAAGAACACATGAGTTTTCCGGAAAAATTAAGGAACCACTTGGTTTAGTATTCAAAGTTATATAGGTAAAAATCGAAGTAAAAACCCTCTGTCCTAAGATACTTCTAAGAGGTTACAACTCTTGGAGTAAATGTTTTCACTTTGTACTAGACCCAATCCAACTAGAAAACATGAGTTTTACGGAAAAATTAGGGGAACACTTGGTTTAGTATTCAATGTTGTATAGGTAAAAATCGAAGTAAAACCCCTCTGTGCTAAGATACTTTTAAGAGGTTACAACTTTTGAGGTAAATGTTTTCACTTTGTACTAGACCCAATCTAACAAGAACACATGAGTTTTCCGGAAAAATTAGGGGAACACTGGGTTTAGTATGCAAAGTTGTATAGGTAAAAAATCGAAGTAAAACTCCTCTGTCCTAAGATACTTCTAAGAGGTTATAACTTTTGAGTTAAATGTTTTCACTTTGTACTAGACCCAATCTAACTAGAAAACATGAGTTTTCTGGAAAAATTAGGGGAACACTTGGTTTAGTATTCAAAGTTGTATAGGTAAAAAATCGAAGTAAAACTCCTCTGTCGTAAGATATTTCTAAGAGGTTACAACTTTTGAGGTAAATGTTTTCACTTTGTACTAGACCCAATCTAACTAGAAAACATGAGTTTTCTTGAAAAATTAGGGGAACATTGGGTTTAGTATTCAAAGTTGTATAGGTAAAAATCGAAGTAAAAACCCTCTGTCCTAAGATACTACTAAGAGGTTACAACTTTTGAGGTAAATGTTTTCACTTTGTACTAGACCCAATCCAACTAGAAAACATAAGTTTTCTGGAAAAATTAGGGGAACACTGGGTTTAGTATTCAAAGTTGTATAGGTAAAAATCGAAGTAAAAACCCTCTGTCCTAAGATACTACTAAGAGGTTACAACTTTTGAGGTTAATGTTTTTATTTTGTACTAGACCCAATCCAACTAGAAAACATGAGTTTCCGTGAAAAATTAGGGGAACACTGGGTTTAGTATTCAAAGTTGTATAGGTAAAAAATCGAAGTAAAAACCCTCTGTCCTAAGATACTTTTAAGAGGTTACAACTTTTGAGGTAAATGTTTTCACTTTGTACTAGACCCAATCTAACTATAAAACATGAGTTTTCCGGAAAAATTAGGGGAACACTTGGTTTAGTATTGAAAGTTGTATAGGTAAAACTCCTCTGCCCTAAGATACTTCTAAGAGGTTACAACTTTTGAGGTAAATGTTTTCACTTTGTACTAGACCCAATCTAACAAGAACACATGAGTTTTCCGGAAAAGTTAGGGGAACACTGGGTTTAGTATTCAAAGTTGTATAGGTAAAAATCGAAGTAAAAACCCTCTGTCCTAAGATACTTCTAATAGGTTACAACTTTTGAGGTAGATGTTTTCACTTTGTACTAGACCCAATCCAACTAGAAAACATGAGTTTTCCGGAAAAATTAGGGGAACACTGGGTTTAGTATTCAAAGTTATATAGGTAAAAATCGAAGTAAAAACCCTCTGTCCTAAGATACTTTTAAGAGGTTATAACTTTTGAGGTAAATGTTTTCACTTTGTACTAGACCCAATCTAACTAGAAAATATGAGTTTTCTGGAAAAATTAGGGGAACACTGGGTTTAGTATTCAAAGTTGTATAGGTAAAAAATCGAAGTAAAACTCCTCTGTGCTAAGATACTTCTAAGAGGTAACAACTTTTGAGGTAAAGGTTTTCACTTTGTACTAGACCCAATCTAACTAGAAAACATGAGTTTTCCGGAAAAATTGGGGAAACACTGGGTTTAGTATTCAAAGATGTTTAGGTAAAAATCGAAGTAAAAATCCTCTGTCCTAAGATACTTCTAAGAGGTTACAACTTTTGAGGTAAATGTTTTCACTTTGTACTAGACCCAATCCAACTAGAAAACATGAGTTTTCCTGAAAAATTAGGGGAACACTTGGTTTAGTATTCAAAGTTGTATAGGTAAAAATCGAAATAAAAATCCTCTGTCCTAAGATACTTCTAAGAGGTTACAACTTTTGAGGTAAATGTCTTCACTTTGTACTAAACCCAATCCAACTAGAAAACATGAGTTTTCCGGAAAAATTAGGGGAACACTGGGTTTAGTATTCAAAGTTGTATAGGTCAAATCGAAGTAAAAACCCTCTGTCCTAAGATACTTCTAAGAGGTTACAACTTTTGAGGTAAATGTTTTCATTTTGTACTAGACCCAATCCAACTAGAAAACATGAGTTTCCCAGAAAAATAAGGGGAACACTGGGTTTAGTATTCAAAGATGTATAGGTAAAAAACAAAGTAAAACTCCTCTGTCCTAAGATACTTCTCAGAGGTTACAACTTTTGAGGTAGATGTTTTCACTTTGTACTAGACCCAATCTAACAAGAACACATGAGTTTTCCTGAAAAATTAGGGGAACACTGGGTTTGGTATTCAAAGTTGTATAGATATGCAATTGAAGTAAAAACCCTTTGTCCTAAGATACTTCTAAGAGGTTACAACTTTTGAGGTAAATGTTTTCACTTTGTACTAGACCCAATCCAACTAGAAAACATGAGTTTTCCGGAAAAATTAGGGGAACACTGGGTTTAGTATTCAAAGTTGTATAGGTAAAAAATCGAAGTAAAAACCCTCTGTCCTAAGATACTTCTAAGAGGTTACAACTTTTGAGGTAAATGTTTTCACTTTGTACTAGACACAGTACAACTAGAAAATATGAGTTTCCCGGAAAAATTAGGGAAACACTTGGTTAAGTATTCAAAGTTGTATAGGTAAAAATCGAAGTAAAAACCCTCTGTCCTAAGATACTTCTAAGAGGTTACAACTTTTGAGGTATTTGATTTCACTTTGTACTAGACCCAAAACAACTAGAAAACATGAGTGTTCCGGAAAAATTAGGGGAACACTGGGTTTAGTATTCAAAGTTGTATAGGTAAAAATTTAAGTAATAACCCTTTGTCCTAAGATGCTTATAAGAGGTTACAACTTTTGAGGTAGATGTTTTCACTTTGTACTAGACCCAACCCAACTAGAAAACATGAGTTTTCCGGTAAAATTAGGGGAAGACTGGGGTTAGAATTCAAAGTTGTATAGGTAAAAACCCTCTGTCCTAAGATACTTCTAAGAGGTTACAACTGTTAGAGTAAATTTTCTCACTTTGTACTAGACCCAATCCAACTAGAAAATTTGAGTTTTGAATACTTAACCCAGTGTTCCCCTAATTTTTCCGGAAAACTTATGTTTTCTAGTTAGATTGGGTTGTAACCTCTTAGAAGTATCTTAGGACAGAGGGTTTTTACTTCGATTTTTACCTAAACAACTTTGAATACTTAACCCAGCGTTCCCCTAATTTTTCCGGAAAACTCATGTTTTCTAGTTAGATTGGGTCTAGTACAAAGTGAAAACATTTACCTCAAAAGTTGTAACCTCTTAGAAGTATCTTAGGACAGAGGGTTTTTACTTCGATTTTTACCTATACAACTTTGAATACTAAACCCAGTGTTCCCCTAGTTTTTCCGGAAAACTCTTGTTTTCTAGTTGGATTGGGTCTAGTACAAAGTGAAAACATTTACTCCAAGAGTTGTAACCTCTTAGAAGTATCTTAGGACAGAGGATTTTTACTTCGATTTTTACCTATATAACTTCGAAAACTAAACCCAGCGTTCCCCTAATTTTTCCGGAAAACTCATGTTTTCTTGTTAGATTAGGTCTAGTACAAAGTGAAACCATTTACCTCAAAAGTAGTAACCTCTTAGAAGTATCTTAGGACAGAGGAGTTTTACTTCGATTTTTACCTATACAACTTTAAATACTGAACCCAGTGTTCCCCTAATTTTTCCGGAAAACTCATGTTTTCTAGTTAGATTGGGTCTAGTACAAAGTGAAAACATTTACCTCAAAAGTTATAACCTCTTAGAAGTATCTTAGGACAGAGAGTTTTTACATCGATTTTTACCTATACAACTTTGTATACTAAACCAAGTGTTCCCCTAATTTTTCCTAATTTTAGTTGGACTGGGTCTAGTACAAAGTGAAAACATTTACCTAAAAAATTGTAACCTCTTAGAAGTATCTTAGGACAGAGGAGGTTCCTCCTCTGCCCTAAGATACTTCTAAGAAGTTACAACTTTTGATGTAAATGTTTTCACTTTGTACTAGACCCAATCTAACTAGAAAACATGAGTTTTCTGGAAAATTAGGGGAACACTGGGTTTAGTATTCAAAGTTGTATAGGTAAAAAATCGAAGTAAAACTCCTCTGTCCTAAGATACTTCTAAGAAGTTACAACTTTTGAGGTAAATGTTTTCACTTTGTACTAGACCCAATCCAACTAGAAAACATAAGTTTTCTGGAAAAATTAGGGGAACACTGGGTTTAGTATTCAAAGTTGTATAGGTAAAAATCGAAGTAAAAATCCTCTGTCCTAAGATACTTCTAAGAGGTTACAACTTTTGAGGTAAATGTCTTCACTTTGTACTAAACCCAATCCAACTAGAAAACATGAGTTTTCCTGAAAAATTAGGGAAACATTGGGTTTGGTATTCAAAGTTGTATAGGTAAAAATGGAAGTAAAAACCTCCAGTCCTAAGATACTACTAAGAGGTTACAACTTTTGAGGTAAATGTTTTCACTTTGTACTAGACACAGTACAACTAGAACATATGAGTTTCCCGGAAAAATTAGGGAAACACTGGGTTAAGTATTCAAAGTTGTATAGGTAAAAATCAAAGTAAAACCCTCTGTCCTTATTCGGTAGACAATTTATTTTTGGATATTATTGTTTATGACGTTTCATTTGCATTATGTTTCCTTTTAGATGCGTGCGGGACAGGGCTAGGTGTTGCTGAATACTACAATCAACTTCGTCGTTGTGTCTCAAAGTCCCACAACCGATTTTATAAAATAAAATCTTTAAATAAAACAAAATAAAATTTTAAATTTAATGAATTTTTTATGTAAATCTTAAATAATTGAAAAAAAAATTATTTAAAAATTAACAGAAATTAATAATGGAATTAAATAAAAAAAATTTGATTATATTTTGAAACATCATTTGTACACATATTTTACATTGTAAATATTTGCTTGTAATGCTTATCAAATTTTTCAAACTACATAAATATCACTAATTGTCAACCTCAATAAAACGGGTATGTGGATTCCGAAAAATCTCCTACATTTTAAAGGTTTTTAGGAATTACGAGTATTATTACATAAGGAATTCTTAAACTTGACTCGAATGGTATATGAAGAAATAGGCCTGAAAAAGCAAATTATAATGATCAACTGAAACACTAAAGAATCATGTCTAAATTAGAAGCATGAAAATGTACTTATAATTCCCTGAAAGACAGTAAATGTAGCCTGAATAAAATGGGTTTGAGAACGCCTGAACACGCACTGAATTTATGAACGGAATTTTTTTTATAAAGAATTAGGCCTGAATATGCATTTGCCATGATCCGCTGAAATAGTACTGAATCTTCCCTTAATGAAAAGCCTGAAAATGTGCTTATGCAGCCCTGAACGATGTGAAAATTTAAAACTGTTTGTCCTACTTTAACATTTCATTTTAATGCATATAAAAATGAGACAGCTGATTTGTATGTATTAGTAAACTACTGAATTTTTTCCCGAAGACCTATACCATTTCACTGGAGCGTTCAGGCATATATTCAGGCCTGAATCATCTGCATTTTCAGGCATTCCAGGTTATCAGGGTTTTTTTAATTTTATTTACATTAAATGTGTATTTATTTATGTGTGTGAATGTGTGTGTGTACATACATATACATATATAAATATAAGTTAACTTAAATAGAAAAAGTTGAAAGTGTGTATGTGTTTGTTTGGAGTTCTCTTCGCTCTCTCTGTGCGTTTTGTTTATACCAGCGTTCTACACTACTCTTCAGTTGCTGATTATTCATTTTCCATTCATTTTCAAATGAATTGTGTTTTACGCTAATTTCTCTTCGCTCATGAATAGTAAAACGAAATTTCAAAAATACTCACTGATAAACGAATAGTCAGAGAATAATAAAAAACTAAAAGGATTGATGATTTTTTTTTGTTTGTGTGAGCGAATGGGATCTACTACTCTCTCTTGTTTTACTTTTCTATTCTATTTGTATGACAAAGTGAACATTTATTGTAATATCAATATATACAATATACTATACTCTGTATTGAACGATCGTATAGAGAATATAATTATTCTTTCTACACTGTTCTTCATAAGTGATTAAGTAAAACGAAATGTTTTTTGTTACTTTTCATTATTCACTGATCAATTATACAAATACCGTATAACACTATTCGATCAGTAAAGAGAGAATAATACATTTTAACGAGTGAATTTTTAAACCTTAGTATATACAGATTACACACATCGATAATAGTCATTATGTAATTTTGTTTGTAAAGCAAACAAAAAGTACAAATATGATTATTTTGTTGATATCTCGTTTATTATTTCAAAGGGATTCAAAAATAATATTTCAGTGGTTTTGTTTAAACAATTCTGTAAATTGAAATTTTGTCGAAAGTCCCGACTTTAACCAATAAAGTTGTCGGCAATTATAATTCAATTTACTTTATTATTATTAAATCTTTTAAGTACATTTTTTTTAACATACCTGAAGGTCAGGAAAGGTTGTGATTGCAACATTCTTGATCAGGAGGTCTATTTAATTACGTCTATTTAATTGAGCATAAACTCAATACCATTAAATATGTTAACGATCCAAAGACCTTTTGCTATGGAATGTTGTTTTTCGATGATCTTTCTGGTTGAATTCAGGTTATGTTTTAGTGTAGTTGTGTGAATGTTAGATATAAATCAACCCTGCTTTTAGTTGGATGAATTTGAATATAGGTAGCTAAATGACAATACCGAATTTAAATTAAACTTTTTACAATATGAACGGAATAGTTAGGTCATCATATGTATGATAATGCTGTCGAGTCATTACGAACGTGAAGTCCCTCGGTTAGATGGTGTTGGGTGGGAAGATAGGGCAAAATAAGGTTACAAACAGCATATGATGTGATGACCCGTAGATGTGAATTAAATAACCTAACCAGTCTATTATGACTGATGCCGAATACATATGATGAATATTAGTATCCTTTACCTCAACCACAACTCACCCAAATTAATAAACTAACAAAATCTATTCTAGAGTGTGAATTTAATTGAGACTAACATTTTAATATATTTAAGTAGTTAGAAAATGACTTTGCTGCGGTTCGCCCTGGTCGTTTCTGTGACTAACATTCTTTCCTAAATAACCTTATCTGTTAAGGATGCAGGCAGGGCCTGGGCCCGCATGATGCTGAAATATTATTCGCATTCAGATATAATTTGTTATTTGATTGTTGATATTTCAGGATTATGGTAACGTACCTAGGATCGCCGTTATGGTTGGCCTGTACGCCTCTATCATATCATATCATATCATATACCAAGCTTCAGATCATTTAATCTAAAGCCAACAGAACCCAAATCGAAAATCAGATCAAAACCGAAATTAGAACACAAAACAAGATCAATTGACAAACAAATAAATTTAGTCTCATTAAGGCCTAATCAAATTCCTCATTAAATAATTTTGGGCTCCACTTGTTCTTGACCAAACTTCAGATAATTTAATCTAAAGCTAGCAGAACCCAAATCGAAAATCGGACCAAAACCGAAGTTAGGACGCAAATAAACAATATCAGTGGACAAACAAATAATTGTAGGCAAATTATAGCCTAATCAAATGCTCCATTAAACAATTTTGGGCTCCACTTGTTCTTGACCAAATTTCAGGTCATTTAATCTAATGCTAACAGAACCCAAATCGAAAATCAGAGCAAAAATCCAATTCGAACGCAAAACAAGAACAATTGACATACAAATAGTTTTAGGCTTATTATGGCCTAAGCAAATGGCCCATTAAAAACTTTGGGCTCCTCTCGTTCTTGACCAAACTTCATGTTATTTAATCTAAAGCTAGCAGAGGTTTAATTTTCGATTTGGGTTCTGCTAGCTTAAGATTAAATTACCTGAAGTTTGGTCAACAAGAAGTGGAGCCCAAAATTATTTAATGGGGCATTTGATTAGGCCTTAACGAGACTAAAATTATTTGTTGTTTGTGTTCTAATTTCGGTTTTGCTCTGATTTTCGATTTGGGTTTTGCTAGCATTTAAGTGATACAGCCTTACTAACGCGAGCATAATAATAAAATTTAAATAGGGCATTTAATTAGCCTAAAATTAACTTTTAATTTTCCAATTGTTTTTTAATCGTTTTTTGATATGGGTTCTGCTAACATTTTCTAAAGCTAGCAGAACCCTCGTTTTAGTTGGAAGGGATGGAGCACAACATTTTTTAATAGAGCATTTAATTAGCCTATAATTATCCATACTATCTTGCAATGTTCTGCCGTATGGGTTCTGCTAGCTTAAGAGACATTAATTATGCGTGTTTTTATTATTCATTCCAAATATTCCAGACGTTCCGAACATGTCATATTTTGTTTTTTTATTCATTCCATTCCTTCTATTCCTTTTCTTTGCTATTTTTCTATTTATTCTAGACGTTATGAACATATTCTTTTCGTACTAAATTAAAAGGTAGAACGAAAGGAATATATTTAATATGAGTCGCCATATTGCTCGTTTTGTTGAATGTACATTAGGGTGGATCTTATTTCCGAAAGATCCAATATCTAACGGGGCACCCTCTAAAAATGTGAGGTTTTGCTAAAAACTTAAATAGAAAAAAGGATTGGGCCGATCGAAGGTGGTTTAAAGCGGAACCAGTCAGGAATAAAAACTTAAAAAAATAAGAATGCGATAAAAGGCATTTCAATGTTATTACCCAGTCAAACTTAATTTTCGTGTAAGAAACCCAATTTCCTCTTCGTTAAATTTTAGCTGTCACTTATTAAAAAAATAGTGCGCGCTATTTCTCTCTCGAGAATAAGAAAAACTTAAAAATACGATTTATTGTTGTGTTTTATACCCAGCAAAAGAAGATAAATTTTAAATGCGGGTGGAAGCCATATTTATTTTGTGTACATTTTTTGTTTACTATTTTATTTGTTAAATAAAATTATTTTAATATTTTTTTCATATTATGTGATTAGTTTTAATAATGTGTGATAAAGTATAAATGGTGTTTAAGTGAATTTTGTTAAAAATTAATTTGTTAATGGTATGATAATTATAGTCGCAGTGTAAACGCTATTTTACTACTATAATATTTTAATTTTGTTTAGTTTATTTCCTTTTTTCATTGTGATGTAAAAGCATCTCGTGCATGTGTATATTTTCAAATATGAAATTTATATATAAAAATATATAACAACATGAACAAATATTAAATTTCTCTAAAAGACATTTCACAATAAAAAACAGCGGTTTGTAAACCAACAGCTGTCACTTAAAATTAATATTTTTGGATGGTTTGAATTTCAAAAAAAAAAGAAAAACAATCGGTTTCGATAAAATTCGTAGTTTTTTTGTTAAGTTGTTATTCCTGAATCCTGAGTGGTTGAGGCTTTAGATGTTGCCACTTGAACGCGTAGTTCGATAAAAACGATATTTTTCAATTTATCACTTTCAAACGAGCAGAAAAATTATTTTAAAATTTTAATAAAAGTAAAATAGCAAACAATTCTATGGACATTAAATATTATTGGCGTTGCCCCGACTGTGTGTGTATATTATTTTTATATAATAGTAATTCACCGTAAAAGTGGTAAAATGTCTAAAGACCGCTTTACAATGCTATTAATGTGCAAGCATTCTCTATCTCTCTCTCTCTCTAGCTGTTACATTCCATGAAGTTATTTTGCCGCCCGCACTATAGTCCTCCATCCGTCTCGGTAAATCGCTCTCGTCCTCCAATTTCGACATCCTAATACGAGTAGGTCTTGTAGCGTAGTCGGGGTCTTCCTCTACGACGCACTCCACCGTCATTGATGTCGCTAGTTCTTCTGATTTATTGAATATACACACGTTACACTAGTTCTGATTTATTAAATATACAGCGCGAAATTTCAATGTTGCTTTTCCTCACTACGTACTCAAGCGCCAAATTGAACAGCACAAACGCGAGTGCTTCTCCCTGTCGAACACCAGATGTTATTTGAAAGGGATCTGACACAGTTCCTTCAATTACAATTCTACACACAGATCCAGATGTTTTTAATTTACACAGAGAAACAAGTTTCTCTGGAATACCTAGGCATATGAGCGAGGCCCATAGGTTGTAGCGGTTTATATTGTCATATGCCTGCCGGAAGTCTATATATAGCTGATATATGGTTATGTTGTACTCCCAACATTTTTCTAATATCATCCTCATGGTAAAACACTGGTCAGTGGTCGATCGGTTTGTACGAAAGATAGTCGCCAATTATGTTTTTGGAGAAAGGGATCGTATAGATTTGTTGTAAGAGTAGCGCCTCCGAGTTTGTAGCGCCTCGGCGCCTCGGAACCAAAAAGTGAATGCTGGGTAGTTTTATTACAAAATACGACATTGACATTACGTAGAAAGAAAAATGACAGAATGGTGTTAGTGTGAAAGGGAACACGAAGCAAAGACAGGCAGTCAGCTGTACATATTATATATTATTACATATTATTAAAGTCGCAGATTTATAAATTCTGTGGCAATAATACAAAAGGGCATAACTCGAGTTATGCCATTATACAAAATTATTTTATATAGGGAAAAACTGCGACAATCGTATGGTACATCTGACTATTCGATGTGGTAGAGTAAATAATTAGGCGTCACGTAACAATTAAATACTTTTCCAAGATGCTGAAACCTATTTTACATAATCATTTTCAACTTCAAAATGATCTCCTAAAAATTTTGGAAAATGAGTTATGCCCTTTTGTATTATTGCCACAGAATTATAAATTAAGAAAATGGCGCTTGTTCAAAACTAAGTAGTTATACATATTGTTCCAATTAAAATAAATTAAGAAAATTGTTAGTATCCAAAATACAATATTTATTGAAGATTATTATAATTCGAAATACATTATGTAACGTGTGTACTTCACGACTGTCAGTGTCAAGTATCAACTGCCAATATTATATCGTTTTCGGTGGAAAATCCCGGATCAATAATATGACGTCATTGTTGATCCGACAACGTACTTGAAGTTTGTCCTAACTTGTCCTAAACCCAACAACAACGTTTCCAATTAATAATAAAATTTAACAGTGAAAAATATATTATTTCGGGAATAATAAAAACACTCTGTCCTAAGATACTTCTAAGAGGTTTTAAGATATTTCTAAGATACTTCTGAGATGTTTTCACTTTGTACTAGACCCGATCCAACTAGAAAACATGAGTTTTCCGGAAAAATTATGGGAACACTTGGTTTAGTATTCAAAGTTGTATAGGTAAAAATCGAAGTAAAAACCCTCTGTCCTAAGATACTTTTAAGAGGTTATAACTTTTGAGGTAAATGTTTTCACTTTGTACTAGACCCAATCTAACTAGAAAACATGAGTTTTCCGGAAAAATTAGGGGAACACTTGGTTTAGTATTCAAAGTTGTATAGGTAAAATCGAAGTAAAACTCCTCTGTCCTAAGATACTTCTAAGAGGTTACAACTTTTGAGGTAAATGTTTTCACTTTGTACTAGACCCAATCTAACTAGAAAACATGAGTTTTCCTTAAAAATAAGGGGAACACTGGGTTTAGTATTCAAAGTTGTATAGGTAAAAAATCGAAGTAAAACTTCTCTGTCCTAAGATACTTCTAAGAGGTTACAACTTTTGAGGTAAATGTTTTCACTTTGTACTAGACCCAATCCAACTAGAAAACATGATTTTTACGGAAAAATTAGGGGAACACTTGGTTTAGTATTCAAAGTTGTATAGGTAAAAATCGAAGTAAAAACCGTCTGCCCTAAGATAATTTTAAGAGGTTACAACTTTTGAGGTAAATGTTTTCACTTTGTACTAGACCCAATCTAACTAGAAAACATGAGTTTTCTGGAAAAAATAGGGGAACACTGGGTTTAGTATTCAAAGTTGTATAGGTAAAAAATCGAAGTAAAACTCCTCTGTCCTAAGATACTTCTAAGATTTTACAACTTTTGAGGTAAATGTTTTCACTTTGTACTAGACCCAATCTAACTAGAAAACATGAGTTTTCCGGAAAAATTAGAGAAACACTGGGTTTAGTATTCAAAATTGTTTAGGTAAAAATCGAAGTAAGAATCCTCGGTCCTAAGATGCTTCTAAGAGGTTACAACTTTTGAGGTAAATGTTTTCACTTTGTATTAGACCCAATCCAACTAGAAAACATGAGTTTTACGGAAAAATAGGGGAACACTTGGTTTAGTATTCAAAGTTGTATAGGTAAAAATCGAAGTAAAAACCCTCTGTCCTAAGCTACTTTTAAGAGGTTACAACTTTTGAGGTAAATGTTTTCACTTTGTACTAGACCCAATCTAACTAGAAAACATGAGTTTTCCGGAAAAATTAGGGGAACACTGGGTTTAGTATTCAAAGATGTATAGGTAAAACTCGAAATAAAACTCCTCTGTCCTAAGATACTTCTAAGAGGTTACAACTTTTGAGGTAAATGTTTTCACTTTGTACTAGACCCAATCCAACTAGAAAACATGAGTTTTACGGAAAAATTAGGGGAACACTTGGTTTAGTATTCAATGTTGTATAGGTAAAAATCGAAGTAAAAACCCTCTGTCCTAAGATACTTTTAAGAGGTTACAACTTTTGAGGTAAATGTTTTCACTTTGTACTAGACCCATTCTAACTAGAAAACATGAGTTTTCCGGAAAAATTAGGGGAACACTTGGTTTAGTATTGAAAGTTGTATAGGTAAAAATCGAAGTAAAAACCCTCTGCCCTAAGATACTTCTAAGAGGTTACAACTTTTGAGGTAAATGTTTTCACTTTGTACTAGACCCAATTTAACAAGAACACATGAGTTTTCCGGAAAAATTAAGGAACCACTTGGTTTAGTATTCAAAGTTATATAGGTAAAAATCGAAGTAAAAACCCTCTGTCCTAAGATACTTCTAAGAGGTTACAACTCTTGGAGTAAATGTTTTCACTTTGTACTAGACCCAATCCAACTAGAAAACATGAGTTTTACGGAAAAATTAGGGGAACACTTGGTTTAGTATTCAATGTTGTATAGGTAAAAATCGAAGTAAAACCCCTCTGTGCTAAGATACTTTTAAGAGGTTACAACTTTTGAGGTAAATGTTTTCACTTTGTACTAGACCCAATCTAACAAGAACACATGAGTTTTCCGGAAAAATTAGGGGAACACTGGGTTTAGTATGCAAAGTTGTATAGGTAAAAAATCGAAGTAAAACTCCTCTGTCCTAAGATACTTCTAAGAGGTTACAACTTTTGAGGTAGATGTTTTCACTTTGTACTAGACCCAATCCAACTAGAAAACATGAGTTTTTCTGAAAAATTAGGGGAACACTGGGTTTAGTATTCAAAGTTGTATAGGTAAAAAATCGAAGTAAAACTCCTCTGTCCTAAGATACTTCTAAGAGGTTACAACTTTTGAGGTAAATGTTTTCACTTTGTACTAGACCCAATTTAACAAGAACACATGAGTTTTCCGGAAAAATTAGGGGAACACTGGGTTTAGTATTCAAAGTTGTATAGGTAAAAAATCGAAGTAAAACTCCTCTGTCCTAAGATACTTCTAAGAGGTTACAACTTTTGAGGTAGATGTTTTCACTTTGTACTAGACCCAATCCAACTAGAAAACATGAGTTTTCCGGAAAAATTAGGGGAACACTGGGTTTAGTATTCAAAGTTATATAGGTAAAAATCGAAGTAAAAACCCTCTGTCCTAAGATACTTCTAAGAGGTTATAACTTTTGAGTTAAATGTTTTCACTTTGTACTAGACCCAATCTAACTAGAAAACATGAGTTTTCTTGAAAAATTAGGGGAACACTGGGTTTAGTATTCAAAGTTGTATAGGTAAAAAATCGAAGTAAAACTCCTCTGTCGTAAGATATTTCTAAGAGGTTACAACTTTTGAGGTAAATGTTTTCACTTTGTACTAGACCCAATCTAACTAGAAAACATGAGTTTTCCGGAAAAATTAGGGGAACATTGGGTTTAGTATTCAAAGTTGTATAGGTAAAAATCGAAGTAAAAACCCTCTGTCCTAAGATACTACTAAGAGGTTACAACTTTTGAGGTAAATGTTTTCACTTTGTACTAGACCCAATCCAACTAGAAAACATAAGTTTTCTGGAAAAATTAGGGGAACACTGGGTTTAGTATTCAAAGTTGTATAGGTAAAAATCGAAGTAAAAATCCTCTGTCCTAAGATACTTCTAAGAGGTTACAACTTTTGAGGTAAATGTCTTCACTTTGTACTAAACCCAATCCAACTAGAAAACATGAGTTTTTGTGAAAAATTAGGGAAACATTGGGTTTAGTATTCAAAGTTGTATAGGTAAAAATCGAAGTAAAAACCCTCTGTCCTAAGATACTACTAAGAGGTTACAACTTTTGAGGTTAATGTTTTTATTTTGTACTAGACCCAATCCAACTAGAAAACATGAGTTTCCGTGAAAAATTAGGGGAACACTGGGTTTAGTATTCAAAGTTGTATAGGTAAAAAATCGAAGTAAAAACCCTCTGTCCTAAGATACTTTTAAGAGGTTACAACTTTTGAGGTAAATGTTTTCACTTTGTACTAGACCCAATCTAACTATAAAACATGAGTTTTCCGGAAAAATTAGGGGAACACTTGGTTTAGTATTGAAAGTTGTATAGGTAAAACTCCTCTGCCCTAAGATACTTCTAAGAGGTTACAACTTTTGAGGTAAATGTTTTCACTTTGTACTAGACCCAATCCAACTAGAAAACATGAGTTTTCCGGAAAAATTAGGGGAACAATGGGTTTAGTATTCAAAGTTGTATAGGTAAAAAATTGAAGTAAAAACCCTCTGTCCTAAGATACTTCTAAGAGGTTACAACTTTTGAGGTAAATGTTTTCACTTTGTACTAGACCCAATCCAACTAGAAAACATGAGTTTTCCGGAAAAATTAGGGGAACACTGGGCTAAGTATTCAAAGTTGTATCGATAAAAATCGAAGTAAAACTCCTCTGTCCTAAGATACTTCTAAGAGGTTACAACTTTTGAGATAAATGTTTTCACTTTGTACTAGACCCAATCTAACTAGAAAACATGAGTTTCCGGAAAAATTAGGGGAACACTGGGTTTAGTACTCAAAGTTGTATAGGTAAAAATGGAAGTAAAAACCCTTTGTCCTAAGATACTTCTAAGAGGTAACAACTTTTGAGGTAAATGTTTTCACTTTGTACTAGACCCAATCTAACTAGAAAACATGAGTTTTCCGGAAAAATTGGGGAAACACTGGGTTTAGTATTCAAAGATGTTTAGGTAAAAATCGAAGTAAAAATCCTCTGTCCTAAGATACTTCTAAGAGGTTACAACTTTTGAGGTAGATGTTTTCACTTTGTACTAGACCCAATCTAACAAGAACACATGAGTTTTCCTGAAAAATTAGGGGAACACTGGGTTTGGTATTCAAAGTTGTATAGATATGCAATTGAAGTAAAAACCCTTTGTCCTAAGATACTTTTAAGAGGTTACAACTTTTGAGGTAAATGTTTTCACTTTGTACTAGACCCAATCCAACTAGAAAACATGAGTTTTCCGGAAAAATTAGTGGAACACTGGGTTTAGTATTCAAAGTTGTATAGGTAAAAAATCGAAGTAAAAACCCTCTGTCCTAAGATACTTCTAAGAGGTTACAACTTTTGAGGTAAATGTTTTCACTTTGTACTAGACACAGTACAACTAGAAAATATGAGTTTTCCGGAAAAATTAGGGAAACACTGGGTTAAGTATTCAAAGTTGTATAGGTAAAAATCGAAGTAAAAACCCTCTGTCCTAAGATACTTCTAAGAGGTTACAACTTTTGAGGTATTTGATTTCACTTTGTACTAGACCCAAAACAACTAGAAAACATGAGTGTTCCGGAAAAATTAGGGGAACACTGGGTTTAGTATTCAAAGTTGTATAGGTAAAAATTTAAGTAATAACCCTTTGTCCTAAGATGCTTATAAGAGGTTACAACTTTTGAGGTAGATGTTTTCACTTTGTACTAGACCCAACCCAACTAGAAAACATGAGTTTTCCGGTAAAATTAGGGGAAGACTGGGGTTAGAATTCAAAGTTGTATAGGTAAAAACCCTCTGTCCTAAGATACTTCTAAGAGGTTACAACTGTTAGAGTAAATTTTCTCACTTTGTACTAGACCCAATCCAACTAGAAAATTTGAGTTTTGAATACTTAACCCAGTGTTCCCCTAATTTTTCCGGAAAACTTATGTTTTCTAGTTAGATTGGGTTGTAACCTCTTAGAAGTATCTTAGGACAGAGGGTTTTTACTTCGATTTTTACCTATACAACTTTGAATACTTAACCCAGCGTTCCCCTAATTTTTCCGGAAAACTCATGTTTTCTAGTTAGATTGGGTCTAGTACAAAGTGAAAACATTTACCTCAAAAGTTGTAACCTCTTAGAAGTATCTTAGGACAGAGGGTTTTTACTTCGATTTTTACCTATACAACTTTGAATACTAAACCCAGTGTTCCCCTAATTTTTCCGGAAAACTCATGTTTTCTAGGTGGATTGGGTCTAGTACAAAGTGAAAACATTTACTCCAAGAGTTGTAACCTCTTAGAAGTATCTTAGGACAGAGGATTTTTACTTCGATTTTTACCTATATAACTTCGAAAACTAAACCCAGCGTTCCCCTAATTTTTCCGGAAAACTCATGTTTTCTTGTAAGATTAGGTCTAGTACAAAGTGAAACCATTTACCTCAAAAGTAGTAACCTCTTAGAAGTATCTTAGGACAGAGGAGTTTTACTTCGATTTTTACCTATACAACTTTAAATACTGAACCCAGTGTTCCCCTAATTTTTCTGGAAAACTCATGTTTTCTAGTTAGATTGGGTCTAGTACAAAGTGAAAACATTTACCTCAAAAGTTATAACCTCTTAGAAGTATCTTAGGACAGAGAGTTTTTACATCGATTTTTACCTATACAACTTTGTATACTAAACCAAGTGTTCCCCTAATTTTTCCTAATTTTAGTTGGACTGGGTCTAGTACAAAGTGAAAACATTTACCTAAAAAATTGTAACCTCTTAGAAGTATCTTAGGACAGAGGAGGTTCCTCCTTTGCCCTAAGATACTTCTAAGAGGTTACAACTTTTGATGTAAATGTTTTCACTTTGTACTAGACCCAATCTAACTAGAAAACATGAGTTTTCTGGAAAATTAGGGGAACACTGGGTTTAGTATTCAAAGTTGTATAGGTAAAAAATCGAAGTAAAACTCCTCTGTCCTAAGATACTTCTAAGAAGTTACAACTTTTGAGGTAAATGTTTTCACTTTGTACTAGACCCAATCCAACTAGAAAACATAAGTTTTCTGGAAAAATTAGGGGAACACTGGGTTTAGTATTCAAAGTTGTATAGGTAAAAATCGAAGTAAAAATCCTCTGTCCTAAGATACTTCTAAGAGGTTACAACTTTTGAGGTAAATGTCTTCACTTTGTACTAAACCCAATCCAACTAGAAAACATGAGTTTTCCTGAAAAATTAGGGAAACATTGGGTTTAGTATTCAAAGTTGTATAGGTAAAAATGGAAGTAAAAACCTCCAGTCCTAAGATACTACTAAGAGGTTACAACTTTTGAGGTAGATGTTTTCACTTTGTACTAGACACAGTACAACTAGAAAATATGAATTTCGCGGAAAAATTAGGGAAACACTGGGTTAAGTATTCAAAGTTGTATAGGTAAAAATCAAAGTAAAACCCTCTGTCCTAAGATACTTCTAAGAGGTTACAACTTTTGATGTAAATGTTTTCACTTTGTACTAGACCCAATCTAACTAGAAAACATGAGTTTTCCGGAAAAATTAGGGGAACACTGGGTTTAGTATTCAAAGTTGTATAGGTAAAAATTTAAGTAATAACCCTTTGTCCTAAGATGCTTCTAAGAGGTTAAAACTTTTGATGTAAATGTTTTCACTTTGTACTAGACCCAATACAACTAGAAAACATGAATTTTCCGGAAAAGTTAGGGGAACACTGGGTTAAGTATTCAAAACTCAAATTTTCTAGTTAATTTGGGTCTAGTACAAAGTGAGAAAATTTACTCTAACAGTTGTAACCTCTTAGAAGTATCTTAGGACAGAGGGTTTTTACCTATACAACTTTGAATTCTAACCCTAGTGTTCCCCTAATATTTCCGGAAAACTCATGTTTTCTAGTTGGGTTGGGTCTAGTACAAAGTGAAAACATTTACCTCAAAAGTTGTAACCTCTTAGAAGCATCTTAGGACAAAGGGTTATTACTTAAATTTTTACCTATACAACTTTGAATACTAAACCCAGTGTTCCCCTAATTTTTCCGGAACACTCATGTTTTCTAGTTGTTTTGGGTCTAGTACAAAGTGAAATCATATACCTCAAAAGTTGTAACCTCTTAGAAGTATCTTAGGACAGAGGGTTTTACTTCGATTTTTAGCTATACAACTTTGAATACTTAACCCAGTGTTCCCTTAATTTTTTCCGGAAAACTCATATTTTCTAGTTAGATTTGGTTTAGTACAAAGTGACAACATTTACCTCAAAAGTTGTAACCTCTTAGAAGTATCTTAGGACAGAGGGTTTTTACTTTGATTTTTACCTATACTACTTTGAATACTAAACCCAGTGTTTCCCTAATTTTTCCAGAAAACTCATATTTTCTAGTTGTATTGGGTCTAGTACAAAGTTAAAAGATTTACTTTAAAAGTTGTAACCTCTTAGAAGTATCTTAGGACAGCTGGTTTTTACTTCGATTTTCTACCTATACAACTTTGAATACTAAACCCAGTGTTTCCCTAATTTTTCCGGAAAACTCATGTTTTCTAGTTGGATTGGGTTTAGTACAAAGTGAAAACATCTACGTCAAAAGTTGTATCCTCTTAGAAGTATCTTAGGACAAAGGGTTTTTACTTCGATTTTTACCTATATAACTTTGTATACTAAACCCAGTGTTCCCCTAATTTTTCCGAAAAACTCATGTTTTCTATTTGGATTGGGTCTGGTACAAAGCGAAAACATCTACCTCAAAAGTTGTTACCTCTTAGAAGTATCTTAGGACAAAGGGTTTTTACTTCGATTTTTACCTATACAACTTTGAGTACTAAACCCAGTGTTCCCCTAATTTTTCCGGAAACTCATGTTTTCTAGTTAGATTGGGTCTAGTACAAAGTGAAAACATTTATCTCAAAAGTTGTAACCTCTTAGAAGTATCTTAGGACAGAGGAGTTTTACTTCGATTTTTATCGATACAACTTTGAATACTTAGCCCAGTGTTCCCCTAATTTTTCCGGAAAACTCATGTTTTCTAGTTGGATTGGGTCTAGTACAAAGTGAAAACATTTACCTCAAAAGTTGTAACCTCTTAGAAGTATCTTAGGACAGAGGGTTTTTACTTCAATTTTTTACCTATACAACTTTGAATACTAAACCCATTGTTCCCCTAATTTTTCCGGAAAACTCATGTTTTCTAGTTGGATTGGGTCTAGTACAAAGTGAAAACATTTACCTCAAAAGTTGTAACCTCTTAGAAGTATCTTAGGACAGAGGAGTTTTATTTCGAGTTTTACCTATACAACTTTGAATACTAAACCCAGTGTTCCCCTAATTTTTCCGGAAAACTCATGTTTTCTAGTTAGATTGGGTCTAGTACAAAGTGAAAACATTTACCTCAAAAGTTGTAACTGTAAGGTATAAAGCATGAGCGTATTACTCATGCTCTATATTATAGTATCATACAATTCTATATGAATGCATGTAAACACATACGCATGTACATAGATACACTGAAATTATTAAATAAAGAGTCAGTCTAAACGCAACCTTTGAGTATATATCTTACATGGTGTCAGATGAAAATAAAATTAAAAATAAAATAAAAGTTTAATAATCCTGGTGGCATAAATAATTATAAGATAATTAAAATCATAGTGTAGATAAATTAATATTAATAGTAGTTTAATATTAAAATACGAGTAGTGAAGCAAAAAAAAAAAAATACGAGAAAACAAAATTCTAACCTCGTGCGTACAGTCAAAAGTCCACGCGTAAGAAATTAATTGTCATCGAAAGAATCGAAGAAATTCGAGACCATTTGGTTGAATAAATCAACAAATACAGGTTGATGAGATAATTCAATCCATCAGCAATAATTAAAGTTAATGATATCAGAGAAATAATCTCAAAAAATATAGTGATAGTGAGGTTATGTAAAGCAATCAAGCATGGATAGTTTACGACCACCAAAACCGCTGTCAGTAAACAATAATCCAGAGCAGGAATGGAAATTGTGGATGCAACAATTTAAATACTATGCGACTGCAACGCAATTATGTAAAAAAGAGCGATCCAAACAACGACGTTCATGGCTTGCATAGGAGCGCATGCCATACAAATTTTTGACACATTTAAATTAGATATGACCACGGCGAGTCTAGATGATGTGTATACAGCATTTGATAATTATTTTACACCAAAAATCAACACAACGTACGAGCGGTACCTATTTAATAAAATCATGCAAGGAAGGAATGAGAGTTTGGACGAGTTTGTAACAAAATGCAAAACACAAATAGCAAAGTGTAACTTTGGTGAAATGGAAAGTGAGCTGCTAAAGGATAAAATAGTTATTGGTATTCAGTCAGAGATAGTACGAGAGAAGTTATTGATCGCAGAGGATCTCACGGTACAAAAGGCCATAGAGTATGGAAAATCACACGAAGTCGCAATAAAGCAACTGGAATCATTCAAACGAAATTCTACAAGTGCAGGTGATATTAATCCAACAATGAATTTAATTAAAAAATCAGAGCGTCAACGTCAGATTCCTAGCAGTAGTAGTAATTCAAACGATTTTAAGTGTCGTAGATGTAATCAAATACATCCACCTAAAAAATGTCCAGCGTTTAATAAACGATGCTTAAATTGTAATAAAATAGGACATTATGCAATCGTGTGTAATTCGCAGGTATTGAATAAAAACCGGAAATTTAATAAGTTTAACAAAAAAGTTAACAACATTGAAAATGCTGAATCTTACTTTGATGAAACCGATAAACTCGATAAATTTGAACAAATGTATATTGATACGCTTGAAAAGCAAAATGGTCTAGACTTATCCATAAATAACTGTACTGTTAAATTTAAATTAGATACCGGAGCGCAGTGTAACGTTATAGATTCACAGTTAGCAAAGCGAGTAAATGCAATTATAGATAGGTCGAACACGAAATTTTTAATATCCTTCGGGGTCATAAGCTAGAAGTGTTAGGTGAAACACAATTAAAATGTGTAGTGAATAACAGATGATATACACTAAACTTCAAGGTTGTTAAAATAAATACAGTTCCGATATTAGGAGTTGGAGACTGTTTGAACTTAAATTTAGTAAGACGTAACATAGTAAATAGTTTTGAACTAGCAGAAGACGAAAATATTTTTGAAGGATTAGGGTGTGTTAAAGATTTTGAATACGATATCGAGTTGATTCCTGATGCTAAATTTGAAATTGTTTCTCCTAGAAAAATTCCATATGCATTGCGAGATGAAGTGAAACAGGAATTAGATAGAATGGTAAAATTAAACGTGATTAAATCGATTAAAGAACCAACACCAGCAGTTTCAGCAATGGTGATAGTGCGAAAAAATAATAAAATTCGAATTTGTATAGACCCTACTCAAGTAAATAAAAATTTATATAGACGTCATTATCCGCTTAGAACGTTCGAAGAAATAACTAGCAAAATACATGGTTCAAAATACTTTACGAAATTAGATTGCTTCAAAGGCTTTTGGCAAATACCGGTTACAGAAAAGACACAAAAACATTTAGCTTTCTCTACATCCTGGGGACGATATACATGTCTGAGACTTCCTTTTGGCTTAGCTTCAGCACCGGAAGTATTTCAACAGGTAATGACACAAACATTACATGGCATAAATAACGTAGAGTGTTCCATGGACGATATGCTCATTTATGCTAAGACGGAAACAGAACTAGACAATATAACAGAACGGGTGATAAAAGCATTGAAAGAGAGTGGTGTCAAATTAAATAAAGAGAAATGTATTTTCAAGGTAAAGGAAATAGAGTTTTTAGGGCATCACATAAGTCAGGAGGGTGTAAGGCCGGATCATACAAAAATAGAAGCTATTCAAAGGTTAGGGAGACCAAATAATGTTAAACAAATACAAAGATTATTAGGTATGGCGACATATGTATCAAAATTCATACCAAATTTTTCAATGATAACCGCTCCATTACGAGAGTTAATTAGGAAAAATGTACTGTTCCATTGGGATTTTGCCCAAGAAGAAGCTTTTATTAAATTAAAAGACATTTTAATGACGAAGCCAGTGTTAAAATTTTACGATATAAATAAAAGTGTAACATTATCTGTAGACGTTAGCAGTAAAGTGGTAGGAGCTGTCCTATTACAGAAAGATCATCCAATCGCGTACGCGTCAAGGGCATTGAGCAAATGTGAGCAAAATTATCCGCAGATTGAAAAGGAAGCATTAGCCATCAAATATGCACTTAAAAGGTTCCATAAATATGTCTATGGCAAAAGATAACTGTTGAAAGTGATCAACAGTGAGTTGTTTACCACAAAAATTGTAACCTCTTAGAAGTATCTTAAGACAGAGGAGTTTAACTTCGATTTTTACCTATACAACTTTGAATACTAAACCCAGTGTTCCCCTAATTTTTCCGGAAAACTCATGTTTTCTAGTTAGATTAGGTCTAATACAAAGTGAAAACATTTACCTCAAAAGTTGTAACCTCTTAGAAGTATCTTAGGACAGAGGAGTTATACTTCAATTTTTACCTATACAACTTTGAATACTAAACCCAGTGTTCCCCTAATTTTTCAGGAAAAAACTCATGTTTTCTAGTTGGATTGGGTCTAGTACAAAGTGAAAACATTTACCTCAAAAATTGTAACCTCCTAGAAGTATCTTAGGACAGAGGAGTTTTACTTCGATTTTACCTATACAACTTTGAATACTAAACCCAGTGTTCCCCTAATTTTTCCAGAAAACTCATGTTTTCTAGTTGGATTGGGTCTAGTACAAAGTGAAAACATTTACCTCAAAAATTGTAACCTCTTAGAAGTATCTTAGGACAGAGGAGTTTTACTTCGATTTTTTACCTATACAACTTTAAATACTAAACCCAGTGTTCCCCTATTTTTTCCGGAAAACTCAAGTTTTCTAGTTAGATTGGGTCTAGTACAAAGTGAAAACATTTACTTCAAAAGTTGTAACCTCTTAGAAGTATCTTAGGACAGAGGAGTTTTACTTCGATTTTTACCTATACAACTTTGAATACTAAACCCAGCGTTCCCCTAATTTTTCCGGAAAACTCATGTTTTCTAGTTAGATTGGGTCTAGTACAAAGTGAAAACATTTACCTCAAAAGTTGTAACCTCTTAGAAGTATCTTAGGGCAGAGGGTTTTTACTTCGATTTTTACCTATACAACTTTGAATACTAAACCCAGTGTTCCCCTAATTTTTCCGGAAAACTCATGTTTTCTAGTTGGATTGGGTCTAGTACAAAGTGAAAACATTTACTCCAAGAGTTGTAACCTCTTAGAAGTATCTTAGGACAGAGGATTTTTACTTCGATTTTTACCTATATAACTTTGAAAACTAAACCCAGTGTTCCTCTAATTTTTCCGAAAAACTCATGTTTTCTTGTTAGATTAGGTCTAGTACAAAGTAAAACCATTTACCTCAAAAGTTGTGACCTCTTAGAAGTATCTTAGGACAGAGAGTTTTTACTTCGATTTTTACCTATACAACTTTGTATACTAAACCCAGTGTTCCCCTAATTTTTCCTAATTTTCCTAATTTTAGTTAGACTGGGTCTAGTACAAAGTGAAAACATTTACCTCAAAAATTGTAACCTCTTAGAAGTATCTTAGGACAGAGGAGGTTTACTTCGATTTTTACCTATACAACTTTGAATACTAAACCCAGTGTTTCTCTAATTTTTCCGGAAAACTCATGTTTTCTAGTTAGATTGGGTCTAGTACAAAGTGAAAACATTTACCTCAAAAGTTGTAACCTCTTAGAAGTATCTAAGGACAGAGGAGTTTTACTTCGATTTTTACCTATGCAACTTTGAATAGTAAACCCAGTGTTCCCCTTATTTTTAAGGAAAACTCATGTTTTCTAGTTAGATTAGGTCTAGTTCAAAGTGAAAACATTTACCTCAAAAGTTGTAACCTCTTAGAAGTATCCTAGGACAGAGGAGTTTTACTTCGATTTTTACCTATACAACTTTGAATACTAAACCCAGTGTTAACCAAATTTTTCCGGAAAACTCATGTTTTCTAGTTGGATTGGGTCTAGTACAAAGTGATAACATTTACTTCAAAAGTTATAACCTCTTAGCAGTATCTTAGGACAGAGGAGTTTTACTTTGATTTTTACCTATACAACTTTGTATACTAAACCAAGTGTTCCCCTAATTTTTCCGGAAAACTCATGTTTTCTAGTTGAATTGGGTCTAAAACAAAGTGAAAACATTTACCTCAAAAGTTGTAACCTCTTAGAAGTATCTTAGGACAGAGGATTTTTACTTCGATTTTTACCTATACAACTTTGAATACTAAACCCAGTGTTTTCCTAATTTTTCCGGAAAACTCATGTTTTCTAATTGGATTGGGTCTAGTACAAAGTGAAAACATTTACCTCAAAAGTTGTAACCTCTTAGAAGTATCTAAGGACAGAGGAGTTTTACTTCGATTTTTACCTATGCAACTTTGAATAGTAAACCCAGTGTTCCCCTAATTTTCCGGAAAACTCATGTTTTATAGTTAGATTGGGTCTAGTACAAAGTGAAAACATTTACCTCAAAAGTTGTAACCTCTTAGAAGTATCTTAGGACAAAGGGTTTTTACTTCGATTTTTACCTATACAACTTTGAATACTAAACCTAGTGTTCCCCTAATTTTTCCGGAAAACTCATGTTTTATAGTTGTATTGGGTCTAGTACAAAGTGAAAACATTTACCTCAAAAGTTGTTACCTCTTAGAAGTATCTTAGGATAGAGGAGTTTTACTTCGATTTTTACCTATACAACTTTGAATACTAAACCCAGTGTTTCCCAAATTTTTCCGGAAAACTCATGTTTTCTAGTTGGATTGGGTCTAGTACAAAGTGAAAACATTTACCTCAAAAGTTGTAACTTCTTAGAAGTATCTTAGGACAAAGGGTTTTTACTTCGATTTTTACCTATACAACTTTGAATACTAAACCCAGTGTTCCTCTAATTTTTCCGGAAAACTCATGTTTTATATTTGGATTGGGTCTAGTACAAAGTGAAAACATTTACTTCAAAAGTTGTAACCTCTTAGAAGTATCTAAGGACAGAGGAGTTTTACTTCGATTTTTACCTATGCAACTTTGAATAGTAAACCCAGTGTTCCCCTAATTTTCCAGAAAACTCATGTTTTCTAGTTAGATTGGGTCTAGTACAAAGTGAAAACATTTACCTCAAAAGTTGTAACCTCTTAGAAGTATCTTAGGACAAAGGGTTTTTACTTCGATTTTTACCTATACAACTTTGAATACTAAACCTAGTGTTCCCCTAATTTTTCCGGAAAACTCATGTTTTCTAGTTGTATTGGGTCTAGTGCAAAGTGAAAACATTTACCTCAAAAGTTGTAACCTCTTAGAAGTATCTTAGGACAAAGGGTTTTTACTTCGATTTTTACCTATACAACTTTGAATACTAAACCTAGTGTTCCCCTAATTTTTCCGGAAAACTCATGTTTTCTAGTTGGATTGGGTCTAGTACAAAGTGAAAACATTTACGTCAAAAGTTGTAACCTCTGAGAAGTATCTTAGGACAGAGGGTTTTTACTTCGATTTTTACCTATACAACTTTGAATACTAAACCCAGTGTTCCCCTAATTTTTCCGGAAAACTCATGTTTTCTAGTTGGATTGGGTCTAGTACAAAGTGAAAACATTTACTCCAAGAGTTATATCTTCTTAGAAGTATCTTAGGACAGAGGATTTTTACTTCGATTTTTACCTATACAACTTTGAATACTAAACCCAATGTTCCCCTAATTTTTCCGGATAACTCATGTTTTCTAGTTGGATTGGCTCTAGTACAAAGTGAAAACATTTACCTCAAAAGTTGTAACCTCTTAGAAGTATCTTAGGACAAAGGGTTTTTACTTAAATTTTTACCTATACAACTTTGAATACTAAACCTAGTGTTCCCCTAATTTTTCCGGAAAACTCATGTTTTATATTTGGATTGGGTCTAGTGCAAAGTGAAAACATTTACGTCAAAAGTTGTAACCTCTGAGAAGTATCTTAGGACAGAGGGTTTTTACTTCGATTTTTACCTATACAACTTTGAATACTAAACCCAGTGTCCCCTAATTTTTTTGGAAAACTCATGTTTTCTAGTTAGATTGGGTCTAGTACAAAGTGAAAACATTTACCTCAAAAATTGTAACCTCTTAGAAGTATCTTAGGACAGAGGAGGTTTACTTCGATTTTTACCTATACAACTTTGAATACTAAACCCAGTGTTCCCCTAATTTTTCCGGAAAACTCATGTTTTCTAGTTGGATTGGGTCTAGTACAAAGTGATAACATTTACTTCAAAAGTTATAACCTCTTAGCAGTATCTTAGGACAGAGGAGTTTTACTTTGATTTTTACCTATACAACTTTGTATACTAAACCAAGTGTTCCCCTAATTTTTCCGGAAAACTCATGTTTTCTAGTTGAATTGGGTCTAATACAAAGTGAAAACATTTACCTCAAAAGTTGTAACCTCTTAGAAGTATCTTAGGACAGAGGATTTTTACTTCGATTTTTACCTATACAACTTTGAATACTAAACCCAGTGTTTTCCTAATTTTTCCGGAAAACTCATGTTTTCTAATTGGATTGGGTCTAGTACAAAGTGAAAACATTTACCTCAAAAGTTGTAACCTCTTAGAAGTATCTAAGGACAGAGGAGTTTTACTTCGATTTTTACCTATGCAACTTTGAATAGTAAACCCAGTGTTCCCCTAATTTTCCGGAAAACTCATATTTTATAGTTAGATTGGGTCTAGTACAAAGTGAAAACATTTACCTCAAAAGTTGTAACCTCTTAGAAGTATCTTAGGACAAAGGGTTTTTACTTCGATTTTTACCTATACAACTTTGAATACTAAACCTAGTGTTCCCCTAATTTTTCCGGAAAACTCATGTTTTCTAGTTGTATTGGGTCTAGTACAAAGTGAAAACATTTACCTCAAAAGTTGTTACCTCTTAGAAGTATCTTAGGATAGAGGAGTTTTACTTCGATTTTTACCTATACAACTTTGAATACTAAACCCAGTGTTTCCTTAATTTTTCCGGAAAACTCATGTTTTCTAGTTGGATTGGGTCTAGTACAAAGTGAAAACATTTACCTCAAAAGTTGTAACTTCTTAGAAGTATCTTAGGACAAAGGGTTTTTACTTCGATTTTTACCTATACAACTTTGAATACTAAACCCAGTGTTTCTCTAATTTTTCCGGAAAACTCATGTTTTCTAGTTAGATTGGGTCTAGTACAAAGTGAAAACATTTACTTCAAAAGTTGTAACCTCTTAGAAGTATGTAACGACAGAGGAGTTTTACTTCGATTTTTACCTATGCAACTTTGAATAGTAAACCCAGTGTTCCCCTAATTTTCCGGAAAACTCATGTTTTCTAGTTAGATTGGGTCTAGTACAAAGTGAAAACATTTACCTCAAAAGTTGTAACCTCTTAGAAGTATCTTAGGACAAAGGGTTTTTACTTCGATTTTTACCTATACAACTTTGAATACTAAACCTAGTGTTCCCCTAATTTTTCCGGAAAACTCATGTTTTATAGTTGTATTGGGTCTAGTGCAAAGTGAAAACATTTACCTCAAAAGTTGTAACCTCTTAGAAGTATCTTAGGACAAAGGGTTTTTACTTCGATTTTTACCTATACAACTTTGAATACTAAACCTAGTGTTCCCCTAATTTTTCCGGAAAACTCATGTTTTCTAGTTGGATTGGGTCTAGTACAAAGTGAAAACATTTACGTCAAAAGTTGTAACCTCTGAGAAGTATCTTAGGACAGAGGGTTTTTACTTCGATTTTTACCTATACAACTTTGAATACTAAACCCAGTGTCCCCTAATTTTTTTGGAAAACTCATGTTTTCTAGTAAGATTGGGTCTAGTACAAAGTGAAAACATTTACCTCAAAAGTTGTAACCTCTTAGAAGTATCTTAGGACAGAGGATTTTTACTTCGATTTTTACCTATACAACTTTGAATACTAAACCCAGTGTTCCCCTAATTTTTCCGGAAAACTCATGTTTTCTAGTTGGATTGGGTCTAGTACAAAGTGAAAACATTTACTCCAAGAGTTGTAACTTCTTAGAAGTATCTTAGGACAGAGGATTTTTACTTCGATTTTTACCTATACAACTTTGAATACTAAACCCAATGTTCCCCTAATTTTTCCGGATAACTCATGTTTTCTAGTTGGATTGGGTCTAGTACAAAGTGAAAACATTTACCTCAAAAGTTGTAACCTCTTAGAAGTATCTTAGGACAAAGGGTTTTTACTTCGATTTTTACCTATACAACTTTGAATACTAAACCTAGTGTTCCCCTAATTTTTCCGGAAAACTCATGTTTTATATTTGGATTGGGTCTAGTGCAAAGTGAAAACATTTACGTCAAAAGTTGTAACCTCTGAGAAGTATCTTAGGACAGAGGGTTTTTACTTCGATTTTTACCTATACAACTTTGAATACTAAACCCAGTGTCCCCTAATTTTTTTGGAAAACTCATGTTTTCTAGTTAGATTGGGTCTAGTACAAAGTGAAAACATTTACATCAAAAGTTGTTACCTCTTAGAAGTATCTTAGGACAGAGGAGTTTTACTTCGATTTTTACCTATATAACTTTGAATAATAAACCCGGTGTTCCTCTAATTTTTCCGGAAAACTCATGTTTTCTAGTTAGATTGGGTCTAATACAAAGTGAAAACATTTACCTCAAAAGTTGTAACCTCTTAGAAGTATCTTAGGACAGAGGAGTTTTACTTCGATTTTTACCTATACAACTTTGAATACTAAACCCAGTGTTGCCCTAATTTTTCCAGAAAACTCATGTTTTCTAGTTAGATTGGGTCTAGTACAAAGTGAAAACATTTACCTCAAAAGTTGTAACCTCTTAGAAGTATCTTAGGACAGAGGGTTTTTACTTCGATTTTTACCTATACAACTTTGAATACTAAACCCAGTGTTCCTCTAATTTTTCCGGAAAACTCATGTTTTTTGTTTGGATTGGGTCTAGTACAAAGTGAAAACATTTAACTCAAAAGTTGTAACCTCTTAGAAGTATCTTAGGACAGAGGAGTTTTACTTCGATTTTTACCTATACAACTTTGAATACTAAACCCAGTGTTCCCCTAATTTTTCCGGAAAACTCATATTTTCTAGTTAGATTGGGTCTAGTACAAAGTGAAAACATTTACCTCAACAGTTGTAACCTCTTAGAAGTATCTTAGGGCAGAGGAGTTTTACTTCGATTTTTACCTATACAACTTTGAATACTAAACCCAGTGTTCCCCTAATTTTTCCGGAAAACTCATGTTTTCTAGTTAGATTAGGTCTAGTACAAAGTGAAAACATTTACCTCAAAAGTTGTAACCTCTTAGAAGTATCTTAGGACAAAGGGTTTTTACTTCGATTTTTACCTATATAACTTTGAATACTAAACCCAGTGTTCCCCTAATTTTTGCGGAAAACTCATGTTTTCTAGTTGGATTGGGTCTAGTACAAAGTGAAAACATTTACACCAAGAGTTGTAACCTCTTAGAAGTATCTTAGGACAGAGAGTGTTTACTTCGATTTTTTATCTATACAACTTTGAATACTAAACCCAGTGTTCGAGTTCCAGAAAGATTCTAAAGATCACATTCAGTTTGGAAGAATGGTCTGGGAAATTTTTAATATCGGCTGTCTAACATCGGCCTACAGATAGAAAGAAAATTCCTGATTTAATAGATTTCTGTGTAATACGAGGAATAGCACACAACAATGCTCAAGTCGTTGACTGTTATGATTTATCATCAGATCACTCACCAATAATAGTAACACTAAGTACCCAAGCATTAAAAACTGAACCACCCCAACGTTTAACAAGCAAACTAACGAAATGGGTTCTCTATAGAAACATAGTAAATGTGAATTGTCATCTCAATGTTCCACTTCGCACACCAGTGGCCCTATTCTGGTAATTCCCGGGGAATGGAAATTTTAAATTTTCTAGCAGTTTTATTCCCTTTTCCCCAAAGTGTATTCTAGCGTTTGGGAAAAAAATTCTCTTGGGAAAAAAATATTCCCTATTATAGCAGTTTTGACGAGTGTTTTCCATACCTATTTTATACGAGAATTGATGGGGAAAAATATAAGAAGGAAAACAGAAATTTGAAGAACAACAAAAAAATTATAATTATTAATAAATAATTACATGAAAATGACTACGGCTCGAGTAATTATAATAAATTATAGTTATATAGTTAATTTTATTAAAATAATTCATTTTTAATATATTTATAGGGAAAAAATGTGAGCAAGGAGCAAAAATCTTTGTTAATAACCTTGATGGAGGACAATCCGGATTTAGCAAATGATCGGTAAGTACCCATGGATATAGAGAAATAACGTTTAGTTTAGTTACATTATATGCATGTTATGTATTGTAAATAAAACTAATACTCTTTAAAAAATTTTAGATTTATTACTAACAACGGAAAAGGGGACAATAATGAGAGCTGGCTAAATATAGCATCCCAACTAAATTCTCTTGGTGGAGCACATAAAGATGGCCAGAAATGGAGGCGAACATGGATAGACATGAAGTAAACATTTAACATTAATAATTGATTTTATATTGAGCTAACAACTATTTTCAGAAAATATGTACGAGGGCAATGGACGTCTTTGAAGGAGTATGAGAATAGAACCGGATTAGGGATAGAGACACCACTAAAAAGGCCAAGCCAGTTAACCGCGTTAGACGAGCGGGTATTAAATATAATAACTCCCGAAGCATGTGAAGGATCGGAAAATCTCGAAGGTGGATTTGGACCGTCGACGGAAGAGGTAAACACCATTATTTCAAGGTCATTGAGTGTAAAATTTTACATGTGTCGCCTAATTATAGATAGATTCGGAGGGTACAGTGGCAGCCACAGATGTACAAGAAAAAGCTGTAGTAACTGCAACGGAACCAACTACTGGCACACCAGCTTCCAGCAACACGATTGCTGTGAATCATCCCGATACGTGCCGATCCATAAGGGTTAAAAGAATACGAGGTTCGTAATTTAAAAATATTTTTTTTCTCGAAATACAAAAGTAAAAAGTCCTTGTAAAACTAAATTTTAATACTATTATTATTAATATTTTAGGTTCGGCTTATACGCGCGATAAATTACTAGAACAATCAAATTTGATTGAAAAAGAAAAAGTAAACAGCTTAAATCGAATCGGTGCGGCAATGGAGGAACGAAATAAAATTTTAAAAGAACTTTTAAATAATAAGTAAGTACTCGTATATTTTAGTGTTTAGATTAATATTTTTATTTAAAAATATGTTCGAGCAATATTAGCTCTGATTTCTCGTGCTACTGTTAGTAGCCGCTGTGCTGTAGCATCAGTATCTATTACCTCCTGCTCTAATGGGTCTTCTAAATCAGTATCATCCACCGGTTGTGCTAAATCGTGTTCGTCAGTATAATTATGCTGTTTAATAAAATTATGCAATGTTGCACACGTGTTAATGATTTGTCCCATCATAAAAGGAGAATATTTTATGCATCGATCTTTTGCCAAGGAGCGAAATCTCGATTTTAAAACGCCATTACATCTTTCTACGCAATTGCGAGCCGACCGGTGTACCATATTGTACCGCTCTTCTGACTGATTTATTGAGTTCTCAATTGGGGTCATCAACCATGGTTGTAATGGATAACCACTATCACCTTAAATGGTAGAAACAATTTAATTTAAACATAGAATTAATGTTTTTAAATGCATGCAAATGCAAGATGTGCAAAGATAATATATCTGTGGCAATTCAGAAAAATCACTTATCGTATTATTTAAGATAAGTGGTTTTTCTGAATTGCTAAAGATAAAATTGATTAACTATATTAAAAGCTATATTTTCAGTTTCAGAAATTCAGAGCCGTGCGGATCACCGGAATATCTGGAGACGGTATTTATCGATGATTAACTTTAATTACTATGTAGCTACATATAATTATGTAAAAAATTTATATTTAATACGACAAAAGACTTGAATTATTCTAAAAAAAATGCAAGGAGGCTGTGAATTTCTGCTGTGTAGGACACTAAAGATTTATTTTATTTTAGTTTTTGTATGTAGGTAATTAAAACAATAATAAATGAATTTGTATACCTAACAACCATGTGTTTGTCAATTCGCCCGCATCGTATTTGTTATGTAGAAATGCTTTCGCTACAGACTTTCTCCAAATTGTAGCGTCGTGATTAGAGCCACCATATGAAGCGTTGATATTTAAAATTCGTAGATTTAAGTCACAAACCTATAAATAATGTGACTTGTAAGTATATATAAATAATAAGTATAAAATATATAAATGTGTTATTACCAATTGAACATTTTTTGAATGGTAATGGTGACGATTCAAATAAACATGTTCGATTGCTTTAGCTGGTCTATGCATAGACACATGCGTACAATCAACACATCCTATTATACTTAATAAACACATTTTTTATTAATCACTTGTTTTTTGTTTCGCAGTTATTTTGAAAAAAGTTTAAAAAATCACTCGATCGATTTCGACTTGTTAGGTCATCATCAGGAGTATCTACTCGGACCTAACAAGTCGAAATCGATCGAGTGTTTTTTTAAACTTTTTTCAAAATAACTGCGAAACAAAAAACAAGTGATTAATAAAAAATGTGTTTATTAAGTATAAGTGTGTTTCGCCAAGTGCCTACGGCAAATAGTGTAAAAAGTACATCCTATTATCCCAGGCCAATTAAACTTTTCATAAAATCTGTAATTATTTATAATATATTACTTACAAATTTTATTATTGGATACAAAAAATAAATTTACTGTAATTTTATCTGATTCATCTCGGATGTGGTTTTTGGGAAACCTATGCATCAAATGATTATTGACAATCGAGCAAAATTCTTTTATACAGCGGCTAATTGACGATTGTGACATGCACGACAAGAAACTTAAACCAATTTTAGTTTGAAATGTTCCTAAAAATATATTGTCATATTAAAAATACAATACACTAATAACAATAAATACCTTCTGCTAAAAAACTAAGTGCCGCCAATATTCTTAAATCCTTTGGAATTAACGTGTCCTTCATGTGGGGAACAACCATTTCCTTTAAAATTAATGCCAGTTCTGGCGGCATACGATATATTTTAATGAACTCTGGCTCATATAAATTGAATGGATTGACTGAGCACCGTAAATGTTGTCGCTGAACTCGAAGATTATATCGCCTTTCGTCGTCATCATCGTGATAATAATTATTACGGCGTTGTGACATTTTTTTAAATATTAATGTTGTAAATATTATATTAAAGATATTATATAAAAGTTATAAACTAAAAATGAGTTTATTATGACAGATGAATTTAATGATCATGAGCGATTTCGTGGCAAACATTTTAACTATACCATATTTCCCGGGGAATTTATTCCCAATTGCACCAGAAAGCACTTTTGGGAAATGGGGAAAAAACTGTAGGGAAAAAGTGGTCTGGGGAATAACTGCGGTAAAAAAAAATATTCCCCGTTCCCCGGGAATTGCCAGAATAGGGCCACAGAAGACATTGATGCCGCGATAGAAAACTTAAGTCAAATAATGAAAATGGCTGCAAAAAAACTTGGCTACTCCGGTGAACAAAAATTCCGAAAAAATACAAGGCTTTCAAGTAACATTCAAAAGTTATTGGCAGAGAAGCGGGCAATTCGGCGGCTATGGCAGCTTCACCGATCTCCTTTGCATACATGGAAATTAAATAGAGCTATTAAAGCTCTGAGAGAATCAATACGGGAAGAACAAAATTTAGGAATACAGAATTACCTAAGTGAGCTCACAGCAACAGAAAAAACCGATTACTCACTGTGGAAGGCCGCAAGAAATTTAAAAAGGCCAGAGATATCGAGCCCACCGATAAGGAAACCAGATGGTCACTGGGCCAGAAGTGACTTAGAAAAGGCCATCGCTTTCTCTAACCATCTACAAAAAGTGTTCACCCCAAACGAACAAAATAATGATTGCGTACTACCACAGTTCATGAGGGACGAATCGAACCCAAAACCAGTAAAATTTAAATGGAAATGCGTCAAAACGGTTATCAAAAACAGTATAAATCCTAAGAAAGCGCCAGGTCATGATCTAATAACTGGAAAAATGATCAAAGAATTACCAGATATATGCATAAAATATATAAGATATATGTATGTATTTTTAACGCGATTATGAGATGTGGATACTTTCCCCAAAAATGGAAAACATCTCAAATTATCATGATTCGTAAGCCAAGTAAAGACGAAACCCAAGTCTCGTCGTACAGGCCAATAAGTCTACTTCCGATAATTTCAAAGTTTTTTGAAAAGATGCTACTACAACAACTTATACCTATATTATCTGAAGGTCGCATTATACCAGATCACCAATTTGGATTTAGTTAGCAACACGGCACAATAGAAGAGGTGCACAGAATTGTAAATACAATTAAATTTTCCTTAGAAGAAAAGAAATATTGCTCGGCAGTTTTCTTGGATATTGCGCAAGCTTTCGACAAAGTATGGCATGAAGGATTAAATTACAAAATTAAAACTCTTCTGCCTAGATAATTTCATTCAATTCTTGAAAACTACTTAGCCCAAAGGATGTTCCAGGTGAAACAAAATACGGCCACTACTGATCTAGCCGAGATAAAGGCAGGAGTACCGCAAGGTAGTGTATTGGGACCTGTGCTATACTTGCTATTCACAGCTGACTTACAATAACTGAAAAAATTGTCACTTCAACTTTTGCTGATGACACAGCTATATTATTTTCGCACAAAAATCCTCAAACAGCAACGAGAGAATTACAAGAACATCTACACAAAATAGAAGATTGGTTAAAAACTTGGCGGATAAGGACGAATGAATGTAAATCAACACATGTAACATTCGCATTGAATAAACGTACATGTCCAGGAGTAAAATTAAACAATATCACAATTCCTCAACAAACAAACGTCAAATATCTGGGTCTTCATCTCGATAGAAGATTGACATGGAAAAAGCACATTGAAACAAAACGCAATCAATTAAAAATAAAATTTTCTAAAATGTACTGGATAATTGGTAGAAAATCGAAACTCTCTCTAGGGTTCTACTATACAAAGCGATCCTAATCCCCATATGGACATATGGTATCCAACTATGGGGCTCAACTAGTACATCAAATATAGATATCGTACAAAGAACGCAAGCAAAGATACTTCGTAGCATTACAAATGCCCCATGGTATATTCAAAACAGCAACATCCATAGAGATTTAGGAATCAAAACTGTTAAAGAGACAATTAAATCACGCAGTCTAAAGTACCAACTGAAACAGGAATCACACCCTAACGAATTAGCTAGAGAACTACTAAGGCAACCGAAATACAGACGGCTGCGCAGGCAGATCCTCTAGATTTAATTAACTGAGAAATATAATCTAATATTGTAATTACGTGCATGATGAGCTAACACCCTAAAATTAAGTAAATAATAATAATTTAATAATAATAGTGCATAATGTTATTAAGTATTAACAAAGGTTAAGGCTTAATTTAAAATAAAAATATAGTTTTTAAGAATTTCACACTTCTTGTTAGTTTCGTATAAAGAAAGATTCAAGAATAAAGCCTTTGGCAATAGTTACAAAAAAAAAAAAAATTTTACCTATACAACTTTGAATACTAAACCAAGTGTTCGTCTTATTTTTCCAGAAAACTCATGTTTTCTAGTTAGATTGGATCTAGTACAAAGTGAAAACATTTACCTCAAAAGTTGTAACCTCTTAGAAGTATCTTAGGACAGAGGGTTTTTACTTCGATTTTTACCTATACAACTTTGAATACTAAACCCAGTGTCCCCCTAATTTTTTCCGGAAAACTCATGTTTTCTAGTTAGATTGGGTCTAGTACAAAGTGAAAACATTTACTTCAAAAGTTGTAACCTCTTAGAAGTATCTTAGGACAGAGGGTTTTTACTTTCATACATTCTTCTAAATCTTTTAAAATTCTAAAAGTTTATTAATAAATTGATACTTTTTCAATTAATTATATTATTCTAGAGCATTTATTTACTAAATTGTAATATTATAAATTGATAATTAATTGAAATATTTTAAATTGCCAATAGTGTTTATATAACAAATATGTTATTATTTTACACTGTTAAAATTAGGAATGTCTGGGAAAAGATTCACGTTACTATATAGTCGAGTGAATTTTTCCTAAACTTGTCTTAAAATTGTTGTTGGGTTTAGGACACGTTAGGAAAAACTTCATGGGAATGATCCGACATGGCTTCTTTGTTCATATTTTTTGTCTTTCTATTTTTTGATCCCGGATCAATTATAAAATCCAAAAAACTTGTTGGAATTTTTTTTGACGTTTACTCACACTATATCACAATATGTGTGAGTAAACGTCAAAAAAATCCAACAAATTTGTTGGATTTTATAATTGATCAGGGATACAAAAATAAAAAGACAAAAAATGTAAACAAAGAAGCCATGTTGGATCAAAAATGACGTCATATTATTGATCCGGGATCTGCCACCGAAAACGATATTAGTATTCGCTTAAATCGCGACAAAACAAAAAATTTAAACCATTCGGATGAATATTGCGTGATCATATAAGCCACGACAAATACAGAAAATTGTGGATTAATAGCAATAGTACAGTACATATGAATATTTTTGGCTAAAATTTGCGATTACTTTGTATCAATAAAATGTACTTAATCTTAGTGAGATTATAAAAATAAATAAAATCACTAAAATTGAATTAGTACAATAAGGTTATTTTATTCTTATCAAAAGCAATATGATTTAAAATGAAAATGTTATAAGAACCTTCCAACAGTTGACTCGTATTGACGACATATGTTTGTGGAGCATGAAAAATCATGCAATGCGCTATAAAGGTTTTTTGATTTCTTTGCCCTCAAATAGGTAAATGACAGTCATAACTTAAATAGAATAATTCACTAGTACTTGAAGTACAAGGTAAAATATTCCAGTGGACACAACACAACGTCAGTGGTCAATGGTCATACCCTGATGAGACGACTGATTTTTCAAATCAATATCTTATCAGATCGAAACTGACGATGAAACGTGATTCAGAAACTACGTGCCATAAAATGTGATGTTGGTGTGTCACGCATTTCAATAATAAAAAAATAATTAAATTTTGCGAAATACAAAATAGTGTTTAAAGTTCTTAGTTTATGTTTTCTGTTTAAAACGCTACTTGCGCGTCTAGGAAGATAAAACATACATAATACTTCATATTTTGTTTGGTAAACAAATCAAAACCCTCTCTTTGATAGGCAAGTAAAAAAGTTTATTTTTAATTAATAGCCTTTTCGATAATATGTCTACTATATTGGCTATAAAATTAACTGGATCCTTATGTATAGTAATGGAAAAATTTTGATTTTTCATGATGTCGGTAATAACATAGTATAAGAATATGTATCGAAAATTCGGCATTCAACGTTGTTTTTGTTGTTTAAATCATTTTTTGGTTCAATTTATTTTAAGTTCTATCAATATTTCTACAATAACAACAAAAACAAATCAGTATAATAAAAATAAAGTACACTTTCTTGGAAAAACAAACATTACCATATTTTTCTATTTTGATATTGATGTTAGAATTTTTATTACTTTACATCTTGAAGAATCGAACAAGAAAACAATCACATTTCTATGTAAAAATTTAAGAATTTCTATTGGAAAATAAATTCGAATTGATTTTGAATGCAGGAAATAAATAATATTGATTTGAAAATTATTTTACAATGAATTTTGATAAATTTTTGAACAAATCAAAATTCATTGTCTTTACATTTCTTCATCTATTGAATATATGGATGGTAACAGACGTGTTACGCGTCTAACTTGAGAATAATTCGATATAAATCATTCTCAAAATAAAATTTAATTGGTTTTCTGGTATTGTATTCTAATAAACTTTAAATTAAAGAATCAGAGTTTTTTTAAACTATATATGCAAATACATCGAATTATCATCTTCCCTGGGGTTGTAGTTTTTGCTCTACTTGAATTATTTATTATAATGTTAAAAAATTACAATATTTTCAGAACATGTAAAACATAATTCATAAAAATTATCTCTTTTGTGAAAAGTATAAAGAAGGCGTTTTTCCAAGTCTCATACTAAATTTTAAAAATATGTATAGAATAAGAAGCATGTGAAGTTATCCCAGTTTTTCATCCCAGGATTTTTTTTTATTATTATTTACACGAAACTATTATATTCCATCCCAGTTTTTTCATTTTATACCTCTATAAGACGATTTAAATTATGAACACAACAACAAAATATCCCATCCCAGTTTTTTTTCGTTTATTAGTTGCTCATGTAAAACAAATACTTGAAAATATTGTATTGAGTTTTGGCAATAATAATACTGAATATTTTAAGTTCGAAATAATAGTATTTGTACGTTTAAAATATAAAGGGAAGCCTAAAATGAGCTCCCTAGTGGCAGCCGTATGTTAGGATTGGCACAATCTTCCAGCTTCGATATGGCCCCATATAAATTTATATGAAAATCGTTTATAACTTCCAAAATCTTCCTAGGCCGGAAATAGCGAATGATGCTTTGAGATAATACATAATTAAGTAGTTAATGACCAATTGGGCCCATTTCCGGCCCAGGAAGATTTTGGAAGTTATAAACGATTTTCATATAAATTTATATGGGGCCATATCGAAGCTGGAAGATTGTGCCAATCCTAACATACGGCTGGCACTGGGGAGTTCACCATAGTTTGCCCTTATCATTACCAACTCAAAACATAAAGAACCATTTCCGGCCTAGGAAGTTCTTAAGAGATACAAATTTTTATTTAATTTAATCTAGGATTTTGGAACTTGGCCATTTCCTAAAATTTGAACATACGGCTGGTGCTGGCCACTTGGTCAGTAACTACTTAATTATGTACCATCTCAAAACATCATTCGCTATTTCCGGCCCAGGAAGATTTTGGAAGTTATAAACGATTTTCATATAAATTTATATGAGGCCATATCGAAGCTGGAAGATTGTGCCAATCCTAACATACGGCTGGCACTGGGAAGTTCACCATAGTTTGCCCTTATCATTACCAACTCAAAACATAAAGAACCATTTCCGGCCTAGGAAGTTCTTAAGAGATACAAATTTTTATTTAATTTAATCTAGGATTTTGGAACTTGGCCATTTCCTCAAATTTGAACATACGGCTGGTGCTGGCCACTTGGTCAGTAACTACTTAATTATGTACCATCTCAAAACATCATTCGCTATTTCCGGCCCAGGAAGATTTTGGAAGTTATAAACGATTTTCATATAAATTTATATGAGGCCATATCGAAGCTGGAAGATTGTGCCAATCCTAACATACGGCTGGCACTGGGAAGTTCACCATAGTTTGCCCTTATCATTACCAACTCAAAACATAAAGAACCATTTCCGGCCTAGGAAGTTCTTAAGAGATACAAATTTTTATTTAATTTAATCTAGGATTTTGGAACTTGGCCATTTCCTCAAATTTGAACATACGGCTGGTGCTGGCCACTTGGTCAGTAACTACTTAATTATGTACCATCTCAAAACATCATTCGCTATTTCCGGCCCAGGAAGATTTTGGAAGTTATAAACGATTTTCATATAAATTTATATGGGGCCATATCGAAGCTGGAAAGATTGTGCCAATCCTAACATACGGCTGGCACTGGGAAGTTCACCATAGTTTGCCCTTATCATTACCAACTCAAAACATAAAGAACCATTTCCGGCCTAGGAAGTTCTTAAGAGATACAAATTTTTATTTAATTTAATCTAGGATTTTGGAACTTGGCCATTTCCTAAAATTTGAACATACGGCTGGTGCTGGCCACTTGGTCAGAAACTACTTAATTATGTACCATCTCAAAACATCATTCGCTATTTCCGGCCCAGGAAGATTTTGGAAGTTATAAACGATTTTCATATAGATTTATATGGGGCCATATCGAAGCTGGAAGATTGTGCCAATCCTAACATACGGCTGGCACTGGGAAGTTCACCATAGTTTGCCCTTATCATTACCAACTCAAAACATAAAGAACCATTTCCGGCCTAGGAAGTTCTTAAGAGATACAAATTTTTATTTAATTTAATCTAGGATTTTGGAACTTGGCCATTTCCTCAAATTTGAACATACGGCTGGTGCTGGCCTCTTGGTCAGTAACTACTTAATTATGTACCATCTCAAAACATCATTCGATATTTCCGGCCCAGGAAGATTTTGGAAGTTATAAACGATTTTCATATAAATTTATATGGGGCCATATCGAAGCTGGAAGATTGTGCCAATCCTAACATACGGCTGGCACTGGGGAGTTCACCATAGTTTGTCCTTATCATTACCAACTCAAAACATAAAGAACCATTTCCGGCCTAGGACGTTCTTAAGAGATACAATTTTTTATTTAACTTAATCTAGGATTTTGGAACTTGGCCATTTCCTCAAATTTGAACATACGGCTGGTGCTGGCCACTTGGTCAGTAACTACTTAATTATGTACCATCTCAAAACATCATTCGCTATTTCCGGCCCAGGAAGATTTTGGAAGTATAAACGATTTTCATATAAATTTATATGAGGCCATATCGAAGCTGGAAGATTGTGCCAATCCTAACATACGGCTGGCACTGGGGAATTCACCATAGTTTGCCCTTATCATTACCAACTCAAAACATAAAGAACCATTTCCGGCCTAGGAAGTTCTTAAGAGATACAAATTTTTATTTAATTTAATCTAGGATTTTGGAACTTGGCCATTTCCTAAAATTTGAACATACGGCTGGTGCTGGCCACTTGGTCAGTAACTACTTAATTATGTACCATCTCAAAACATCATTCGCTATTTCCGGCCCAGGAAGATTTTGGAAGTTATAAACGATTTTCATATAAATTTATATGAGGCCATATCGAAGCTGGAAGATTGTGCCAATCCTAACATACGGCTGGCACTGGGGAATTCACCATAGTTTGCCCTTATCATTACCAACTCAAAACATAAAGAACCATTTCCGGCCTAGGAAGTTCTTAAGAGATACAAATTTTTATTTAATTTAATCTAGGATTTTGGAACTTGGCCATTTCCTCAAATTTGAACATACGGCTGGTGCTGGCCACTTGGTCAGTAACTACTTAATTATGTACCATCTCAAAACATCATTCGCTATTTCCGGCCCAGGAAGATTTTGGAAGTTATAAACGATTTTCATATAAATTTATATGGGGCCATATCGAAGCTGGAAAGATTGTGCCAATCCTAACATACGGCTGGCACTGGGAAGTTCACCATAGTTTGCCCTTATCATTACCAACTCAAAACATAAAGAACCATTTCCGGCCTAGGAAGTTCTTAAGAGATACAAATTTTTATTTAATTTAATCTAGGATTTTGGAACTTGGCCATTTCCTAAAATTTGAACATACGGCTGGTGCTGGCCACTTGGTCAGAAACTACTCAATTATGTACCATCTCAAAACATCATTCGCTATTTCCGGCCCAGGAAGATTTTGGAAGTTATAAACGATTTTCATATAGATTTATATGGGGCCATATCGAAGCTGGAAGATTGTGCCAATCCTAACATACGGCTGGCACTGGGAAGTTCACCATAGTTTGCCCTTATCATTACCAACTCAAAACATAAAGAACCATTTCCGGCCTAGGAAGTTCTTAAGAGATACAAATTTTTATTTAATTTAATCTAGGATTTTGGAACTTGGCCATTTCCTCAAATTTGAACATACGGCTGGTGCTGGCCTCTTGGTCAGTAACTACTTAATTATGTACCATCTCAAAACATCATTCGCTATTTCCGGCCCAGGAAGATTTTGGAAGTTATAAACGATTTTCATATAAATTTATATGGGGCCATATCGAAGCTGGAAGATTGTGCCAATCCTAACATACGGCTGGCACTGGGGAGTTCACCATAGTTTGCCCTTATCATTACCAACTCAAAACATAAAGAACCATTTCCGGCCTAGGACGTTCTTAAGAGATAAAATTTTTTATTTAATTTAATCTAGGATTTTGGAACTTGACCATTTCCTCAAATTTGAACATACGGCTGGTGCTGGCCTCTTGGTCAGTAACTACTTAATTATGTACCATTTCAAAACATCATTTGCTATTTCCGGCCCAGGAAGATTTTGGAAGTTATAAACGATTTTCATATAAATTTATATGGGGCCATATCGAAGCTGGAAGATTGTGCCAATCCTAACATACGGCTGGCACTGGGGAATTCACCATAGTTTGCCCTTATCATTACCAACTCAAAACATAAAGAACCATTTCCGGCCTAGGACGTTCTTAAGAGATAAAATTTTTTATTTAATTTAATCTAGGATTTTGGAACTTGGCCATTTCCTCAAATTTGAACATACGGCTGGTGCTGGCCACTTGGCCAGTAACTACTTAATTATGTACCATCTCAAAACATCATTCGCTATTTCCGGTCCAGGAAGATTTTGGAAGTTATAAACGATTTTCATATAAATTTATATGGGGCCATATCGAAGCTGGAAGATTGTGCCAATCCTAACATACGGCTGGCCCTGGGGAGTTCACCATAGTTTGCCCTTATCATTACCAACTCAAAACATAAAGAACCATTTCCGGCCTAGGAAGTTCTTAAGAGATACAATTTTTTATTTAATTTAATCTAGGATTTTGGAACTTGGCCATTTCCTAAAATTTGAACATACGGCTGGTGCTGGCCACTTGGTCAGTAACTACTTAATTATGTACCATCTCAAAACATCATTCGCTATTTCCGGTCCAGGAAGATTTTGGAAGTTATAAACGATTTTCATATAAATTTATATGGGGCCATATCGAAGCTGGAAGATTGTGCCAATCCTAACATACGGCTGGCCCTGGGGAGTTCACCATAGTTTGCCCTTATCATTACCAACTCAAAACATAAAGAACCATTTCCGGCCTAGGAAGTTCTTAAGAGATACAATTTTTTATTTAATTTAATCTAGGATTTTGGAACTTGGCCATTTCCTCAAATTTGAACATACGGCTGGTGCTGGCCACTTGGTCAGTAACTACTTAATTATGTACCATCTCAAAACATCATTCGCTATTTCCGGCCCAGGAAGATTTTGGACGTTATAAACGATTTTCATATAAATTTATATGGGGCCATATCGAAGCTGGAAGATTGTGCCAATCCTAACATACGGCTGGCACTGGGGAGTTCACCATAGTTTGCCCTTATCATTACCAACTCAAAACATAAAGAACCATTTCCGGCCTAGGAAGTTCTTAAGAGATACAAATTTTTATTTAATTTAATCTAGGATTTTGGAACTTGGCCATTTCCTAAAATTTGAACATACGGCTGGTGCTGGCCACTTGGTCAGTAACTACTTAATTATGTACCATCTCAAAACATCATTCGCTATTTCCGGCCCAGGAAGATTTTGGAAGTTATAAACGATTTTCATATAAATTTATATGGGGCCATATCGAAGCTGGAAGATTGTGCCAATCCTAACATACGGCTGGCACTGGGGAATTCACCATAGTTTGCCCTTATCATTACCAACTCAAAACATAAAGAACCATTTCCGGCCTAGGAAGTTCTTAAGAGATACAATTTTTTATTTAACTTAATCTAGGATTTTGGAACTTGGCCATTTCCTCAAATTTGAACATACGGCTGGTGCTGGCCACTTGGTCAGTAACTACTTAATTATGTACCATCTCAAAACATCATTCGCTATTTCCGGCCCAGGAAGATTTTGGAAGTTATAAACGATTTTCATATAAATTTATATGGGGCCATATCGAAGCTGGAAGATTGTGCCAATCCTAACATACGGCTGGCACTGGGGAATTCACCATAGTTTGCCCTTATCATTACCAACTCAAAACATAAAGAACCATTTCCGGCCTAGGAAGTTCTTAAGAGATACAATTTTTTATTTAACTTAATCTAGGATTTTGGAACTTGGCCATTTCCTCAAATTTGAACATACGGCTGGTGCTGGCCACTTGGTCAGTAACTACTTAATTATGTACCATCTCAAAACATCATTCGCTATTTCCGGCCCAGGAAGATTTTGGAAGTTATAAACGATTTTCATATAAATTTATATGGGGCCATATCGAAGCTGGAAGATTGTGCCAATCCTAACATACGGCTGCCACTAGGGAGCTCATTTTAGGCTTCCCTTTATATTTTAAACGTACAAATACTATTATTTCGAACTTAAAATATTCAGTATTATTATTGCCAAAACTCAATACAATATTTTCAAGTATTTGTTTTACATGAGCAACTAATAAACGAAAAAAAACTGGGATGAGATATTTTGTTGTTGTGTTTATAATTTAAATCGTCTTATAGAGGTATAAAATGAAAAAACTGGGATGGAATATAATAGTTTCGTGTAAATAATAATAAAAAAAAATCCTGGGATGAAAAACTGGGATAACTTCACATGCTTTAGAATAAGCAAACGAAAAAATAAGTTACAAAACAAAATACAACAGAGATAGATTTTTCTAAAAATAAAAGGACAAATTGTAAAATAAATAATGAAGAAGAATGATTTTCTAATTTATACTCATATTTTAAAGAAAAGAAAATGCTAATTAAAATTCATATTTCGTGGTTTTCGGTTGAATGAAAAATCCTGTAATTAATGGTAATAGGGTGTGAAGTCTAAAACACATTCACTGTTTGTTTTAAGTTGCCGTTTTTAGAGAAAATGATTTTTAATTTAAAACTGACAAACTTTTGATTAAGGGATAAGGCCCTTTAAAATAAAAAAAAATGTTAAATACATAGTTACTTTTAATTTTTGTTTTTACGCCATTTATTTATTTGTACTGTTGTTCATTGTAATAAACTATGCAATCTTTTTTGTTCGTGTTAACTTCAAGTATTGAAATGGGATTCCTGATTTTATTCATGTTGAAATAAACTTTGCGAAATTAGAATGAGAAAACCTTATTATATATTACATCTCGGACCTTTCAGCCGTTACTGTTGTTCTACTGTTGGAAAATTATTAGCATAATAGTTTGTATACATACGATTAGTACCACACTACCAAACTTACTTCTCTGAATATAAGTGATTGTAATAAAAAACATTCCAGTACATTTTTCGCATGTGTTTTTTAATTTTATTTTATTTTCGAGTGTGTAGTGGTAAGACAATAAATAAAAATTTGGGGTGATATCATTTGTGATATATTACGTATTACACTCCATTAATTTTTAAGTAATTAAGAATTAGAGTAATTGTAATTAAGTTTTAGTTAAAATTGGTTGGCAGCATTTGTTTAAATTTTACCGGAAATGACGAGTTTTGATAAAAAAAAAACTTTGTTTCTCCAAAATTTGGCATCTCTACAGTCCAGGCAAATTGACTATTCGGAATCAAACTTCATACTTAAACTTTTTCTTTGGGAGAACCTTGCGAAATTTGGTGGAAATCTGGTGGCCGCTTCTGTGGAAGCATTTTCAATTTTTATAATAACATTAAAAGTTTAGTATTTATAAAAAACGTCAAAGAACTAAAAGGTTGACCATTTGGTTTTCTGAAATTTAAGCCGGAGTGATTTTTGATTATACAAGACAGTTTTAACCAAAGTCCGGTAAATTTAATTTTTCGCTTTAGAAATCAAGTGAAGTATACTGTCATGGTAAAAGAAAGTCGGATTGGCCACACAATATTCACCCCGCCATTTTTTTGTTTTGTTTTATGAAGAACCAAATTAATTCTCTAAATATTGGTAGATGGTTGAGCAACGGTGTAGGTTTCAGTGGTTGACACTTAGGCCATTTCTGGCCCATTGTGATACCACACATTCACGCTACATCATTAACCCATTCACCTATTCACCTACTCACACAACTACAGTATACTACATGGATGGTATATGGACGGTGGGTCGGCGCTGAATTCTACACTCCATCTGAGGGTCTTAGTTGTGATTATTAACATCACCGATTGTAATCGAATTTAAATTAAAATAAAATAATTCAAATTTTTTATTTCGCTTCTATTTGTGTTAGAGCTGCTTCACCGAAAATTTTTTGCTAAAAAATGCCAATTAAAACCGGTTTCATAGATAAACGGGGAAAGATACGAAAAATAAGCTGCTTTTTTGACATCCCGTGTGAAACGGGCGATTGTTTTTTGTTGTTACATCCCTACATATACATATACACCATAAATATACATCTAGAGCAATTACGGTAAAATCGATCAAGAATGGAGGGTTCTAGACCTTTCCATAGAAGCTTTTTCGTATAGTGACCTTTTCGTAAATGCTATTTTTTTTAAATACATATCTGCATTTAAAAATGTTAGCATTTACGAAAAAGTCATTTAACAAAAGTATTTTAATTGATATTTGCAACAAATTGAGCCATTATTCAAAAATTTAAGCATAAACAGTCTTTGATTAGAAACTATTTTCCACAAAAAATCGTACAGTGATCGGAATGAAACCTCGTACTTAAGCTTTGCCCATAAACGGTTAAATGACATTTGGTGGAGATCACAGGAGTACACAGGTTCCAATTTTTACAAATATTTTGTAAAATATATTTTGATCGAGTTAATTTTGGTATCTACCTATAGTACTTCTTAAAATTTTATTTAAGCGTCAGTCTCGGGAGAATTGAATTTAAGAATGATTTATTATTTTTATTTATTCTCTTTTAAAAATATTTAAACTTTTTAAAGGAGTTGAAAACTTAGGAAACCGCCTTTAAAAAGTGATTGATTGAAGTGAACAAAGATATCCCAATTTAAAGATGAGAAACAGATTGCCTTGCGTCGTACGATTCTTTAACACATGGTGAAATTATTTTTGATAAATTTTGAGTAAATGAGGCATTTTCCATCAAGTTTAGCTGTTTTCTTCACTGAATATGAACTCGTATGTTTATTATTGAAATGTTTGTTCATTATTTAAATAATGTTAGGATTTCCTTTACTTTCCTATTTTTAATTTTCTTTAATGTAAAACAGGGTGCACGGTAGGGCTTGGTTCTAGTCCGTCATCATAAATGCTTTTTTTGTATAAAATATTTTTACAACTGATAGATTATGGTGTAATTACAGAAATATTCATTTTGAGCTAAAATAACGGTTCTACAATATTTAATATTTTACCATAACACTATAGCTCTATCACATCTATGCAACAATGGCTTGAGAAAATCGATTCTTTTGTAGTCGTTAATTAAAACTACATAATTGATGTTACGATTTCAACTGAAACAGTCTGCTCTTCAAACCACTGCGACCGACATTTTCCTCCAGATTAAATTTTGTTCTCAATGAGTTTTCGGTTTTTGCTTTCGTCTCATTCAAAAACTTCTGTTATTCGTTTTTGTTTGACTGCAGCTGAACCGTTTGGCGGTTAAGATGATAGCGCGCATTCATCAATCCCCATAATACTCACGCTTATGAGTTGTAAAAGCCGTAGTTTTATTAATACTCGAGTACTTCATAAAAATACCGGCGTATTATAATATTCGAAAAATACATATTATTTCCAAGTACAGGCTAAAACTCTATACACAAGTACATATATTTAAAATGAATATGAATAAAATGTTGTTTAAGGACAGCTTAATTTAATAGTTTTTAAGATTAAGATACGTTATTCTCGCAAAAACGAATGAAAAATTACCTTGAATGACATTGGTAGTTATTTGCATTGTACGCAAGTATGAAGAATAACCTGTATAAAAATGTCACCTTTTTGCCTGTATATAACTTTTGACAATGTTACCCCATCCATAAGTTAAAAAAAAAAATTCAATGCAACAAAACCCGTTAAAAATCAAATCGCAAAATTGCAGACGAAAAATTCAAACAAACAAGTTTTAGAAGTTTGTACCAAGGGTGGTAATAACTGAATGTTGTGAATTGCTGCGAATTATGTAGAACTATATATTTTGTAGAATTTACTAAAAAATATCCATCAACAATTTGTATTTGCCACAGTCATATGAATTTATATATGTACTAGGGGAAAAAGCCCGTCATACGGGCGTAAACAATAACAGAAGGAGAACACAATGATATTGTACCATGACATTTATTTTGACAAAAAAATTTTATCCACAATATATTTCTAACTAAAATTTTCTATCTAAAATTTTAACTTTTGCATCAGTGGATTTTCGGACTCGTGATAATGCTACGTATAATTGACCATGGCCAAACATAGGTTCTGGTAAGAATAAATCCACTTTCTCTAATGTCTGATCTTGAGACTTATTGATAGTCATTGCAAATGCCAATTTAATTGGAAATTGTCTTCGTCGTAAAATAAATGGTAAGTCTGTGTTGATCGGGGCCAGCTCAATTCTGGTTTTTCATTATTTCTTTACAAAGCTTATCGACAGCATTCATAGCAACACCAGGTGCCATTGTATTCCATAAAATTAATTTTGATTTTCTAAATAATTCTGCGTCAATAGACGTCATTCGCATAGAGGGCGTTGAGGTTTCTACGATTTAAACTGGTAGTGTTGATATGTTCTGCCTCCATCAAGAAGATTGGCAGCTATTCCTGTACAAGCAACGACTAGCACAATGTTTGATTCCCCTAGAATCGTGTTAAGCTGTGTTTTATACATATACGTTTTACCGGTAACCTCCTGGACCATCTATGAAAAATAATCGGTGTGGAAGATCATTATGATTTACAGCTGTCAATATGGTTTGGAAAGTTTTGTTTTGTTCTTGATTTAATGTGCATTGCATAGCAGCTCCAATTTCTTTCTGGATATGTGCATCCTAATATTGTATCGGCTCTCCTAAATTAGTAGGGGGAGTTGGTAGTCCAAACTCAGTACATTGTTTGTGTTGTAGTTTTAGAGTTCCCTGAATATCTCTTAAAGCAAACATCTCACTAATTGTGCATTCATCAGAATGATCTCTATGGTGGTGAACGTAATCATCACATAGCTCCTTTCTAAACTTTGTAAACAAATCTAAAGCAATTGATGGGGATGCAAAAACACAAATGCATGCATATAGATCTCGCAACTAACGTGGCAAGCATGTTGAAATAGCGTCTGACAATGTATTTTCCCATGTAGTGTCATCATTAAATAAACCACATTTTTGAGCCGCTTCTTTAAATGTACCACTTGTGTAGCCATTGAATGTCCTCAAGTCTTCAAAAGATAAGATTCCAGGAACGTGAAGAAGAAGTAAGGGTAGACAAAATCTTTCAATATCTGTCATATTAACCTAAAATATTCTACTTCCATGTACCATTCATTTTGTCAAATACATAATGGTTGAGGATGTCGGGATATAAATATCGTCGAGTATTTTCGTCAGTTTGGTTTAGTTTAAAAAATCTTGTAAGCATTGTGTTTTTGTTGGCAGTTCGATTAACACTTTCTTCGATGGTTTGTTCGGTAAATAAGACAATTTGATAATCTGGAAGGTAGATTGGCAGTCTCACAATGATGTGTGACTGTTCGTGCATATTGAAACTAAACAGGCGCCAAGGTGCCTCAGGCGCACTTACATACCTCGAGTCCATGTACGTTCTAATCTCATCATGATCCAAAGTACTTTGTTGAACGAAGGTTATATTGGCACAATCGTGTCCTTGGTAGACATACTTAAATAAATACTTCACACTTCGAATTGATGAACAACATTCGACATTAATATGACAGTTAAATTTGAGGCTTAAACGTGGATTGTGTGGAACAATCCATGAATTATCCGTTGTCTTACCATTTATAATTGCACTGCCACAAACACTTCGCTTGTATTATGGATATCCGTTACAGTTAATTACCGATTCATCTTGAAAACTTTTTGCTGCATATTCCATTGCAAGGTGAATTGGGGTTTTTCTCTCGACAGGGACCATGTATAATATATTTTGTAATGATAGCATGAAGCTTTGGATAAACGTCAATATCTGGAATTTCCGCAGAAATGAATTTGTCAATGGTTTCTGAATCTTTTGGCTTATCTACGTTTCCGACAATCAAGAGAATATGGGCATGAGGTAGTCCTCATTTTTGAAACTCAACGATATGCATCCGACATGCATTTAGTTGCATTCGCAACTAAAACTCCGAAAACATGCTTTTTCGAAATGATGTCATCAAGCAATTCTCGGAGGTTTAATTTGAAGACCTGTTACGAATATTTTTTCGTCCCAAGTATAGTCCAGGTGGCCACCCCCGAGTTCGATAATTTATATATTCATTATTGAATTATACTATACCACTTTATTAATGGAAATTGGAAAGTACAAAATTCAAGTATTTTGAAACAAAACTGGAAAACTGGATTCGTATTCCATCCTGAAAAAAAACGAAATCGCATGATCATTGCGGTTACGGTTTTATGTTGGACTATAAAAAGAAAATTTGGCTAACACGCAAGAGAGTGGTGATTGGGATTTGCTAAAGAAAAGTCAAAACCTCATTATTAAATTTTTATCGGTTTTTTTTTATATAAAATAAATTTAATAAATTATTTTCGGTGTTAATAAGACTCGAAATACAAATAAAGTTGAGTGAATTGCAAATTAAAATTATAAAAATTAGTCTTAAATATACTAAAATCTTTACTATATTCTATAATTTAAAATAATGTGTATGTATATGTATGTAATATATATATGTATATCAATAATATGTATGGACTTTGAAAAAAAAAAAAAAATAAAAATATTGTGGTGGAAAAAATTCAAAAACATTTTAGAAGTGAATATGAATGACTATAAATGGTTTAATATAGTGATAAATTAATAAATAAAGTAAAAAGAAAAAAAACTATTAAAATTTAAAACTAGTCCAATTTTCCACGGAAATTAAAATTAAAAGTGAAATCAAGAGTGCATTGATTTTACGCGGTTGTACATAGTTGCAACGCACTAAAATTTATAAATAAAATAATTTGTGTGTGATGCCGTATTCTAAATAAAAGAAATACATAAAAATACGGTGAACGAAGTAGCATTGAACAATTTTTACTCGGCGTGACCACTCACGTATATACCAAGTGTCAATTGGAACTTTGAAGTGTTTTTTTTGCGTGCACGTTAGTTCATTAAAATTAAAAATTTTAAATATAAATTAAACTAAAGTAAATTAATCCTAAAAACTTAAAAATCTATCTAATATAACTATACGAATTCCTCATCGGCATATAAAAATAAACAACGGAAAAAATTTCATCATCTGCATTTTCAACAACGTCATCCATAGGAGTACACACCAATGCCGGCCAATGCATCGAAAAGGTACCATTAACATTTTTTTTTTGGGTTTGATTAAATAATTCCATGTTTTTTTGAGTAACTCGTTTCCTAGCTTTAAAGTTATTATCCCCTTATAATGTTAAGTTCATTTCATTTTGTATAAAAAAAATCTCAGACCTAGAATTATTAAATTTATATTTTTATATTTGCTTATCATTAATAAATACGGGTATGGTAAAATTTATTGACCAATGATCTTTTTCTTCTTAATTTTCCACCATTCCCTACTTAGCCGTTTTCCTCTAGTCGTTTTGTTTTCAGGATGGAATAACTGAACTAATTACAGGATGTGATCATGGTGAGTAGCAATAAATCGTAGGTATGTAATTGCCCGTGCTAAATTTTATTTCGTACAATGTAATCAGTCGGCGGTAACTCCAGGTTTTTTTGCAAGCTTCCATTTCTACCCACTCCATCCACTGAGCCATAGCCGGGCTAACCCAATAATCCGCCGCGGAAGCCTATTCAATTAAAACACAATCATTTCTGTTAACGATCTGGGCAGAAACAAGTGCAGGATTGGAAATTATCCATTTTTAACCACCTCGCCCGTCTTGCGGATCGTTACAGACCCTTGCCACTAAATCGGGACCAAATTCCGGAGACTGACCTTCCAACGAACTGTTACTTATTTCACTCCATTTCGGATTACATATCATTGTATTGAAATAATCCGGCTTGCCATATTTACGCGCACAATCGCAATAGCATCTTAATAGTTTTGTTCCATATTTATTGGGCTTCCTTGGAATGATGATGAAAGGATAATAGCTGTTCCAGGGACTAAACCTTGATTAATAGCTTCACTTTGCATGTAATCCATAAGGCCACTGTATTTTTCCGCTCTGAGCCTTTTATTTTTGATTTTGCTGAACATAGTTGAGACGATTTGCTTCTGTTGTAACCCGTTGCCGCATACTTTTAAATTGACGACCGTGTTCAGAAGCACACTTTTTTCAATTGATTATGACTGCCATATGAAATTGAGCATCCTTTATATGTTAGGAAGTGCAAATTATCACATTTTCTCATAGTTTTTCCATGAAAACTCTCGACGGTCATAGCCGTCATTTGCTCATCAGAACATTTTTTTCTCTCCCTAGAACAAATGACGGCTACAGCCAGTAGGATATCTCCTGGATTCTAGCAATTAAATTTTTAATTTAACCGATTTTTTATATAAAATGGAAAAGTTGAATGCAACCTTAGCAACACATGGATAAAGATAAGGATCTAATATTGAATATTTGGAAATGGATAATTGCCGTTAGTTTGAAACACCAAGAATTCTAACTTTTAGGCTCAAATATGCAATGAGGTTATACCTAAGAGTTCCGAAAATAAATTGACCCATTTTAGATATGAAAGTTTAACCCATTTTAGATATGAAACCTATGCTGAGATTTTACTTTATAGATCACACCTTTATTTCCGCCATTCAGACTTGAACTATCGGCGTTATCTTCTGAGGTGAATGGGCTTAACTTTTGAGCCAATAATATCGATCCCTGGATTCCAGCAATTAAATTATTAGTATAAATTTTTGTAATAGTGCTTAACTAATGTTATTACATTGCGAATGAGGTTATGCCTTTTCGTTATGCATAAATATTTAACCAATTCTTGTTATAAGTTTATATTAGATTTGTATCTTATATGTAATCGTTAAATACAACTATACGATTTACTACCGAGATTTACAATGTAACAATTTTTTTTTTTAAATATTACCAAATTATTATTTGTATAATATGGCGTTATCAGTTTACTAACTTTTCGGGATAATTTTAGCTTTCTCTTATTAATTAACTAACATATATTTCGTAAATAGAACAAAAAATTATTTCGGGATGAAATATGCCTTTTATCGGAAACCAACGTATACAGACGCTGTTATACCTAGTTCTTCAAACCATCCCCAAAATATTAAAATGTAAGCTTTCCACTCACTCTTAGATAGACTAATAAACATCTCTTTGACAAATTCAAATTACAACACTGAGCTTAACATAATTCTTCAAATAGCAACGAATAACGGATATGCAACTAGGACTATATTAAAGTTATTAAATAAAAAGCTAAGGCGTAATACTTTAACGGGTATTTATCGACCGGCGTCGTTTGGAGTATATAGGAAAAACGAGCCAACGGATTAGCAACATCGTGTCCAATTATACCAATATTAGTTTTGCTTTTTATAATATTAACACAATAAAGAAAATGATTTTTAACAATAAACCTAGAGTTGATCGCCTTTCCAAGTCGGGTGTTTATAGGATCAATTGCAATGATTGTAGTTTCTCCTATATTGGTCAGACTGGGCGCAATTTTGGAGTTAGAGCTAAAGAACATTTATCTGGTTGCAATCAATCAACGTTATGGAAATTTCATTTAACTTCAGAAAATCATACAGTTAGCTTGAGCAATTTAGGCATATTACAAGAACCAAAAGGAAGACGTTTAGATACTTTAGAATCTTACGAAATTCGAAAATCAATCTTAACCAAAATATCCGTAACGAACAGAGAGAAATCCGTTTCTCACCAATTACAGATTCCGCCCCTTTCTATTCTCACTTACGTAATAATTTGACATGTAATTACCCGACGTATTAGGGTAATTAAATGTACTTCAATATACCTTAAATTTTGTTACTCAACCGATGACTAATCGCCTACCTGCGCGATCCATAGCTTAATTTTTATTGCTTATTTTTTGTCCCTATCTCTCTCTCTAGCTTCACATCCCCTGAAGGGATTTTGCCGCCCGCACTATGGTCCTCCAGCCGTCTCGGTCCATCGCTCTCGTCCTCCAGTTCCGACATCCTAGTGCCTGTAGATCTTGTTTGACGTCGTCACGCCAGCGCAGTCGGGGTCTTCCTCTACGACGCACACTGGCTGGTTGTTGATGGAACACTTTATTGGTCATCCGTTGTTGTGGGGACCTTGCAACGTGGCCGAGCCATCTTACTCGATTGGATTTGATGAATCCGATAATATCGCAACCTCCAAGAATTTGCATTATCTCGTGGTTCATGCGAATCCGATATTCATTGTTCGCGACTTTAATTGGACCAAAGATGGAGCGAATGACCTTCCTTTCGAAAGTTGATAACAATCTACAATCATTAGTGGTCATGGTCCAGCTCTCGCTTCCGAAAGCCAGCACAAGTCTTATGTGTGCTTTATAAAGTGCGAGCTTGCACGACTGCGATAGATGTCTAGATCGCAATAATTTTGATTGAGCGTAGAAAACTCGATGTGCGGCAGCTATTTGGGCTTTTATATCTGCCTGAATGTCATTTGATGATGTTATAACTGACCCGAGGTATTTAAAGTTTTCAACGCGATCAAAGTTATGGTCGCCAATACCGAGATTTGCCATGGAGATGTTCCTGGGTGTTGATACAAATTTGGTTTTGCTACTGTTCACCTTCAAACCAAGTCTTCTTGTGCAGCGATCGAGCGGCACGAAACTGTCTTTGATATCGCTAGGTCTTCGGCCAAGAAGCACGATATCATCTGCATATCCAAGAATTTGGCCTGATTTATTAAATATACAGCGCGAAGTTTCGATGTTGCTTTTCCTCACTACGTACTCAAGAGCCAGATTGAACAGCACAGGCGCGAGTGCATCTCCCTGTCGAACACCAGATGTTATTTCAAAGGAGTCTGACACAGTTCCTTCGATTACAATTCTACATACAGACCCAGACGTTGTTAATTTGCACAGAGAAACGAGTTTCTCTGGAATTCCTAGGCATATGAGCGCGGCCCAAAGGTTATCGCGGTTTATACTGTCATATGCCTGACGGAAGTCTATATATAATTGATGTATGGTTATGTTGTACTCCCAACATTTTTCCAAGATCATCCTCATGGTGAAACACTGGTCAGTGGTCGATCGGTTGGGACGAAAACCACACTGATAATCGCCAATGATGTTTTCGGCGAAAGGGATGAGTCTGGCAAGTACAACATTAGCCAACACTTTGTAAGCAGTGTTCAATAGAGCTATCCCACAATAGTTTTCACATTTAAGATGGTCGCCTTGTTTATGCAACAGACATATGAGAACGGTCTTCCAATTCTCCGGCAACTCTTCTTGGTCCCAAATACATACGATGAGATCGTGTAGACCATACATACGATGAGATCGTGCAAGAGTAGCGCCTCCGAGTTTTATTAATTGTGCGGGGATTCCATCGAGACCGGGTGCCTTGCCGTTTTTCAATCGACTAATAGCTGCGTCTACTTCCTCTACTGTGGGATATTCGACGAAGATCTCATCACCTGGAGGAGCTATTGCTCTAATGGGGGTCACGTCGCCATTCCGATTTAGTAGGTTTTGAAAATAGGTTTCCCATACTGAGAGAACATCAGCCACGTTTGTTCTCAATACTCCATTCCCGTCTTTGATGGCTGTACTTCTTGGGTGGAAGTCTTTAGTGAGATTCCTGGCATTAGCAAAACAGTCCCTTGAATTTCCTACTTTCGCTTGGAAGCTGATGTTTTCGATGCAAAATCTCATATGATCGCGTTTCTTTTGACGAAGGTATTTAGTGGTGGCTTTCCTGGCGCGGAGATATTCTGCATGTGTGCTTCTAGTGTTGCGAGCCAACCATTTTTCACGAAGCTTTTGTTTATTTGCGACGATCAGGCGACATTGATCATCGAACCAATCATTGCGGGGTCTCGGAGGTCTTCTTCCGATAGTGTTTTGCGCCGCGGTGGTAATGGCTGACTGTATTGTGTGCCACTGCTCCTGGATGTTAGAAGGAGCTTCTTCGTTGTTGCTAGGCCGCTCTAGATAGTTAGTGACAGCTGATTGGTAACTCTGCAGTGACGTTTGGTCTTTTAGAGCATCCACATTCCATCGAACGGATTTTTGTGCTTGTCTGTTGAACGTAGATGACAGTTTGCACTTATATTTAAATACGACAAGCATATGATCGCTGTCCATATCTGCACCCCTGTAGGATCTAACGTCAGATATACTGATCGAGTGTCTCTTAGACACGATGACGTGATCAATTTGGTTTTCCGTGCTTCCATCATTCGATCTCCACGTTACTTTGTGGATTCTCTTATGTGGGATAAACGTACTTGATACAACTAAATTGTACATTAATGCCAGGTTGGTGACGCGTTGGCCGTTGTTGTTACTAGTTAGATGCAGACTGTTAGGACCGACGTGCGATGTATTTTCTGCACTCCTACCGATTTTTGCATTAAAGTCGCACACGATGATTTTAATGTCGTGGTGCGGTATGTTATTGATGACTTCCTCGAGCTCGACAAAGAATAAATCTTCGATGTCATCCGATTTATTTTCGGTGGGTGCATGCACATTAACGATCGTGATGTTAAATTTCTTAGTGCGAAGTCTGACCGTGCACATCCGCATGTTGATCGGGCGGAAATCGATGATATGGTGCTTCACGCGCCGATGGATGAGGAAGCCAACTCCAAATTCTCCTCCGTTCTGATGGCCGCTGTAGTGAAGAGTGTAACCATTGGTGGTGTCATGGATCCCACTCCCAGGCCATCTAAGCTCTTGTAGTGCAAGTACGTCTAATGTGTAACTTTTTGCTTGGTTCGAAAGGTTCTGGAGATCTCCAGGTCTTAAGAGGCTAAGCACGTTCCATGTTCCCATTTTTAAAGTGTTGTCCGTGTACAATTTCCGAGGTCGAGTTTGTTATGAATCCAATATGGTAATCCGAGGCCTTTGTTTAGGGTTCATAACTTAAATGGTTTTTATGAGGGAAGGTTGTTGGCCTGCCGCTCAACCCGCTTATTACGTGTGTGGGTCACGTACTGGTTTTTGTCCCTCCTTCTTTTATTTATTTTTTGCTTTTTTCTGCTATATATAACAAAATTTTTATTTTTACAAATCAGTAGATACTCCTGATGCTGACCTAACAAGTCGAAATCCATCGAGTGATTTTTTAAACTTTTTGAAAATATTAGAAAAAAAAATATTATCTTGCGAAATAAAAAACAAGTGGTTAATAAAAAATGTGTTTATTAAATGTAAGTGTGTTTCGCCAAGTGCCTACGGCAAATAGTGTAAAAAGTATGTACATGTTTAATATAAGTTAAACAAAAAAAAAACTCCCAAAATCTTATAATATTTCTGTACTGAAGGATTTGGTTACCAAATTATAGGTCAGATGACACATAACGAACATCATCAAAATTCCAATGCGTCGTACGTAATCAAAACTACATTAACCGTTTTAGTCCCAAGCAACGCGATCGCGCTGTTGAGATTTTATGTCGAGAAAACCCAACATATTTTGAACATTGTCGTCAACTGACGGCGCGTTACCGATTGATGAAGGCGCGCGCTGAGATTTACTGAAGCAAGTACATCACACGGCTTCTTTAAAAGTAAATAGTACATATTACAATAAGTTTGTCTCAATAGATTGCCTTTTCATCTCATTCATTTCATCTTCCTCTCTCATTTAGAGAAAGCGCGGTTGCGCTGTTTGGGATGCTTCGACGGTATTTTTTCAATACCCCCTGGGACTCAAACGGTTAACATAATTAATTAATAAAAAGTTATTTTTCTTTTAGAGTTTGTTATTATTTTCTACTCCTATTCCAAAACGCTCTTATTTTTACATTATTTTCTTAATAATGTTTTGTATGTAGCAGGGTCAGGAAGTGATTTAGTCTATTAGGTACATGTATACATACTTGTAGTAATTGATAAATTAATTATTTCAAAGAAATGTATTGGTCTGTATGTATAAGTTTATTAATTACGCGAATTAGAGCATGAAATGTATATTAACTACGTTATTCAAATCGGTTGGTTTATTGTAAGTATGTACGTATTGTATGCATGTTACGACCAATTACACGGTATTTTTTGTAAATGGATTAGATAATCTTTAAATAATATGTACTTCTATTCAATCATACATAAGTTATGTTCGAACTGGACATGAATTCTGTTCACTTTTCACAAGCAATTCAAGTTGGATTTTGTATACGTATACAGTGTATTGATCTTCCAAATTAGGTGATTTTAATCTTCCAAATATAACTTGGAATTTGGACCCAGAACTAAACTGTATTTTACCTTGCAATATAACAACAGATGCGGAATCTTTGTTTTTGGACGCCATGCTTGGTTATAATTTGAACCAAATAAACACAATTGCTAATAATCGTGATAGATTATTGGACCTTGTCTTCAGCAACGTCATTGACACCTTTAAAATTTCTGAATCCCTATTATTGTTTGTCGTAAATGATGTCAATCACAAATCTTTGGATATTGTATTTGACTTAACTAAAATGGCGAGATCAGAACACCTGCAACCAATGGAATACAACTTTAAAAAAACTAACTGTGTGGTGCTACAAAGTTACCTAGAATCCATCAACTGGCAAATAACTCTCAACTCCAATGATATAAACGAAAATGTGGACAAATTTAATGACATCATGCTTCAAGGCTTCGAACTGTATGTACCTATGTGCTGTAAATCACAAAATGCTCATCCTCATTGGTATGATGATAGACTAGTTAACTTAAAAAATCGGAAGTCGAAAGCGTACGCCAAAATGTTGAAAAGCGGGTTAGATGCGGACAAAACTACGTTTCTACAGCATAGCAATGAATTTTAAATTTATTTCAAATCAAAATACAAGTCGTCTCTTGATCAAATTCAAGACAAAATCAAAGTAAATCCAAAACAATTGTGGAAATACTTTAAGAATAAATGCGAAATTGAAGGATACCCTGCTAATATGACGTACAACAATACCTGCTCTTCAAACGCCAAAGATATAGCTAACATGTTTGCGTCGTTTTTTCAATCAGTCTATAGACCAAGCGTTACTAGTGGATTGTACGAACAACCCAGCAACAACAACACATCCATAACTCCTAATATTATTTTTGAGGACAACATTTTATCGGCTTTAAGGGGGTTTGGAGATGGTTGCGGTCTTGACCGATATACCCTCTTCTATTCTGAAGGAGTACGCTGAAATTTTAACAATTCCACTATTGTATCTATTCAATCATTCCTTAAACACCGGCGTATTTCCCGAAAAATGGAAAATTTCAAAAACTACTCCAATTTTTAAATCGGGCAAACGTGATGATATCTCATGCTACAAAGGAATATCAACTACATCATCAATTCCGAAATTATTTGAGTTAGAATTATGCAACAGCCTTCAATCCGCAATTGCACGTCATATATCAATAAACTAGCATGGGTTTATGTCTGGCCGATCCACATCGTCTAATCTGGTTGAATTTACCAGTTAACTAATTAACAAGATAGAAAAACACCGTCAAGTTGATGTAGCGTACATGGATTTTAGTAAAGCATTTGATTCCATCTGCCATCAAAAAGCATTGCAGAGTTTATTCGAAAATTGGTTTAGGTCATATCATTGATAAATTATGACTTAAGATAATACCACTGCGAATTACAACAAAAATTTTCATTTTTTGTTGCTTCTTACACATTGTAAAAGAAGAACACAACTCACTTCATGTAGGTTTAAGAAGAAGAAAGATAGACCCAATTAATTCAAAGCAGCTAGAAAGAAGCAAAACATATTTTTAATTTATTTTTACCCACACCACTAAATATTTTAACAAAATTAAAAAAAACAGAATCAAATGTATTTTCCTCTCTCTCAACTGAATATATGAAATATATACATATATATGACAAAAATAAATAGACAAAAACAATGAAATTGTATTTATGTCTTCATTCTGTTTTCATTTTTTCAGTCGTATTCCAACCATGTGAGTGGAGGTTGTTCATGACGTTTTTACAGATTTTACAGATATGGCGATGGGAATTTTTTTTATTTGTAGTGCGTTGCGTCACAATTTGTTTGTTATTATTTTTTTGTTGTTGATATTTTTCGAAACAAATTAAAACTAAGGTTACTCCGTTCAACCATATATTTATTTTGTTACTGATGGTACAACTTCTGATGAGAGTCTGATGAGACGACCGAATTTTTTAATACAAAAAATTCAATGTTTCATTAGTTCGAAACCAAACTTCCTTCATCTTGATAACCTCACCTTGATGTAAAAACTCAGACGTGCTCATATTGAGTTTTTGATAATCTCGGTCTATTTTGATTTGAAATAAATTTCAAATTCATTACTATGTTGTAGAAACGTAGTTTTGTCCGCATCTAACCCGCTTTTCAACATTTTGGCATTCGCTTTAGTTTGTTGTATTAATAACTTCATCAATCACAGCCATGCAAGTTGCATAATGATCACTATTTGATTGAGGTGGTATATATGCTGCGTAGATGATTAGATTTGTTTGGTTGATTTTGATTTTTACACCAATCTGTTCGACTCTCGATGGGGCTAAGGTTACTGGAGCATTCCAGAGTTTAGAATGTACTGCTATCAGTACGCCACCACCCGATGGTTGTGAAACAATACATCATGAGTATTTTTTCCTCTGCTCGCGAGAAAACGAAAAAAATGGCAGATGATTAGAAAATAGTTTCGATTTCAATTTTTTTTGTGAATTTTTCATTTATATTTAGATAAAACTTAAATAAAATGAATTTTATTATTGTTTTCAATAAATTTAATATTCCCCAGATTGTACATTTGTACATTTTATAAATTGTACATTTATCTATATTTTTATGTGTATGTATGGTGAAATTTATTAAATTCACAAATTATGTATCTAACATAATATATTGTGTTCCTAAATGACGTCAAAAACAAAAAACAAAACAAATATTTATACCAATAATTATTGGTGATAATTATTTATTGGTAATTTCCAAGTTGAATTGTAAAAAGCGAACAGAACTCATGTCCTGAGTCGAACCGAATATTTTTAACCTGATACTCGAACGGTTCGAAGTATCAATTCAGTACTTTTAAAAGTATCAACTAATACATTCGATGCTCAAATGAAATAACAACAATTGGTTTGGTATATTGGTATGGTTTATTTCCACAATGTAGACAACAAGGTGTGATATTGCGCATTTTAATGTGACGTCAGTGTAGACAACAAACATGTGATTGTGGTTATTTTTTTTAAATAAATGGATAATAAATGTTTTTTTTTTAAATAAAAAACTTATTTAAGTTTGAGAAGTATAGTTGAAGAAGCTTTTTAATTATTTTCTGATTTTAAGTTAAAATCAAACATTTTGTTTTACAAATCATTTTACAATCTCGAAATTCACATCAACTAAGAAATTGAAGCCTTTTTCAATTTGTAGCCAGCCCATCAACTACATATATATTACAAGACCAGAAATATTTTGCACTTCGTTTTTTAACTAGTGGAAAACATAAAATAACAACTGAAATAAAATCGAGATTTAATTTTAATTTGTAATTTAAAGTACAGAATCAAATGAATTCTTAACACCAAGCATATTTTTGAAAATTGTAAATTGAGATACATTTATACTGTTTATGTTGGAGGTTGAACCTCGACCTGGGTTAACTTGAAGTTATCTTTAGGTTAACCTTGAAGTTAACTTCTAGTGTTTATATTGGAGAGTTATCTTGAGGTTGAGCCGAAACTAGGTTATAACTGACAAAATCATTGAAATTTTTTTCTTTAAAAGATCATTCTAACTTTTTCTTTCGAACTTTCAAAAAATAAAAAATCGCAAAAATCACAAGAATATGCTGCCGAATTTAGACACAGACGCGCTCGTACAAGAAAAATATGAGAAATCGGCATTTTTATTCTTTTACTTTACTGATTATTTTTTGTTGTTGTTTTTCGACTCGACTCTGGGCGTTTATATTAACCAGAGTTAACTCGACCTAAGAAATTTTTTGGATTGAGTCGAGTTAACTCCAAGTTAACCTTTGGTGTTTATGTTGAAGGTTCAACCCAGGTTGAACCTAGGTTCAACCTCCAACATAAACAGTATAATTATAATATCGTTAACAATAATTTGTGAGAGGAATTTCTTTATATATACAGATATTTAGACGTAACAATTATTGTTGTCTTCAGTCAGTGTTGCCATGAAAAATTAAATAAAAACGTCTTTTTTCGTAAACTGAAAACGTCAAAAACGTCATTCGTAAAAATCGCATATAAATATAGAGAAAAGGTTTTTTATGTATTTATCATAATCGTAAATGTAATTCACAGTACCTATTTTCTTTTCAGGGTCTATAAAACAAATCGAAATTTTTTTTATGATAGAATATGTTAGAATGAAGGTTGATGATTTTAATGATATAAACAAGAAAAAATCAAAAAAAAAAAAAAATATTGTATTTATTGCGAAGCGCTAAAGTCGTTTTTGTACGCGGTTATCTCGAAATGGAGAACTTTAAACGCAGTTATCTCGGAATGACGTTTTTCAAGTTGGCGTGCAAGATTGAGAAAAAACTACTTATCCAATCGTTCTAAAATTTTAACACGTTGATCTACATATATTTCTGCTCAGAATGAACTACGGAAGAAAAATCGGCTTTCAATTTTTTGAGTTACAACTAATTGGGGGGACAAAACAGCTGCATTTTCGAAAAAATGCCGCCATTTTTTTATTTTTCAACCAATTTTTTTCCTTTTAGTTCATTCCAAGGGCAATTTAATGCTGAATAAAACCCCGTTTTTCAGACGTTTCTGAGAGTAGTTATGATTCACGCCGCGAACTTTCAGTGTTTTTGGAAAACCCTTGTAGCAGACGACCTTGGGCTAAAAAAAATCTAAAAAAATTGTTTTTGTACTTTCAGTTAAATAAAATGTCAATGGAAAGTTTCATTAAAAGATATCTCTTTTTATTCTATTAAAAAAAAAATCTTTGGCTGGTGCTACACAAGATTTTAATTTCTGGTTTCAAACTAAGTCTTAATAGATTTTTTATTGTTCATTTAAACCTTTATATTAAATGAAAACACCTAATTTTTTGTATTATTTTATTCTGTTCTCTCGAAAATAAAATTTAAACAAAAATCTACATCTCAAAAATGCCCTTAAATTTTTCTATTTTCATTTCTATATTTGTCATTTCGGATTCACGGACAAAAAATTTATGTCGCACAATATTTGTCCGTGTTTTAATAGGGTGTTTAGTTTTCCGTGTTTTAATAGGGTTTTCATTTAATATAAAGGTTTAAATTAACAATAAAAAATCTATTACGACTTAGTTTGAAACCAGAAATTAAAATCTCGTGTAGCACCAGCCTTTGAAAAACTTTTTTTTTTCAAGTTTGAAGGTGCTATGTCCGTCCCCTTAATGTACTAGCGAATACAAGAAAGTAGTAGAGTAGATTTCGCCCTATAAACACATTTCATGGAATTGTTTTATATTTCGGTTTAATTTTTTAAAAACGTCATTTTTATTCTACCAATAAATTGCAAAACGTCCCATCGTATTTTAAATGATTTTCATTTTGAAAACGTCAAAATGACGATTTTATCGTCATAATGGCAACGCTGTCTTCAGTGATGTAATGCGCACAAAACGACGGAAAAGAAACATGGTAACTCGTCATGTTTGTTTATCGTGGATCGGCACGATAATAAAAAAAAATATGAAGAGAGGGGGAATAAATATATTTTTATTTTTCAAATTTATTTATATTTCCTCAGGTAACATTTTAATGGCCACACGTCTAATAGTTGTTCCGGCTATCACACACATGCTTTGTGAGCGGCCATTAAATTGTTAATCCATTTTATAATTTATTAAACATTTTCATCACAATATTATTTGTATAAATAACACATAAAAATATAGATAAATGTATAATTAAACTGGGGAATAGTACATTTATAAAACATCAATACAATTTATTTTATTTATGCTTTATCTAAATATAAATGAAAAATTCACAAAAATAAATTGCAACCGCAACTTATTTCTTATCAACCGTAATTTATTCCACTGCTCGCGAGCAGTGGACAAATTCTCATGATGTATTTTTTTACAATCGATTAGTGCACATTTATAAAATCAAATCAACATTTTGGGGAAACTTCATGAGAGTTTGACACACAAAGATAGAAAATGACAGCACACATATTAAAAGTGAATGTTATACACTGTATACACAAATTCTCATAAGAATTTCGTGAGAAATGCATACAAAATCCATATCCTGAGAAGGCAAATGCAACGTTTGGATTTGCCAAACGATAGACTGGTGAATCTAAAGATATTCAAATGTTATGTTCACTCTATTTCGCTTACGTTCGATCAACTGGAATTCGCTGTAACGGTCTGGAATAATATTATGTTGTATACATAATGACTTTTTAATCAAAATTTACCATTCGATGAAAATGTGGTTCGGTTACCTCCGTATTGACCAAGTTGCGCGGATTTCAAAATATGCACCCGGCTTTGTTGGTAACGTTTCGCTTGGTCACATTGATTTAACTTACATTTTGGAAAACATTTAATTTATGTATCAGTACATCTCGAAACCACGTTAAACTCCAGTAATAGGCCCGTTCCATACAGGGCTTCAACTTCTAGCTTCAAACTAAGTCGTACTAGATTTTTATTGCTAATTTAAAACCTTATTTTATATTAAAACACCAAATATTTTTGGATTGTTTTATTCTGCTCTCTCGAAAATAAAATTTAAACAAAAATCTACATCTCAAAAATGGCTTTAAATTTTATTATTTTCATTTCTATTTGTATTAATTCGGCTTCACCGAAAAATTTTATGTCGCAGTTAACATTGATTTTAAAGGTAAAAGGGGGAAAGAGACGCAGGTGAAGCCGGTCTTTTGAAGCCGTGTATGGAACGGGCCATAGGTTGTCAATTTCATTCACCATCATCGATTTTTTTTTTATTTATTTAAATAGTACAATCTTATCACATGATAATTTATTACTAATGATAATAACACACCTATTTGAAACTAATAAGTGGAGCGAGTGTGGGTTTACAAGAAATCAATATTCTGCTCCCAATAATGAAACATTATTTGTTAGATGACTAGCTCATACGGTTTAATTCTTTTAAGGCGTCTCAGTTCTTGTGTTATGTCAAGAAGTTGTATTGCTTCACTGTTGGTATGTTGCAGTAACCTTCTTTCATGTTTGATGGCAAATTCCTGGATCACTTCATCAATCCATTTAACATTTAGATCTTTGTGTACGTAGAAATTTGTTTTGACAACGTTGAATAATTAAACGATTTGATTGTTTAGTACAGCCCCAGAGCTGGATACCATACGTCCAAATTGGTTTAATTATCGATTCGTAGATCAGGCGTTTACAGAACATGCTAAGCTTAGAATGTCTTCCTATTAGCCAGTACATCTCACGTTGTTTCATTTTCATTTGCTCTGCTTTTTGTCTAACGTGATATTTCCAGTTCAATCTTGAATCGAGATACAATCCGAGATATTTTGCAGATTTAGCTTGGGGAATTTGTACCCCATTGAAAAATGTATGGATGCTGCTATTTTTGTGCCGCAACGTGTATATTACATGTACTGATTTCAGCTCGTTAAGTTTTATTTTCCAATCCCTGGTCCATTGGCTGATTTTATCGAGTGCGTGCTGTATGTATTCTACTGCTTGGTTCTGCGATTCGCTTGATGCCAATACTGCGGTATCATCAGCAAAAGTTCCGATGAAGATTGTTTCCGTTGTCGGTATATCAGAAGTGTAATGTAGATATAGGATGGGTCCTATAATACGTTACCCTGGGGCACCCCTGCTATGGCTTGGTAAAAGTTGGAGTATGTTTCTTCATGTGATACCCAAAATATTCGTTTGGAGAGATACGACTCGAGCAATTGGCAGTAATTTTTTGGTACTAATTTACTTATCTTGTAGATAAGACCCTCACGCCAGACTCTATCAAAAGCCTGTGATACATCTAGAAATTCGGCAGGGCAATATTTCTTCTCTTCAAGTGCTTGTTCTATTTTTGCAGTCACGCGATGAACTTGATCAATTGTCGAATGTTTATTCCTGAATCCAAACTGGAAGTCAGGTATAGTGATCTTTGGTTTTAGTCGTTTGAAATAGTAGGTAACAAAGAAATCGGAATGTATGAGCACATTTGCTCGGCTGGTTTGTCTGGCTTTTTTATCATGATTATTTGCGCAACCTTGAAACACTCAGGCACATATGTAAGTCGAAAGCAAGCATTATATATATATGTTAACATAAGCCGTGTTTTAATATTGGAGCACTATCCGGAGCCAAATGGCAATTTTCTACTGAAACTGCAGCTATTATTCACTGGTGTCGCTGTACTATAAAAATTAAAACTAAATTCATCAATAAAACAAACATTTATCACCTGAAATATACTAATTGACATTTATTTTTACATGAAGTTATAGACAAGAATTCATCTTGCTGCGTTTTAAATTTTTATTGTAAGATTTAGTTTCTAATGGTTTCAGGAGTTTACAAAATAAAAGCCTTTTCAAATTTCCTATTGAAATGGATGGCGCTCCCGATAGCGGCTCCCGATAAATAGGTAGAGCAAGATATTTTTTAATCGGTTTTTAACTAAAAAGATGAATGAAAAATCTTAGTTTAGAGTCAAATAAATGAAAATAAAATGTCAAATAAATTATATGCAATAATAGCGCGCTAAATATAAGTTTTGACATAGAAAATTGGCTGCTCCGGATACAGCTATCGGGCGCTAATAAAAAACACAGCAATAGTCCCTGCTCTCTTTGATAACTCCTTAAACATCCTTGGCGAAATGTCATCAATTCCAGGTGACTTTTTGGGATTCAGGTTCGTGTCTATTTCTTGTGCAATTTCTAGTGGGGTGACACTTATGATATTTGATGGAGATCTATAGACTGGTTTGGGATCAATCCTAGATTGTATATCGTGTGGTTGAAATACTGGTGCCAAATGTTGTGCAAACAGTTCTGATTTTCTTCGTTACGTCGCACCCATTCTCTATTTATGTTCCTTATAGGTGGCACTTGGATTATTGGCCTCTTGAATCTTTTAGTAGCTTTCCAAAGAGAATAATTTTTGTCAGCTTCAGGACTCAGTCCTTTCAAATAATTTTCAGTACAAGCAACAAGCTTCTTTATCTTCTTTAATTAATCGGTTAATTTTATTACTTACCCGATTAAATTCTCTTTTGTCAATAATGTTTCTGGTTCTATGCCATACGCGTCTTTTCCTACGCCTTTCTTTTATCAGTTCTCGAATCGCCAGGTGTAGTTGATTTCTTGTACGACTTTTGCACCTAATACGGGTGTAGCCTTTTTAGCTGCATCACGCATGGAGTTAATAAAATATTTAGTTTGTAATTCAAGTTCTTGTTTAGTTTTAAGACTAACTTTTAACTCAATTAGAGTGCCCAGTTTCTCTCTAAATAATTCCCAATCAGTAAATTTATTAGTAAGGTTAAGTTTGGTTTTCTTTCTTATGACTAATGTACTCAGAGTCGTTAAGACCGGACATCATCGATGACATCGACTTTAATTGATCAAAGGACAACTGCAAAAATATTCCGAGGAATTATTTCTCAATTTTTAAATAATCTAATAATAAAAAAAATAAATAATCTAATAATTTAAATAATCTCTCAATTTTTAAATGTTAAATCAAAAACTTTATTTTTCGTTTTAACTTTTGTGAATTATTTCATTAACTCAATTTGACCAAGTGCCCAAGCAGGCGAGTGACACAGACAATTGGAACTTGAAATGAATTTCCCCAAATTCATATTCACTACTGGCCTATTTGCCAAAACGATGGCGTAAAGCATTATGCTATGTCGACGGTTGTCAGTCTCTCTTAAGCTGCATGCATGACATAGAAATAAATATCATCATGAAATGCTTTATGCCCCGCCTACTAGTTCCATACTCGAGCCGAAATATTTTTTTACTTTGTATTGAAAGAAATCAATAGTAACTATAACTTCAGTGTGATACTATGGTGTTTTTCCGAAACTACCAATGTCATGTGCGCGCCATTAATCGATCGAATTAGGGGTATGTTCATTTTCATTGTAATTTGCTTTAGAAGTGGATTTTACTTCTCTCTTCTGTTGTAATGTACTCAATTTTCAACGAATAAAACCAAATAGTTTTTTGTGTTGTTGTAATTAAAGCAATAATTCTCATTGGCTCGTAGTAAAGATGGCTTTGATATTTTGCTCATCAATTAAGGAGCATCATTTTCTTCAATTACGGAACAATCATCTGAAAAATAGTTTAAATAAAATCTAAATACTCTAAACGAAACTACCAAACAAGAGATTGATTTCATTTAAGAGGTGTGCAAATATTTCAATCTGTTTCATTCTGCTATCAGCGTTTGCACTACTGGATTATACTTTGACTCGTATATACATTAACTTATTGTTGACGAGAGAACTACACAGCATTTTATTTGTGTCTTCAAAATCCGTCTGTCAAGGTCAAGGACATAAAACGCGTGATATTTCTTTGGTGTTAAACAATCTTAATGTGTACCGCAGGGTTGTTCGTTGATTTCAGTAATCGTTGAGGTTACCCCTGATATGACACTTTGAATAAGTCCACTTAAATCTAAAACGTTCTAATTTATTTGGTGACAGAATTATTATAATTCAACAGGCATACACACCTGTACAGAGAAATTTGTAATGAAACATGCTTCGCAGGCGATTTAACAAATTAAGATTACAATTGGCTCAACTACATCAAGTCCGAACAACATAATTATACAGACTTCGACACAAACTTAACGGTTTTACATAAAGCGAGAAAGGGACACACACTCAATAGATTAGAAGAACTCGAAATATATAAGAATAAAAATAATGACCAACTAATGAACGATAAACTTAACACCAAAACCAACAAAATTTATGATATAATAATAGGAGGAGCTTACCCAATAAGAAATAGTATATAAGGAGACTAACTTTAGTTAATTTTATAATAGTTGTAGTTAGAACTGAAGATGAAAATTATATTTTCGAAATCGATCTTCTAAAATAAAAATAAAATTTTTACCTTAAGGAAAACCAACTAAAGTGTTTAATTTTCAAATAAATTTTTCAAAGTGACAAACGTTATACAGTGGTAAAAAATGGCATTGAACCATAATAACACGAATAAATTTAATTGACAACCACAATAAAAATATATATGTATGTACTGTACATGTTTAAGTTAAATACTATATTGCATACTTTAAATGTTCCGCCATAAAATCTACTAATTATACCAAGGAGAGCAATAACGAAATGATTACAACAATGGCCTGAAACTTCAAAACAATACAAGAACCAATTATGTACATCACTAATTTATAGAAAAACTTTTTTTTTATTGGTGGTTTTTCTTTAGGAAACTTACCAATTTCTCTTTCGGTTTCAAGAACGTGTTTTGTTAAATAAAGCGCTATTGTAGTTTTGCCTTATCAAAATGGTTCCAAATTTTTATCATTTACAATATTTTACAATTATTTAAATTAATGTGTATGCAAATAACGACAATGCAACTATGTTTATACTCATGTGCTTCATGTGCAATGTACCTTAAAAGACAGTTTACGACAGAAGTAAAATCCAACATTTTATAACGTTTACCTCATAAATACGTAACCGCAATTACAGTCTTATAACTCTCATAACAAGTTATAACACACAGAGTATTTCTAGTGTGTAATTTCAAAACGGAAGCCTACAGTATAAAATTTCATTTCTTTTATAATTTATCGCCACAAAAGAAAAAAATATTTTTACTTTAACACAACCATAAACAATTTTATGAAGATATAATTTAAAATAAAATATTCTTGATATAACAGAATTCTAATTAGTCGACAATTAAAAATGAAACCAAAACGATATGGTGGTGTGGGATTACGTTACCGATTTTTGTTTTTCTGAATTCGAGATGGTGTCTTTGTAACGGACGCAAGTATTTTAGTGCCCGTTGACCATTAGAGATTTCAATGGGATGGAAAGTTAGCTCAAGTCAGAAAGGTGATATTGGCCGTGGAATAAATTCTTGACTTATCATGAGATCTATTGTAGGCTGATGACAGAGAGATTATATCTAATACCTAAATATTGACCGCGGAAACTTTTGAACTTACGATTACTTACACTCAAAACAAAATCCACACACTCACACAATACCGTTGCCTTAGTGAATCATGTTCTCAAAAATAATTATAATGAAATAATCAAATTGATAAAACGGAAAATTTTAAAAATTCAAAATCAAATATAAACAAAGTGTATTCAAAAATAACTAGCTGACCTGTGACTGAATAATCAGTCACGTGAATACATTTTATTGAATTTTTGGTTAAGAAATGATTAAGAAGATTTTTTAAGATATAAATTTGATGTTCTTTTATGTGATCAGATTCAATATAAATATATTTTGTCATGGCATTCTGACCAAAATTTTGCTGAAACTATCTGAAGTACCCGTTTCGGGTACTTCCCGGTGGAATTTTTCCGAGTTTTCTAGCCTTTGCACACCGCAATATTTATGTCGACCTACCCTGAAAAAATCTAACGGATCGGATCATGTTTAGGGGTCATTTTAGGGTTGAGTTTGAAAAAAATAAGCGTATTAATATAATAGATAGATAGATATAGTCCTATTCAGATCTTAAAAAAAAAATTTTTTAATTGTTCTGCGCAGCTTTCAGTGATGTAGAAAAAAAATTATAAAAATTTTGATGGGTCTCATTTATCTTAGATAGTAAACCTAAATAAAATAATAAATAACCAGTAAAAAGAATTATATTTCACTTTTAATACACAAAACATTCAAAATGATCATGTATTTATGTTATTACAATGATATTTCAAGTGAAAATTAATACATCTGTGGCTGCCTCCAGCATTCTTAAATTCGGCTTCAAGGGTTCACGGTTAAATGACATACTTCACACCACATAATCGGGTAACATTTTGAATTGAGAACGAAGGGCCGAAATGAAATCGGATGTACGGTCGAATAAAAGAAACGAAGGTAAAGAGGATGACGATGGCATTCTCTCGGTGTTTTTACATGATACAAGTTGTCGTTAACTTGTATCGCGCTTTAAAAATAAATTAAGAAAAACTCACATTGTATAATTTTCATTTAGTTTATTTTTCATAAATAATAATTAAAATAATTTACTGTAAATAACAATTTAATGTAAATAGTAAAAATAATACATGGAGTCAGAATAGTAATACGTATGAGAGTCAAATCATCAATTACAATATTACCTCAATTCGGTAGTGGTGGTCATCCAGGTGGTACGTGTACGCATATGAACAACCAGCATACCTACAAATGGTAACCCCGACAAAAAGGAATATTAGTAATCATAATACAACGTAACGTGCTACAATTAATTTAAAAGATTGACAAAAGATAACCTAAAAACCATATGCCAACATCGTAATGATACTACAAATGGTCAAGGCTCACTGAAACTAAATCTAATATTATTTGGAGCATCGAGCAGCATCGCAAATTTTCAGCACTATTAAATACAAATACCTGATCATCTTTAATCAAAAGATTGGCAACATCAAACAAAATCATCATAGAAGAAGGAAAAGCAGTCATCGAATTCATCTACAAATCGGTTGAGTCCATTTTTGTTTTCTTTACCTTCCATATGTTTCGGTTATTCGTTGCTGGGTTCATCCGATATCATATGCGATTTTCGTTCTATTTTTAATATCGACGGTCGTTTGCAATATTTTGTTTGATAATCGTATATACACATATATTACGTATTTGTAAATAGTTTTTTTTGTGTGTGAAAATATAAAGTCATTTAATCATGGATTCGGACAACGAAGCTAACGGTAAAAGCGGTAAAAATGGAGGCGAAGCATCTCCTCGCAAAGTTAAGCTTGATAAGTCACACGGTAGTTTCGTGGAACGGGTTTCGGTCAAGACACCTCCTTTTTGGTACGAAATGCCAGAACTTTGGTTTGCCCAAATGGAGGAACAATTCATGAACGCTAATTTTACGCAACAACAAACCAAATTCAATATTATTGTTGCGGGTCTCGATCAAAGAGCGTTAAACACGGTTAGCGATGTAGTGTTACAGACTGCAACTGACAATAAATATGATGATTTAAAACAAGCACTAATTTCTCGATTAACAGAGTCAGCGGATGCTTCCACTACAGAAGCTTTTAAAAGACCTTGACTTGGGCGACAAAAAGCCAACCCAATTGTTGCGTGACATGAGGAATTTAGCTGACAAACAACTAGCAGAAGACTTACTAAACAAACTATGGGTCCAACGTTTACCGCAACAAATACAAATCATTTTGGCGTCCAGTACCGAAAGCTTAACGAATTTGGCAATTATGGCCGATAACATTTTGGAGGCCTATTCCAATTCAAATGTAATGTCAATCTCTAGCGAAAGTAGAACCGAGGTGTCGGCAGTATGTAATCCAAAAACTCAGTCCGATCTTGAGGTCAGAATTCAAGAACTTATTCTTGAAATTAAGGGATTAAAGACACGTTATAGGAATGACAGAGCAAGTAGTTCGCGACAACGCTCCAGGTCTCGATCATCAGGAACGAAAGGGCACACTTTATGCTGGTATCATTTTAAATTTAATGATAAGGCAAAGAAATGCGTACAGCCTTGTGCTTACGTACAAAAGCCGGAAAACTAGCTTCCTCACCGCAGATGACATGTCTGTGAAGTTAACCCGTAAACGATCCCGGAAAAATGCGATGGCAACACTAACATACAAATATCACGACATTTTCCAGTGTCATCCCGAAAAAATATTTATATCACGATATTTTTGAATGTCATCGCGGAAAAAAAATGTCATGACAGTTTTTTACTGTATCATAAAAATTTATAAACAATTTGTTTTGAAAACTGATGCCAACCCGGAAAAGATTATGTCACAATAAATTCTCTAACAAGAAAATAAATAGTTTTTGAAAACAAAAAACATGTATAATATCAAAAAACATGAAATGATATATAAAGTTAATAATATAGGAAAATTAAGTACAGGTGTAGGAAAACAAAAAACAAACCAAAATAATAATATAAGTGGCAAAAATATTCTATGATTTAGAGTCGTTTGAATTTAAATAACATAAGGCGAAAAAAATCTTTGATTTAGAGCTCCGCTATAGTCATTCGTAGAAGAAGTCCATTACCAGAAACCGGACTATATAGGTTTTGTAGTTCAGGGATTGGCCTGTTTAAATAATAATAGGCAAAAAAAAATTCTGTGATTGAGAGCCTCGCTGTAGTCGTTTGAATTTAAATATCAAAAGGCAAAACAATTCTTTGATTTAGAGCTCCGCTATAGCCGTCTGAGTTCCTAGTAGATGTCCATTACCAGAAACCGGACTCGTTGTTTGAATTTAAATGACAAGAGGCAAAAAAATTCTGTAATTGAGAGCTCCGCTAAAGTCATTTGAATTCGTAGAAGTCCATTACCAGAAACAGGACTATATAGGTTTTGTAGTTCAGGGATTGGCATATTTAAATAATAAGAGGCAAAAAAATTCTGTGATCTAGAGCCTCGCTATAGCCGTTTGAATTTAAATAACGAGAGGCAAAACAACTGTTTGATTTATAGCTCCGCTATAGCCGTCTGAGTTCTTAGTAGATGTCCATTACCAGAAACCTAACTATATAGGCTTTGTAGTTGAGGGATTGGCCAGTTTAAATAATAAAAGGCAAACAAATTCTATGATAAAGAGCTATTTGGCGAAAACTATTTGTGATACCCTTGACAGACTAGGGTTTAGCTAAACGCGTTTAGCTAAACTAGTTTAGTTAATCTACAATAAAACCAATTAGATTGACACAAAATGAGGCTTAGCAAACCCTGTTTCAATAATAAAATACGGTAGCGCTATGATTGTCCGGAATCGGTATTAAACAAATGTCATTGTCATTGCTCAGTTCTGAAGTACTCCGTTATTATTCAGAATTATACAGAACAACGATATTACAAGAAAACCATACAACTTTTATGACTGATTTTTTTGGTTATACATACATTTCTATTAAATCAAAATTATTTAATTTAAAAAAATTAAATTTTAATTTTAAATTGGACCAATTAGAAAATAGCTATCGCGAACTCTACTCGATTGTTTTAAAAAAAACGCATCTTTTATTTGTCATGGTATTATAATACGCACTCTACGGTAAGTGGTATGCACAATTGTGTATGTTGGTCCATACAAAATCAATTTTTGACATGATTCGTTTTCGTTACCCACACAATTGTGATGGCAGGCAGGAAAAGGGATATAACCTAGCCTGCCTAGTATACACAATTGTGTATGCCAATTTTAATTACGAGAAACGAATGTGTCAAACATAGAATTATGTATAAATTGAAGACCAGTATACAGATTTGTGTATACCGCTTAATTTTGTTTTGGTCAGAAAAATAACACTAACTATAATAATAACAAAATAATTAAAAAGTTATCAAAAACAAATAATTAATATCTTATATAATTTGTGTGTTATCAAATCATTTTCTCTTTTTTAAGAATTCCCGTTTAACTAAGATCCGTTAAAATACGGAACACATTGCAACCAGTCATTATTTACGTACACATTTGTGTATGTTGAACTTAAATTGAAGCAAAAAAACTGAACTCGAAAAGGAGAATTTTAAAAAGTAAGCGGCATCTATCATTGTATCACAGCACTAAATGACATTGTCCTATTTCTAAATTTTAACCTTCATTGTTAGATGGCGCTCTCACTAAACCCATTCCGCGGTTCCACACTTTAATTCTTTCAGCGTGATTCTTTCTTCGTTTCTTTTCCCTTCACCAACAACCTAAGTTTTTGGCGGGTAAATTTTTAATTCTTTTTTCGTCAATATTTTTTTTTGATTCAACTGATTCTCGCATTACGACAAAGATAAATATTTCAAGGACACCTTGTTTATTTGTCGTTTTTGGGTTAATTTTAGTTAAATGTTTCCTTCAAGTGAAAAAAATATATTTTTTCAACCAAGGAAGCAATTTTCGCAGCAAAAAATAAATATTTTTTACTATACGAACTAAATCAAAAAACATAATTTTACGCACTTACATAAAAAAAGAAATGCGCAAAGAAATCAAATGTGAACGTCGATTGATTTTTTGAAATCAGAGAATCACGCTGAAAGAATTCGTCAATAATGACAGGTTGCAATGTCTTCCGTATTTTAACGGATCTTAGTTAAACGGGAATTCTTAAAAAAGAGCATAATAATTTAATAACACATAAATTATATAAGATATTAATTATTTGTTTTTGATAACTTTTTAATTATTTTATTATTATTATAGTTAGTGTTATTTTTCTGACCAAAACAAAATTAAGCGATATACACAAATCTGTATACTGGTCTTCAATTTATACATAATTCTATGTTTGACACATTCGTTTCTCGTAATTAAAATTGGCATACACAATTGTGTATACTAGGCAGGCTAGGTTCTATCCCTTTTCCTGCCTGCCATCACAATTGTGTGGGTAACGAAAACGAATCATGTCAAAAATTGATTTTGTGTGGACCAACATACACAATTGTGCATACAACTTACCGTAGAGTGCGTACGTATTATAATACCATGACAAATAAAAGCTGCGTTTTTTTTAAAACAATCGAGTAGAGTTCGCGATAGCTATTTTCTAATTGGTCCAATTTAAAATTAAAATTTAATTTTTTTAAATTAATTAATTTTGATTTAATAGAAATGTATGTATAACCAAAAAAATCAGTCATAAAAGTTGTATGGTTTTCTTGTAATAACGTTGTTCTCTATAATTATGTATAATAACGGAGTACTTCAGAACTGAGCAATGACAATGACATTTGTTTAATACCGATTCCGGACAATCATAGCGCTACCGTATTTTATTATTGAAACAGGGTTTGCTAAGCCTCATTTTGTGTCAATCTAATTGGTATTGTAGATTAACTAAACTAGTTTAGCTAAACGCGTTTAGCTAAACCCTAGTCTGTCAAGGGTATCACAAATAGTTTTCGCCAAATAGCTCTTAATCATAGAATTTGTTTGCCTTTTATTATTTAAACTGGCCAATCCCTCAACTACAAAGCCTATATAGTTAGGTTTCTGGTAATGGACATCTACTAAGAACTCAGACGGCTATAGCGGAGCTATAAATCAAACAATTTTTTGCCTCTTGTTATTTAAATTCAAACGACTATAGCGAGGCTCTAGATCACAGAATTTTTTTGCCTCTTATTATTTAAATATGCCAATCCCTGAACTACAAAACCTATATAGTCCTGTTTCTGGTAATAGACTTCTACGAATTCAAATGACTATAGCGGAGCTCTCAATCAAAGAATTTTTTTGCCTCTTGTCATTTAAATTCAAACGACTATAGCGAGGCTCTCAATCACAGAATTTTTTTTGCCTATTATTATTTAAATAGGCCAATCCCTGAACTACAAAACCTATATAGTTCGGTTTCTGGTAATGGACATCTACTAGGAACTCAGACGGCTATTGCGGAGCTCTAAATCAAATAATTGTTTTGCCTTTTGTTATTTAAATTCAAACGACTATAGCGAGGCTCTCAATCACCGAATTTTTTTTGCCTATTATTATTTAAACAGGCCAATCCCTGAACTACAAAACCTATATAGTCCGGTTTCTGGTAATGGGCTTCTTCTACTAATTCAAATTACTATAGCGGAGCTCTAAATTAAAGAATTTTTTTGCCTCTTGTCATTTAAATTCAAACGACTATAGAGAGGCACTCAATCACAGAATTTTTTTTGCCTATTATTATTTAAACAGGCCAATCCCTGAACTACAAAACCTAGTGGCGCTGTTGATAAAAAATTTCGCTTGATTTGAAGTAAAACCAACACAATTGTGTGTATAGATATAGTGTTTTTTTCGGACGAAAATTAGTTAAAAAGGAATTCGCAAATGTGTAAGTTGGTTCAAAAAACATACAAAACTAAATTTTTGACATGGTAATTTTGCCCTACCCGCACAATTGTGTTAGTAAATCACTAAAGGGAAATAGTCCGGTTTCTGGTAATGGACATCTACTAGGAACTCAGACGGCTATAGCGGAGCTCTAAATCAAAGAATTTGTTTGCCTCTTGTCATTTAAATTCAAACGCTTATAGCGAGGCTCTCAATCACAGAATTTGTTTTGCTTATTATTATTTAAACAGGCAAATCCTTGAACTACAAAACCTATATAGTCCGGTTTCTGGTAATGGACATCTACTAGGAACTCAGACGTCTATAGCGGAGCTCTGAATCAAAGAATTGTTTTGCCTTTCGTTATTTAAATTCAAACGATTATAGCGAGGCTTTCAATTACAGAATTTTTTTTCCCTATTATTATTTAAACAGGCCAATCCCTGAACTACAAAACCTATATAGTGTGGTTTCTGGTAATGGGCATCTACTAGAATCTCAGACGGCTATAGCGGAGCTCTAAATCAAAGAATTGTTTTGCCTTTTGTTATTTAAATTCAAACGATTATAGCGAGGCTTTCAATTACAGAATTTTTTTTGCCTATTATTATTTAAACAGGCCAATCCCTGAACTACAAAACCTATATAGTCCGGTTTCTGGTAATGGGCTTCTTCTACGAATTCAAATAACTATAGCGGAGCTCTAAATCAAAGAATTTTTTTGCCTCTTGTCATTTAAATTCAAACGCTTATAGCGAGGCTCTCAATCACAGAATTTTTTTGCCTATTATTATTTAAACAGGCCAATCCCTGAACTACAAAACCTACAAAACCTCTAAATCAAAGAATTGTTTTGCCTCTTGTTATTTAAATTCAAACAACTATAGCGAGGCTCTAAATCATAGAATTATTTTGCTACTTGTTCTATAAACAGGTCAATCTCTGTACTACACAGTACTTTGAAGTACACAGTAATTTATATTCGTAAGTGTATTTATTATTATTTAATTAATTTATTTAATTTAATAAAATTATTTATTAATTAATTATTATTTATTATTATTTTTCTGTGATATAAACAAACCCACTCGTTCATATACAAATTATGTAATTTTTTATTTTGTCATCATGTCAGCTATACATTATACCTATATATAGCGCAAGATAAAATTAGTTAATCGGTTTTTATTTATAATGGCCACCATTTTGTGTATTATTTTTCATAATAATATTTCTTACTATCGTTATACTTTTATATCGTGATAGTTATAGTTTCATTATAATTTCTTTAATATTTAATGGTGTTGCCATACTTAACTATAATCATTTTACGGGATGATTTTACGGGCTAACTTCACAAAGGTGCAGATGACGGCATGCGAGGGGGCAATAGTGCCAATTGTCGTCTAATAATATACGATGTTTCTAGCAAACTCAGTTATCTAATAGATACAGGGGCCGAAGTATCTGTCATTCCACCATCGCTCGAGGACAAACAAAAGGGTCAAAATGAGTTCACGCTGTTCGCTGCAAATTCGTCGCAAGTTAATACATATGGCACTCGGATTTTAAAACTTGACTTAGGCCTTAGGAGAAATTTTAGCTGGAGGTTCATTATAGCAGACGTTTCCAAACCTATCATCGGAGCCGATTTTTTAAAGCGGTTTGGGCTAATAGTCGATCTAAAACGGAATCGTATAATTGATCCAATTACGACTCTTCATACGACTGGACGAACTATCAATATAATGTCTTCATCGTTGACTACCATTAGTGCCATGGCTATCGATACGGAAATTGGACGTCTGTGAAGAAAATTTAGTGAAACTACTGTTGACAGTGCAGTTATAAGATCAATTAAGCATGCAGTTACTCATTTTATCCAAACCAAAGGTCCGCCGGTGGCAGCAAAGGTTCGTAGACTCGCTCCGGATAAGTTAGCTACGGCAAAGATAGAATTCGACTACATGCTTCAGTCAGGAATCTGTAGACCATCCGATAGTCCATGGGCCAGCCCACTACATTTGGTTCAGAAGAAAAGTGGAGATTGGAGACCCTGTGGTGATTACCGGGCACTGAATGCTGTCACTCAGCCTGACCGCTACCCAATACCACACCTCCAGGACTTCGCACATCAACTACGTGGCTGTACTATATTTTCTACATTGGACCTAATACGAGCGTACCATCAGATACCAGTGGAACCGTCAGATATACCGAAGACCGCTATCATAACACCCTTCGGGTTGTTCGAGTTCACTCGAATGGGATTTGGTTTGAGAAACGCTGCACAGTCATTCCAACGATTTGTTCATTCTATTTTTCGGGACCTTAATTATTGCTATACATATATTGATGATTTTTTGATCGCTTCACGAGATATGAACGAACACATGATCCATCTGGAACAAATTTTTCAACGTTTACAGGATCACGGATTAATTATCAATGCAAATAAATGTGCATTCGCTAAGGCCGAAATATTTTTAGGCCACACTACTAATAAATCGGATATTAAGCCGATGTTAGAACGTGTTCAAGCGATATCTGATTTTAAACAACCAGAAACCATAGTAGAATTGCGACGCTTCCTCGGAAGATCGGCGATTTGTCCCAAATGCAGCTGAAAACCAAGCATTGTTAAACGAATACTTAAAGGGGAGTAAAAAGAACGACAAACGTAAAATTGACTGGACCGATAACACGAAAATAGCTTTTGTGAAATGCAAACAACAATTAATTGACGTAGCAATCCTCGCGCATCCGGACACTAAAGCACATCTCGCTATGATGGTTGATGCATCAGATTATGCAATCGGTGCAGTAGTTCAGCAGCAAGTAGAGGATAGTTGGCAGCCTTTAAGCTTTTATTCGGTTAAACTTTCGGACACTCAGAAACGCTATAGCGCATACGACCGCGAGCTATAAGCGGCATACGCTGCTATTAAACATTTTCGTTTTTTGCTGGAAGGTCGCACTTTTACATTGTACACGGATCATAAGCCCTTAGTTTATGCATTTCAGCAAAATCCAAATAAGGCTTCACCTAGGCAATTTGGATATCTGGACTATATTGGGCAATTCACGAATGACATACAACATGTCTCGGGTAAGGACAACGTTGTAGCAGATACTCTACCGCGCATTTGCAAAATTGATGTACCAGAAGCTATTGATTATACTAGGATTGCCGAAGCACAAAGTCAAGACAGCGAGTTACAGGATTTAATTGAAACAAATAAGTCGCTCGAATTTAAAAGATTTCCAATATTAAATTCAGACAAAGAAATCTTTTGTGCCATTTCTACAAAGTGTATTAGACCGTATATACCAAAAGAATTCAGAAAAATGGTATTCGATATGGTGCATGGTTTGTCACACCCCGGAGTTCGGACTACCACTAAAATGTTCGCTAGTAAATACATTTGGACATCAGTCAACCAAGATGCTAGAAAATGGGCTAAAGGTTGTATAAGTTGCAAAAAGTCTAAAGTTCAACGCCACACCAAAAGTCCTATTGGTCAATTTCCATTATGTAGCAAGCGTTTTGAAGAAATTCACGTAAGCATATTATTGGTCCAATGCCAACTTCTAACGGTATGAAATATTGCGTCACAATAATAGATCGATATACTCGCTGGCCAGAGGCCATTCCAGTAGCAGATATCAAGGCACAAACAGTTGCAAGTGCAATTTATAACGGTTTGATCGCACGATTTGGCATACCTGTAACTATAGTCACTGATCGAGGAATGCAGTTTGAATTGGAATTATTTCAAGAATTGTCCATTGTATTGGGGTTCCAACGCAAACGCACTACATCGTATAACCCACAAGCCAACGGTTTTATCGAACGTTGGCACCGCTCTCTAAAAGCATCGTTAATGTGTCATAACCATCTAGACAGGACAATCTCGTTACCAACAGTTTTGTTGGGATTACGCACAGCATTACGGGTGGAGTTTAATGCAACAGCGGCAGAAATGCTTTACGGCGAAGGTTTACGATTGCGAGGACAATTCGTAGGCAGTTGTAATAAGCATGATTACCAGTCCGAATTTGTCAAACAACTGAAAACTGCAATTGATCAAATTAAACCAAGTCCTGCATCACGACACGGAAATCAAGCATCGATCTTTATTCATAAAGAGCTTAGTTCATGCTCACATGTATTTGTACGAACAGATGCGGTTAGAACATCTCTGCAGCCTCCTTACGAAGGACCATTTAGCGTCAGTAGCCGTACGGAAAAGTATTTTACCATACTTATGAAGGGTAAATCTTGCAATGTTGCAATAAATAGATTAAAACCTTGTTTCACTACGGAATATGACTCAAACGATCGTGAGACAAATGAAAACTCGCCGACATGTAATAGTACGATTCAACCTACGATTTTAGAACCTAACGTTAGCCAAAAGAAATCTTCAACGGATGACAAACGCACGGTTCACTTTCAGTGTGAGCCGAATTTGGTCACAACACGAACAGGACGGGCCACTAGACTTCCCACGCGTTTTCGTTAAGCGTTCATGGACATTCACTGGCAAGGGAGTAGTGTGGCTGCCTCCAGCATTCTTAAATTCGGCTTCAAGGGTTCACGGTTAAACGACATACTTCACACCACATAATCGGGTAACATTTTGAATTGGGAACGAAGGGCCGAAATGAAATCGGATGTACGGTCGAATAAAAGAAACGAAGGTAAAGAGGATGACGATGTCATTCTCTCGGTGTTTTACATGATACAAGTTGTCGTTAACTTGTATCGCGCTTTAAAAATAAATTAAGAAAAACTCACATTGCATAATTTTCATTTAGTTTATTTTTCATAAATAATAATTAAAATAATTTACTGTAAATAACAATTTAATGTAAATAGTAAAAATAATACATGGAGTCAGAATAGTAATACGTATGAGAGTCAAATAATTAATTACAATACCTCAATTCGGTAGTGGTGGTCATCCAGGTGGTACGTGTACGCATATGAACAACCAGCACACCTTCACATCTATAAAAAAATTGCACGCCTTTGGAAACAATGTCAACATTATTTTAATTTTGGTACGAACTAGGGAAAATAAATAACCAAATGTCATTCATATCGAACAAAACCACAACAACATAAAAAAGCAAAATAGGTTTTCAATTTAATGGAATTATGAATTAATTCGTTGCTTATCGAATTAAATATTAATTTCAAAAGTGTCAGTGATTCTTATAAAGTTAAATTATACAGTTAAGTAATAAAAATACAACATAAAAATGTAAAGAATAAACTGGTATTATTATACTTAATACACCACTGCGTATCCGCCATATTTTTCTGCGCGAGAACTGTCAGAATTTCAGCGAGATTTGAATACTACTTGAATACTACTACTTTTTTTTATAGATAGATAATAATAATAATAATAATAATACAGTGATAAATATTCGTATAAGAACAACAATTGATTTTCTATTAAATAATAAAATAAGCAGATACGTATGATCTTTTTAAATAAAATTGTTTATTTCGTAAACAGTAAAGAATTGCGCTAAATTTAATTGGTATTTCAGTAAAGCAAAAAATTAGGATACTTCTAATATTAATTCAGTTTAAAACAATACAACAAATTGCTTAAATATTCGTATAAGAACACTTCAAACTTTTCAAAAAAAAAAGCTACATAATAATAAAGGAAATTTTAAATTAATATTTCGTATGACGCCCTTGTTGTTTAATGTCTTCAAATATGCGCTCTAATATTGAATTTGACATGTTCTTTTGAAGTTTCTGCCTCAATTTCGCCCGAACAACCCATAATGCACTGCTTTAAGTAGATGACCTTTTTAAATTGGCGACCATTCGCTTAAACCTTCGCTGCAAGTATGCCTCATAAATTCTCTACCGATTATAACCGGGACTACATGCAGGCCAATCAAGAACATTCATTTTTTTGTTGACAAAACCACTCCATTCATTGCATTGATGCATGGATGAAAGCATTGTTTCGTTAAAAATCAAATCATTGTCGTTTTACTCATCAAGAAAAGTTATCAAATCGTTTTCTAACAAATCATTGTACATGTCTGAAGTCATCCGGCGGGGGATGGGGGGGTGGGGGTTAGTAAAGCAAATTGGTAGCTTCCCGCCATAATGAAAAGCTCCTCACACCATTACTGTACCTCCACCGAAATTTCTTTTAGACTGTAATATATTTTCATTACGGATATCGTGCCAGTAGCAAGAGTATACTGGCTTGGGCCGTCTTGGTTGAATTTTTTCTCATTCGAAGAAATCACTTTTTGCCATTTATTTTTCCAATGCATGTGTCGCTTGGCCAACAGTAGCCGCGTTTCAATATGTTTATATGAAGCATTAGTCTTACTTTGCAATTTTGACCATTTAATATTATTTAGTGTTCGAGTGTTAAGAGCAATATGTTGTTTTGTAACAGGTAAGCTCAATTTTGCTTTAATTTGATAGGCGGGTAACTTGTTACGAGTTGTTTTCTTTCTTATTTTGACCATTTGAAATTTAGGCAACCTACTATTTCCTTTTATTTTCGTTTTTAGACCACAATTTGGAGCTTTTTTTAGGAAGTCGTGAACCACAGTTGAAGATCGACCAATTCTAGTATCAGATTGACGCATTGTAAATCCTTGTTCTTTAAAAATTCTTTTCTTCTTCATTTAAAAACTTTCCCTTTGGCATCACTATAGTAAAATGTTATTACAATAGATAATAATTTAAATAAAATTCCATTTTATAAGCATCGTAATATACTTACTGAATAAGATCGAATATCAAAAATTTAAAACAAGTATATATTTATTAAGTGTGTGTAAAAACACGTTTTTGTCCGCTGTTCTTATACGAATATTTAACTAAATTACTCTAAATTTTATTAAATGATTTCTCTTTCTTCCAATATAGTACCGTTAGTTGATCCCTATTTACGAACATAATATTCGAACACAGGGTGACAGTACAGTATACTTTTAGTTTTACTAGTGGACATAATTTTTGTCCTAATCATAAATTTTTGAACGACTTTACTTGTTCTTATACGAATATTTATCACTGTAATAAAATAGAAGATATAGAGATTGTGATTGAAATTTGAATAATTGATGTCAATTTAGAATATTATACTATAATAATAAGCCCTAAGTACGCGTGCCATACATAAGTACCAATTACAACTCATAAAGCTAAGCATAATATACATACTATTTGATTAATAGTATTAAATTATTTATATACATATTGTAATATAAATATTATAATAGAAACAAAAAACTAATAATATTTTTTAAATAATTAGACATTTGCAAAACTTTGATTTTTGAATATTTAGAACATGGGCTATGAAGGTGTTGTTATATACCTATGTACTTATGTAGATAAACATTCTGTATAGTCCAACCGATGATATGTTGTTAAGAGAAAGACTTTTATATACGCAAAAGAAATTTTTATAAATTTGTTTGTCACGTGACAACTTCACAAACATAACTGGAACCTCCAATTAAAACTTAGGCCCGTGTATTTCGAACGGAGTCAGATAATCATTAATTACACTTAGCAGTTTTAAATGATAACCTTTGATTTATTAGTGTCCGTATTATAGGCGGCGTATATTATATTAACAGATTATTCACAAGAATTAAGAAACTTGCACGTCAGTTTTGACGATCATCAATCGATACCGTAGCACAATAAATATGTATATATAATAGTCCTCGAACTTTTAATTTTAAAGATATATAGTGCTATCACTTAATTATAATCTTAGTTAAAATATCATCAATTATAGTACATATTTCACAACACTATCGGAAAGATAGTTTCCGGAACCATAACACATGTACATGTTTTCTTTGCGACAGTAAGATCGTTTTTAACTGAATGTACTTTTATAGTTCATATTTTCAAAATACTTGTGATATTAGCCGTTTAATGTTCATTAAAATATATTATCCATCTTGCGCGTTATCAGTAATCACAAGAATATTATTTTATAATTTATCGGATTAATCACTAATATAACCATAGTAAAATTAGAACAAGTCCACTAATTTATTACATAAAGCTGATCGTATGTTCAGCAAAATTTTAACTTCATCACATACACGATCTAATAAAAAATGCACTATTTTGCAAACCGGGTATCTAACTCGATACACTTCACGATATTTAAGCAAATTTTAATTTTAATTGTTTCGCAGCACACGCCTAAACTTTAACTGATTAATAACAATCTATTTATCTCATACCAAATGACAAACGGAGTAATCGAATTATATTGGATGTTGGTGGGAGCAGCTACTACAACTTTATTTTACTGGATATAGCATGGAAGAAAAACTGGCGTTTACAACTGGGACATACAAGCATGTTATATCTTTTTTGGTGCTCATACCTATACTTTCAACGTCAATGTGGGTGTCAAATTCGGAAGTAATGTTTATATTACTCATTTTTGTTGTTTTGCAATTTTGGCACCTACCTACTATCTATGCCGATACTGCTGATATGGGTGGTATTTTCGGGGTACTGATTACGGTGTTTACTTTCATTTTTCGCAAGTCGAGATGGAGGTTTTTGTTGCCTACCTACTATCTACGTATACCGCCGATATGAGGGTCATTTTCGGGGGACTGATTACTTTATTATCTTTTGTTTTTGGCAAATCCATTATATCATCGGCGATCAATTGATGATAATGGCTAATCTATCATTTTAAAAATTAAAAATGAAATAGAAAATAAATGGGTTAACCCGTATTCACCACTATTATGTATAGTAGTGTCAATAAAATATATGTTCAAATACGTAAACAAAGGTTGTGAAAGGTTGCTTTCGGTTTTCGAACGTTTAATACGAACTCAAATATGGAAGAAATTACACAATATCCAATTGGACGCGAATTTCATCAATTCCAATACATGAACGACATCCAACCGATTTAGCGGTTCATCTTGAAAATGAACAAAGAGTTTATCTCTATCATTTTATTCATTATGTCGAACTGATTCATTCGCAAAAACACTATTAAATTTAGATATTCCAACTTTGGAATTGAAACTTTGGAAACATGGAATGCGCATCTAAAAATATTTGAACGTCGTAAAGAAGGAACTTCAGTTGAATGTCAAATATCAAGATGCATGCAAACTATTAAAATTGCTTGAAAAGGATGAACAATACCGTATACCGTATAATAATGGGTGGCCCATATTGCGTTTGTAATTTCAACTAGCGGTTATTTCGAGAATAGCAACACTTACGTTATTGTTGTGATCACAGAAAATTAGTACGAAATTAGTCGCTTCACGATTGAACAAAATTGGGAAACATTGAAAACTTACTTGCCAAATGATGAGTCTTCTACCCAAACTGTAAGAAATTTTCTTCGAGCAGTAGAAATGAAATGCCTATAAGGTAATTTGTGGATCAATTTGTGAAGGGAGTTCGTGAAACTTGATTGTTATTGGATACACCAACACGTACACGTGCATTTACATTGCAGCTATTGCTCAGAATGTGTCTGCGAGAGCTAAAAGTTAAAACTTGGTAAAGAAACTATTTAATAAAATTTTATTGTTCTTTATTAGAATCGTGTAAAACTGATTTATCGTAACAAGAAAAATGATTTACATGTTATTTGCAGACGCTACGTTAACAAAATTAAATTATAATTATAATTCCAAGAATCGTCTATTAACATATCAAATAAAATTATCATTAAAGAATTTAGCTTACTTTATTAATTTAGAATAAATGATGGGAACAAAATAATAATTTAATACAATTTACTTTAAATGAAATTTTAATACAGGATGTTGTTGCGATAACGTAACTCGAGCATCCATCAACATCAACCCGCCATCGTGCTCCAGAATTTAACATTTCACGTAGTTCTGTGATGAGGAATTTGCATATAAAGCTCATTATAAAGGCGTACAAAGTTCAATTAGTGCACGAGCTGAAGCAAAATCACCGTCCACAATGTTTTTGGTTCGTTAATTGGGCTGTGGAATGCTTGGAAGAAAATGAGCAATGTTACCGAAAAATCATTTTTTCCGACAGCGCTCATTTTCACCTCGAAAGCTACGTTAACAACCAAAATTGTTACATTTGGGACTTACGCATCTGACCATGTAGAAGCCACAACGAGTGATCGTTTGGTGTGAATTTTGTTTCGGCGGCATCATTGGTCCATTTTTTTCGAAAACGTGCAAGGAGCCGCTTTTACAGTCAATGGGAGAGCGTTACCGAGGAATGATAAACGGGTTTTTGTTAACCATAATTTAAGAGGACACACACGACGTTTGGTTTCAACAGGATGGCGGAACTTACCACTCAGCGGTCTTTTGCACACTGTCTTCGGGAATCAAATAATCTGCCGTAACGAAGATGTCAATTGGCCACCACACAGGTACGATTGGGCTCCGCTGGACTTATTTTTGTAGGAAGCTGTTAAGTATAAGTGTTACGGTAACCATCCAGAGACTATTCTAGACTTGAAAGATCAAATTAAAGTTACCATTGATGAGATAGGAGCTTATACAATAGAAAATGTTCTAAAAAGTTGGGTTGATAGAATGGGGTACTGTAAAGCCAGCCGTGGAAGTCATTTGAATGAAATTGTGCTCCATACTTAATGACAATGTATACTCTTTCTAATAAAACAAACCACTTTGAAAAATATTCATTTTACTTTGAATTAGAGCCAAATTAAATTGCAAATGTTAGATGGGCCACACTGTACAATTGGCGACGAATCAATTTCTTCTGCACTATACCAAATATGTATATTATTTTCACTAGTATTAACAACATATTTTCTACCGAGTCCAGCACACTTATGGGATAAATAAAAAGATTGTTCGTACACGCATTCCTGTAATTCCATCAGGTATGCCACAGGTATACCATTTAATTTTAAAAGAATACAATTTTCAATAGTCTAGGTTTTGCTATTACCAGTAACAAACCACAAGGTCAGTCACTTTAAGTTTGCGGTTTAAATTTGAAACATCCATGTTTCTGACACGGTTAATTATATGTTGGATGCTCACGTGTGGGAAAACCACCATCATTATATGTGTTCGAACCGGAATTAACAGTTTGTATACCAAAGAGAATTAGAATAAATTAATCAATTTTTTTATAATTAAAGTATTTTTAATTTAATAAAATACAAAAAATAAAAATAATGTTTCAATTAAAATCAAACGACCGGCAAGACGGGCAAGGGTACAGCTAGTATTACAATATATAAAAGTACCATGAATATAAAATTTATTTTTTTTTATTTCTTTAGATTTTTAAAGTATTCTTGGTGGCATGGTATGTAATTTACTGTTGGGTAGAGTTGAAAAGTATAACACATTGTAACAATCACATTCTGTGATCGGTTACAAGAACAATTTTGGTTCATAGCCCTGAAAATTTATTTGAATTGTTGATCATCCGTAATTACACTAATACGCGTACATAACATCTGCAGGAGAACACAAAACTTGAATATGCCGTTCCATATTTCGGAGTGGGGGGATCAGTTTTTATAAAATTTTGTCAATAAATTAGCTAATTTGGATGCATGCGACCGTCAGTCTTATATTGTTTTTCGGAACTTGTCTTTTAACCCTCGGGTTTTTGGTGCATAATCATTATATATTTGAGTGAAAATTAAAAGAAAATTCATATACTTTAAGTTTAAAATGTTTAGTGATACTTAAATAAACTTAGCTGAATTTTTAGTTTTAAATTAAATTATGTGAGAAACCATAAAATAAAATGGTTTAAAATTTTGAGTTATAAGTATAAATGTTGTGTAAAGACTATTACGGTTTCTAATGTTACTATGTGCATGCGTAACTCTAAAACTCATGTAAGGGCTAATAAGCCTAGCCATAAACTGAATATGCAAAAATAGTGCTAACGATAAGTGAAAAATGGTTTTTATACGTTGTAATTATAAAAAATAAAAAAAAATAAACTAGAAAACGAACTGTTTGACTGAATTTTATTTTAGTGCAAGTTGTGAATAAAATGATAGAAATTTTCTGGATGAATAAAAAAAAGATATTAATAACTAAACTAAAATAAATGTCTGTAGTTCTAATATCTATAAAAATAGTCAAGAAGACATAATATTTCAATTAATAATTAAAATAATAATATTAGTTTTAAAATAATTGAAATTAACTAATTACTACAGTTAAGCACAAATATGTTCGGTTATTGTGAATGCATGGACGAATCATACGAAAATTGGTGAATAATCGGTGTGCTAAATAAACACTTAGTTATAATATTCTGCCTATATAATAATAACAAATGATAGATTAATAATACAATAAGATTGCAAAATAACAATCGTAAACTTTAATATTTGATACTAGTGCTAGAGAATTAATGAAGTGGTGCATTAATAACATTTATGATGCCATTTTGAAGAAAAAATATACCACTACAATCAACATGCATCTTGGCGTCGCATCGATCACCGGTGTAAAAGTATTTCGGCCGCAACGATATTAAAAGTTACGTAAGAATTTTTGTTTATTGTATGTACATATACTATATAATTTAGCTAATATTTCAATAATTTTTTTTTATAATTTCTGGGTGTTGGTTAGACGTAGTTAAAAGTAGTTTTGATATGGTATACCAGTTTAGTCCTAGATTTAATTTCATTCCTTAAAATAGTTAAGTTCTAGTAAGTTGTTGTTAGTATGGATTTTCACGTAATCAAAATAAAATTTTTAGGCTTTAATAAAATTTAATATTCGTTTGGATTCTTTTCCAATTATGCAAATATTTTTTTGTTTTTTTTATTTCAATAATATTTTCTTTCAGTTTCACTAAACATTTTCTTTTTTTTTGATTTTTCTGTCATTTATCATCGGGTTTCTATTCTTTTTTTTTCAATCAAATGTTGGTTGTCGTTTCTTCGGTTTGATAATTGCATAATGAGAAGCTAAAAGCTTTTAGAGTAAGATGAAGAGGTAGGGTCGATCCTTTAAATTTGGTAAGTTGCTCCCCTAAGTCTTGTATCCTTCCTTGTAATATTCCGTTCTTAAACTATGTCTCTCACTTTCATCCTAGCGGTCTATCAAGACTCAATTATACTTCGGGAAACCCCACGCCCTTACCCTGAGAACTAGCTGGCTATAGATGACCGCCCCGAAGTCCCTGATTGGGTTAATTTCTAGTAACGGACAAGGTTACAATATCGTCGCCCGTTTCAACATTTTGAAATTGGATTGATAAATTATATGACATTTTTGAGTTTTTATTTTTTACGGGACCAACTGGTATCTATGCGTACTACCTGTCAATCGCCAACATTTGGGCAATTTTCATAGCATACTGGCATGCCAGAGAAAAATATTGTTCTCATTTCTTTCAATTTTTTACTTAGTACGGAATGATTTGGTACAGGATACAATAGTAGTAGTATAGTTAGTATAGGATATAGGAAAACTATATTTAAGAGAACGGTGATTCGAAGAACGTTCAGATTAAGCGAATCTTCGTAGGATTTCGTTTTTGATAGAGTTAATATGACAAACAGAGTTAAATAACGACTGGGCCTCTTGGTATTGCATCTATTTATTTGATAGTTCAACTTTCGTGTTACTTTCGTAAACCAAGTATTAATGCATTAATGGATTTACTTGGTATAAGTTTACTATAATTTGGTTTATTCATTTTCAGGTACCTTGTTGTCCAACATTCTCCCTGACATTGAATCATCCGAGACAATTGGAAGTTTGCACATAGAGTATGGATTGCTCGCCGGAATATGCCGGTTTTAGTTTTTACTGATGCCACTCGGGCTAACCCATAATCTCCTGTGAATACTTCTATAGTATACGTCGAAGTAACACTTGTTTAGAGGTAAATTTTTATCGATGACCAATACTACATCATTGATATTCACATTTATTTTTGCAACCGTCCACTTCGCTCTAGACTGCATCGATGTTAAATATTCGACGAGCCACCGCTGCCATACATGCTGTCGCATCTCTTGGATGGATGCATCTCTTGGAATCTCTTGGATTTCCCATCTGTTTAATGTGTTTTAATATCTGGATCTGTGTCGTGGTTGGTAGCGCACAAACAGGCCGTGGATTTAAGATGGCTTCCGCCTCTGTCACTAACGTCTGCAGCTCCTCAAGGGTAAGTTTCGTTTCGCCAATGACGCATTTCAGATGATACTTCATCGATTTCACCGCCGCCTCCCATAGACCCCCGAAATGACGCGCATTTGGTGGATTGAATTGCCAGGTGATGGATTCCCTTGGAAGATAATCATAAATTTTATGAGTATTTGATTTTATAAAGGAGAAAACTTCTCGCAAATATCTATCTCCGATGTAGTTCGATCCGCAATCGCTATAAATATCGGTGCATAAGCCGCGTCTGGCAACAAACCTTTTGAATGCAGCTATGAAACCGTTGGTTGTTAGGTCGGTAGTCACTTCGATATATACTGCTCGTGTACTCGAGCATACAAACAAACAAACATATGCCTTGACTGGCCTCTGTCCTCTGCCTCTTTTGTGGAAAACCTGCATAGGACCAGCGAAATCAGTTCCCACTTGTAAAAATGCTCGTACGTGTTGAACTCTGCATGTAGGTAACTTCCTCATTTGTTGTGACAATGAAACTAGGCTCGCTTCAAAACATGGCATACAGTTTCTAATAACCTGTCTTATCTCGTTCCTTGCTCTAATTACCCAATATTTTAGCCTCAAAGTAGTTAATAAAAGGTGCGCACCCGCATGGTAATATCGAGCGTGAATATCTTCAATTATTAGCTTCGATACCGGTATGATGATTGGATGTTGCATAGTGTACAGCGCATATGAATTTTGAATTCTTCCTCCGACTCTCATTACACCTTCCTCATCAATGAATGGATTTATGAACCTAAGTGAACTCTTTATGGGCTTCTTATGTTTGATGGATAAGATCTCTTCCATCAGGCTATTGGATTGACAAGCTTTGCAACACATTTTATCGCTGCAGCCATCTCTGTCACCGTAATAGGTCCCTGTTGCTTTTTTTTACCTGTAGGTGAATTGTACGTACATCTTTTTACCACAGCAACTAGATCAATCAGCTTTCTGAAAGAAGAGAATTGCTGATTGGAGTGTCATGCTGAATTTGGTTCGTTTTTCTTGTTTATTGCCATAATGAAATTGTTGTTCTGGACAGTTTTCTTGATTATTCTGCAACCACGTAGGTCCACTTCACCGTAACTCGTGGTTTTTTCTCCGATAGAATAATTCCTCGTGACGCGCAATCAGCTAGATTATCTCGTGTAGGTACATGACGCCAACGATCCCGTTTTACTATCTCCAGTATTTGCGAAATCCTATTTCCCATAAATGTCTGCCAGCGCACAGGTACATCCGAGAACCAATCTAGTACAATAGTATAGTCGGTCCAACATATTGTCTTGGTTGTTGTAATTGCTAGCAATTCCGTGATTGATCGACTTTATTAATCTTGAAAATAGGTGCGCAGCACAAAGTTCTAACCTTGCCACAGAAATTTTCTCTAATTGAGTAGCTTTGGATTTGGCCGCCACTAGATAACGTTGAAAAGTTTATGCTTTAATTGGAAGTCATAGATATACCATGGCAGCGTATGGTCGCTTGCATCAGAAAATCCATTAACTTCATTACTGTCGCTCGGTGTGTTGCAAAGAAGATCTTTGCAATTTTACTTCTTCCAATTAATGTTTTTGCTCCCATTCATCCACTTTTTACTAATGTGTTGCGGCAATTCATCGTACCATTTTACCGCGCTCAACCATAGTATCTGGAATAATATTTTAATTTTTATGATTACCGGCGATAACCACCTCCAGTGGATCAAAAATCTGACTGCATTCTGACAATAGCTTTCGTTTGTGTAAGAAGTGGAACTCCCTTACGCGATATGAAAACATGTCGATTTTTGGATCCCATACCGTAAACCCAGAACCTTCACAGTAACGCCTTCTTGTGAATTTTTTTAACACATACAGCTCTGTCTTCCTCTGGAATTGAATTTAAAACTTCGTCTGAGGTAGATACCTATTTCCTTAATTTCATGCGTGACTCAGCAAGATTTTTTACTAAAATAATTCGCAATTCTTCCGCTTCCACCAATGTATGTGTACCCGCCATATGATCGACCACGTATGTGCAACTGCTTAATGTGCAACTGCTTAATGCATTTGCTGCAGCTGGAAAAATAGCTTGGTGTTTGAGTGCCACTTCCTTTAACACTCTTGTTGCAAGATACGGAGCAGCGGAAGTCCCATACGCTAGCGTCTTAAGTTTAAAATATTGCATCGGCTGTTTGTCACTCGATCTCCACACTATCGCATGATATTTTAATTGATCTTTTTTCACCAAATCTGTCGGTACATTTTCTCTATATCCGAACAAATTGCTATCCTGCGTAGACGGAAACGAAGTACGATTGCATACAAAGTTAGCTGTACTTGTGGACCGACTAGTAACAGATCATTTAGCGAAGAACCATTTGAGGTTTTGGCAGAAGCATGAAAGGCGACTGTAAACTTTGACCACTCTGGCTTTAAGAGTCCATGATGTTATAGGTAATTAAAGTTTCGAACTCGCTGCTCTTAACTACTTCCATATGTCTTATCTGGAGATATTCTTGCATGAACTCGTTAATGTATGTGAAGCTGGCACGAAAAACCAGCCCGAAAACACCTTTTCAATTTTGGTGTGTTTCTTTGCTAAATTAAATGCTATCCCGAAAAATTGATTGAAAATGCAAGAAAAACGAAAATTTCATCCCGAAATATTTTTGAAGTTGTATTCAATAAATAATTTTTAATATCGGTGAAAAGGAATAAATATCACGGTTTTATTTGCTCTATTAAGACTGCACATTAAAGTAAAGTATGTGACAACAAACCACCTTACCTGGTAAACTATGTGACAAAAAAATTTTAATGTGTGCTGTTATCAAACAAAATAAGTTTTTATTATTATTTAACTACAGAAGACACAAAACATGTAATCATCATATGCATACACGGTGTCGAGATTGCCCAAAAATATTCAAAAATTTAAAAATACTTAGGAATCAACAAATCAAGCAATTTGTCCTTATGATTTGATATGAAAAATCGGTTAAACTAAATATTTGTGGAAATCCTAGAGATTACCACATCGGGAAATTACGTTTAAAAATTAGGTCCATGTATCACCTAAACCGTAACAAAAGCTCAACTTGGAATCATGACTATAAGATCCTGATCTTAAGCAATTTGTCCTTATGGTTTCGATGTTCTTCATGTTTGATATGAAAAATCGGTTAAACTAATTATTTGTGGAAATCCTAGAGATTACCCTATCGGGAAATAACGTTTAAAAATTAGGTCCTTCTATCACCTAAACCATATCAAAAGCTCAACATGGAATCATGACTATAAGATCCTGATCTTAAGCAATTTGTCCTTATGGTTTCGATGTTCTTCATGTTTGATATTAAAAATCGGTTAAATTAATTATTTGTGGAAATCCTTGAGATTACCCCATCGGGAAATTACGTTTAAAAATTAGGTCCATGTATCACCTAAACCGTAACAAAAGCTCAACTTGGAATCATGACTATAAGATCCTGATCTTAAGCAATTTGTCCTTATGGTTTCGATGTTCTTCATGTTTGATATGAAAAATCGGTTAAAAAAATTATTTGTGGAAATCCTAGAGATTACCCTATCGGGAAATAACGTTTAAAAATTAGGTCTTTCTATCACCTAAACTATATCAAAAGCTCAACATGGAATCATGACTATAAGATCCTGATCTTAAGCAATTTGTCCTTATGGTTTCGATGTTCTTCATGTTTGATATGAAAAATCGGTTAAACTAATTATTTGTGGAAATCCTAGAGATTACCCTATCGGGAAATAACGTTTAAAAATTAGGTCCTTCTATCACCTAAACCATATCAAAAGCTCAACATGGAATCATAACAATAAGATCCTGATCTTAAGCAATTTGTCCTTATGGTTTCGATGTTCTTCATGTTTGATATGAAAAATCGGTTAAATTAATTATTTGTGGAAATCCTAGAGATTACCCCATCAGATAATTACGTTTAAAAATTTAGTCTATTTATCACCTAAACCATATCGAAAGCTCAACATGGAATCATGACAATAAGATCCTGATCTTAAGCAATTTGTCCTTATGGTTTCGATGTTCTTCATGTTTGATATGAAAACTCGGTTAAATTAATTATTTGTGGAAATCCTAGAGATTACCCCATCGGGAAATTACGTTTAAAAATAAGGTCCATGTATCACCTAAACCGTAACAAAAGCTCAACTCGGAATCATGACTATAAGATCCTGATCTTAAGCAATTTGTCCTTATGGTTTCGATATTCTTCATGTTTGATATTAAAAATCGGTTAAATTAATTATTTGTGGAAATCCTAGAGATTACCCCATCGGGAAATTACGTTTAAAAATTAGGTCCATCTATCACCTAAACCATATCAAAAGCTCAACTTGGAATCATGACTATAAGATCCTGATCTTAAGCAATTTGTCCTTATGGTTTCGATATTCTTCATGTTTGATATTAAAAATCGGTTAAATTAATTATTTGTGGAAATCCTTGAGATTACCCCATCGGGAAATTACGTTTAAAAATTAGGTCCGTGTATCACCTAAACCGTAACAAAAGCTCAACTTGGAATCATGACTATAAGATCCTGATCTTAAGCAATTTGTCCTTATGGTTTCGATGTTCTTCATGTTTGATATGAAAAATCGGTTAAACTAATTATTTGTGGAAATCCTAGAGATTACCCTATCGGGAAATAACGTTTAAAAATTAGGTCTTTCTATCACCTAAACCATATCAAAAGCTCAACATGGAATCATGACTATAAGATCCTGATCTTAAGCAATTTGTCCTTATGGTTTCGATATTCTTCATGTTTGATATGAAAAATCGGTTAAATTAATTATTTGTGGAAATTCTAGAGATTACCCCATCAGATAATTACGTTTAAAAATTTAGTCTATTTATCACCTAAACCATATCGAAAGCTCATCATGGAATCATGACAATAAGATCCTGATCTTAAGCAATTTGTCCTTATGGTTTCGATGTTCTTCATGTTTGATATGAAAACTCGGTTAAATTAATTATTTGTGGAAATCCTAGAGATTACCCCATCGGGAAATTACGTTTAAAAATAAGGTCCATGTATCACCTAAACCGTAACAAAAGCTCAACTCGGAATCATGACTATAAGATCCTGATCTTAAGCAATTTGTCCTTATGGTTTCGATATTCTTCATGTTTGATATTAAAAATCGGTTAAATTAATTATTTGTGGAAATCTTAGAGATTACTTTATCGGCAAAATACGTTTAAAAATTAGGTCCATCTATCACCTAAACCATATCAAAAGCTCAACTTGGAATCATGACTATAAGATCCTGATCTTAAGCAATTTGTCCTTATGGTTTCGATATTCTTCATGTTTGATATTAAAAATCGGTTAAATTAATTATTTGTGGAAATCCTTGAGATTACCCCATCGGCAAATTACGTTTAAAAATTAGGTCCATCTATCACCTAAACCGTAACAAAAGCTCAACTTGGAATCATGACTATAAGATCCTGATCTTAAGCAATTTGTCCTTATGGTTTCGATATTCTTCATGTTTGATATGAAAAATCGGTTAAATTAATTATTTGTGGAAATCCTTGAGATTACCCCATCGGGAAATAACGTTTAAAAATTAGGTCTTTCTATCACCTAAACCATATCAAAAGCTCAACATGGAATCATGACTATAGGATCCTGATCTTAAGCAATTTGTCCTTATGGTTTCGATGTTCTTCATGTTTGATATTAAAAATCGGTTAAATTAATTATTTGTGGAAATCCTAGAGATTACCCCATCGGGAAATTACGTTTAAAAATTAGTTCCATCTATCACCTAAACCATATCAAAAGCTCAACTTGGAATCATGACTATAAGATCCTGATCTTAAGCAATTTGTCCTTATGGTTTCGATATTCTTCATGTTTGATATGAAAAATCGGTTAAATTAATTATTTGTGGAAATCCTTGAGATTACCCCATCGGGAAATAACGTTTAAAAATTAGGTCCATGTATCACCTAAACCGTAACAAAAGCTCAACTTGGAATCATGACTATAAGATCCTGATCTTAAGCAATTTGTCCTTATGGTTTCGATGTTCTTCATGTTTGATATGAAAAATCGGTTAAACTAATTATTTGTGGAAATCCTAGAGATTACCCTATCGGGAAATAACGTTTAAAAATTAGGTCTTTCTATCACCTAAACCATATCAAAAGCTCAACATGGAATCATGACTATAAGATCCTGATCTTAAGCAATTTGTCCTTATGGTTTCGATGTTCTTCATGTTTGATATGAAAAATCGGTTAAATTAATTATTTGTGGAAATTCTAGAGATTACCCCATCAGATAATTACGTTTAAAAATTTAGTCTATTTATCACCTAAACCATATCGAAAGCTCAACATGGAATCATGACAATAAGATCCTGATCTTAAGCAATTTGTCCTTATGGTTTCGATGTTCTTCATGTTTGATATGAAAACTCGGTTAAATTAATTATTTGTGGAAATCCTAGAGATTACCCCATTGGGAAATTACGTTTAAAAATAAGGTCCATGTATCACCTAAACCGTAACAAAAGCTCAATTCGGAATCATGACTATAAGATCCTGATCTTAAGCAATTTGTCCTTATGGTTTCGATATTCTTCATGTTTGATATTAAAAATCGGTTAAATTAATTATTTGTGGAAATCCTAGAAATTACCCCATCGGGAAATTACGTTTAAAAATTAGGTCCATCTATCACCTAAACCATATCAAAAGCTCAACTTGGAATCATGACTATAAGATCCTGATCTTAAGCAATTTGTCCTTATGGTTCCGATTTTCTTCATGTTTGATATGAAAAATCGGTTAAATTAATTATTTGTGGAAGTGCTAGAGATTACCCCATCGGGAAATTACGTTTAAAAATTAGGTCCATCTATCACCTAAACCGTAACAAAAGCTCAACTTTTAATCATGACAATAAGATCCTGATCTTAAGCAATTTGTCCTTATGGTTTCGATGTTCTTCATGTTTGATATGAAAAATCGGTTAAATTAATTATTTGTGGAAATCCTAGAGATTACCCCATCGGGAAATTACGTTTAAAAATAAGGTCCATGTATCACCTAAACCGTAACAAAAGCTCAATTTGGAATCATGACTATAAGATCCTGATCTTAAGCAATTTGTCCTTATGGTTTCGATTTTCTTCATGTTTGATATTTTTTTTTTTTTTTTTTTTTTTTTAAGAAACCTTTATTTCTGTATAACATTACAACTAATCATATGGATTATCTAGTAATTGTTTTATAAGTAAAGTAGTCCACTCTTGTGTGATGAGACCTATCAGATCATCCCTGCTCTGTCAGTCCTTTGATTTAAGCGGCTCAAGGAACCACTAATTCTTAAGGTTTTGTTCTCTTTAGGCGCTTTGGTTCATTGGTGCGATCCAGTAGGTTCCGGAATATTGTAGGTTCCGGTTATTGGAAGAAACTCAAGCTGAAAATGCACAACAAACTGCTGTTATATAAACAAATCCTAAAACCTATCTGGACGTATGGTATTCAGCTTTGGGGCTGCGCAAGGAAAACTACAGTGAAGATCATTCAAAAATTTCAAAATAAAGTACTACGTAGCATTGTGAATGCTCCTTGATACATTAGAAACGACAATCTCCATCAAGACTTAAACATGGAAAACGTCAGTGATGAAATACAAAAATTTGCAAGGGGTCATGTACTGCGACTGCAGCAGCATGGCAACGAGGAGCTACGGAACCTACTGGGTCGCACCAATGGACCAAAGCGCCTAAAAAGAACAAAACCTTTAGAATTAGTGGTTCCTTGAGCCGCTTAAATCAAAGGACTGACAGAGCTGGGATGATCTGATAGGTCTCATCACACAAGACTGGACTACTTAGCTTATAAAACAATTACTAGATAATCCATATGATTAGTTGTAATATTATACAGAAATAAAGATTTCTTAAAAAAAAAATAAAAAAAAAATACCAAACATAAAGAACATCGAAACCATAAGGACAAATTGCTTAAGATCAGGATCTTATAGTCATGATTCCAAGTTGAGCTTTTGATATGGTTTAGGTGATAGAAAGACCTAATTTTTAAACGTTATTTCCCGATAGGGTAATCTCTAGGATTTCCACAAATAATTAGTTTAACCGATTTTTCATATCAAACATGAAGAAAATCGAAACCATAAGGACAAATTGCTTAAGATCAGGATCTTATTGTCATGATTCCAAATTGAGCTTTTGTTACGGTTTAGGTGATACATGGACCTTATTTTTAAACGTAATTTCCCGATGGGGTAATCTCTAGGATTTCCACAAATAATTAATTTAACCGAGTTTTCATATCAAACATGAAGAACATCGAAACCATAAGGACAAATTGCTTAAGATCAGGATCTTATAGTCATGATTCCAAGTTGAGCTTTTGTTACGGTTTAGGTGATAGATGGACCTAATTTTTAAACGTAATTTCATGATGGGGTAATCTCTAGGATTTCCACAAATAATTAATTTAACCGATTTTTCATATCAAACATGAAGAATATCGAAACCATAAGGACAAATTGCTTAAGATCAGGATCTTATAGTCATGATTCCGAGTTGAGCTTTTGTTACGGTTTAGGTGATACATAGACCTACTTTTTAAACGTAATTTCCCGATGGGGTAATCTCTAGGATTTCCACAAATAATTAATTTAACCGATTTTTCATATCAAACATGAAGAAAATCGAAACCATAAGGACAAATTGCTTAAGATCAGGATCTTGTAACGATCGGCTGCGTCCAACGTTAAACAAAGGTCGGCTTTAATAAACACAACAAAAAGAAAATCCAATGCGCCTAAGTGTTGGCTATGTTTCGTTATGGTATGGTGATATAAATTGCTTCTTACGTGCAAAATGGTATAGCAAGCAATACAAATATAAACTCATACCACCGGGATTTTGAATTGGGAAGTAATTACAAATGATTGAGACGGGTTAATACATAAAAATTAATGTACATACACAAGCGAAACAAAAACGGCCTCATTACGGTGTATAATGAAAGTATTCGTGACGTCGATTTGGGTGATGCGCGCGAAAAAATGTATTGGGAAGACGATGATTTTTGGGTGGGACAGTCGAGTTTTGAAATTGGAAGAAACATCATCACTAAATCATAAGAATTTTTAAAAACAAAATATGTTGTATAGTATGTAATAAATTGCACAAAAAAATTGTAAAGTTGTAATATACAGAATTTAAAAATTAAGTGAAAATGTTGAGTGTATCTTTGCTATATACACCAATTATACTATTTGGTTGTAATTAAATAAAAATGTTGTATTGTACAATAAACAATAAATAACAAACATTTTATAACCAGAATAAAATTCATTATTGAACATTAGTGCATTTTCTTTGTGATGTTTCCCAGATTAGTTCCAAAAATATAAAGAACTAATATACAAAAATAAAAAAATAAAATAAAAATAAATAAAATAAATCCAAACGGAAAATAAAAAAAAAAAAATACGAATCCCATTATAAAGTTAACAACAGTTAAGGAATTGAGATTCGGTCGTATCGCGCCACTTTTTCATCGGTAGAGGAAGCAAATCTGTTATAACACTCCACAATCCGGAATCCACGGATTGGTATGCTGCTGGCCGAGGGCTCCAGAAAACCGTTCAAGCATCCGAGTAACATCCAGGAATCCAGAGAAGGTTGTCATTCACGGAAGGTCACCTCCCAAACGAACCAGTAATTGGTAAAACATTTTCTATTACTATCTTCATTTTTTTTATTTCATTTAAATAGATTTGTTTTCTTTGGTTTAATTTACTTAATTGTAAATTATGGGTATGTAAGTGATATAGTGAAGATTTCATTCAGTTACACGTCCAATACGACCGCGAATGCGTTTTTTATGCTTGATTGGGCACCGCAATGATGTGTTAACGGAGTGAGAAGTGATGGAGTGATGTAAGCGCGCAAGTGGTGTAATTTATTTAATCTTCTATATACTCGTATATGAGAAAATTAGTTCATTTTTTTGTTTGTTCTTAAATGTAGATTTTTTTGATTTGTGGCACACACATGTACTTATCTAGTTTTTTTTGTAAGATGGCCGTTGTACACGCGGGGTAACGGAACCCTCCCGACCGGTATGCGCTACCCGTATAAAAAAAAAAATTATGTGTGCAACCTCGCGGTGCAGCTGACCTAGGTCATCAGGTTACAAATAGCGCCGAAACAGGGACCTAAAGGGTCTAATTATTTATGATTTAAACGTTATTTATTGAGATTTATTTGTTTGGTAGCCCTAATAAGGCATCCAGGTAGCTTCACTACTTAACGGTTTAGTAGATAGTATGTCCGCGTTAATGACATTGCGGTTAATCTACCTTTAGATATTTTTTGTGAATTTAATTTTCTATTTAATAAAATTCTCGTTCATAGGTTAAATAAACGTTTACAAATTACAGATATCATAATCTAGAATCATGTTAATGATCGATGGCTTACACAGTTGACGTGCGATGATGATCCATGATTTGGTTTTACTCGTACTTCAGTGAGTGAATTACTCATTGCATGATCATAGAATCATTATAAGTAATTTCATTTTCTATGTTAAATATTGTTTTTTTAAATACCTTTTATTTATTTTGCCGAATTATATAAGTTATCGATAATTGATGGGATTTCTACGTTTGGCCGATGGATGATTTGGTGAATCCGAATTGCTCGGTCCACTTAGTTTATCTTTCTTATTAATATTTCTTATGATCATTATTCAATATTTCAATAAACCGGATCCGTTAATCACTGTGAACGAGAAGTAGTCTCTTTTGGTTTATTTATTTCTTAATATATTATAGAAGTTTAAATTTTTTGGAAGCAACTTGAACGGAGAGAACTCGAAAAAATTATTTATTATAACACGTTCAATCATGCTTAAATCTGCATCACTTGGCGTAATTTTACCCCATCTATAAAATGAAATTGATTGAAAAAAAAAAATATTTCATATTGGAAATTTATTTATTATATTTTTTGTTTATTTAAACCTATCTTAATTAATTATAATTTCGTATTGATTATTATCTATTTTTATTAATTTGTTTTGTTAAATATCTAATTTATATTTATATATATATTTAGCTCTTCTTTGTTTATTGCTTGCTACCCTAATCTGCTTCGTCTGAGGTAAAATATATCACCTAACTATTTATAACACTCTTTGGCATAAATTACAAGCTGGTAGTACTTATTGGGTGGTTATTCCATTTTTTTTCTCTAATCGTAAACTTGTAGATCGTTTCGAACTATTAACACCAAAGGTGTTTTCCTAAATAATCATCAAAGTGTAATTCGCTGTCGCTTTAATTCTTCAAATTTAATAAAAAAAAAAAAAAAAAAATTCAATATTTTCGAAAAATAAAGAAAATTTTAGTGTCATAATTAGTCCCGATCAAAGTGATATAGTGCTCTAAATAAATTCCAACGACGATCCCAGAATGGATTACTATAAACTGATTTTCGAAAGTCTGACTAAAGACGAACTGTTAATAGAATACCAGGTACGAGGACTGCAAACCGATCAACCAGGCCACAAAGACAAATTTTATGACACGTTAAAAACAGAATGGCAGAATACCACGCTTAAGCCTAAATTATCACATATTAGCGCGGAGCCGGAAACTGAATTGACTGCTATCAACCAACAGTTAATGGCGATTGATGAGGCGTTGGAGTCTAAGGAAGTTGAGTTATCGTTAAAAGCGAAAAATTTATTGATGGTTAGAATATTCCACTGGAAAGACAGAGCCGAAAGATTATCTAATTCCTTTCAGGGGTTGGCCGGTTTGCCTATAGCTGTCAATTCATTAAACCGATTCGCGAGATACTTAGTCCGTGATATCAAAAGGAAAGAAGCTGAGGCAAAGGAGAAAAAGCGAACCAATTCCAGTACACAGTCGACCTCGGCAGCAGCTCAACAAACTAGCGTAGCCTCAGGTACCCAAAGCAACTCCAAGCATGATGATATTAACCGAGACAGTGAAAGAAGATTTTCCGACCAAATTGAGCAATTAACCAAGAATTTAATCGAGAAAATGAACGCATCATCTAGACGAATCACAATACGTCTGATAACACCCCGTCCAACTCATCTCGGAGAAATACACGCCCTAGAGAAATTTCGCATCACAGATTCCATAGAAATCCAGAGAAGTGGAGAATTTCCTTCTCAGGATGTAATGATAAGATCAAGGATGATGAAAATGTACACGATTTCATAATGAAATTAGAAGAACATGCCAAACAGGACAAAATACTTCAAGACGACCTTGTTAGTTTGACGCGGGGTAAAAAATTCGAATGGACTGAAGATGCCAACCTCGCTTTTGAAAAACTGAAACACCTATTAACGAATGCTCCGGTATTACACAACCCCGACTTCAGTATACCATTTTTCATCAGATGTGATGCCAGCACCCAAGGGATTGGTAGTGTATTGTTTCAAACTGATGAAGAAGATACAGAAAAGCCTATAGCTTTTATGTCCCAAAAACTGAACACCGCTCTAAAGAACTACACTATTACTGAACTTGAGTGCTTGGCGGCGGTGGTAAGTGTTAAGAAATTCCAAGCATACATCGAGGGTTACAGTTTTACAATTATTACGGACCATGCGAGCTTGAAATGGTTGATGTCGCAGAAGGACCTTAGTGGCCGCCTCGCAAGATGGAGCCTCAAATTACAATCATACGATTTCTGCATAGTGCATCAAAAAGGTAAGGATAACGTGGTTGCAGACACATTATCCAGAATTCACTGCGATACCTTAGTTGAATTAGACTCTGAATTGAATCTGCATAATAACGATCCGTTCGACCCAGAAACCGTCACAGACAAAGTTTATATGGATCTGCGCAAAAAAGTTGAAGATGATCCCACTTCTGTTCCAAACATTCGTATTCATAATAAAAAAATTTTTATCAGAATTGAACCCACCAAACATATACCACTTTCTGATGTTCCGTCGTGGAAATTATGGATTCCAGAATGCACACAGAACTCCCTAATCAAAAAGGAGCATGACAGTCCAAATGGAGCTCATGGGGGAATCAAGAAAACCCTCGAACGATTGCGTCGTTTATATTACTGGCCGAAAATGGCTGTTCATGTGCATGATTATATCTCAAACTGCGAAATTTGTAAACAGAGTAAGTCTACTAACCAATGCTTACGCCCACCGTTAGGAAATATTACCATCTCAGACAGACCGTAGCAAAAGATATACGTAGATCTTCTTGGCCCTTACCCTAGGTCAAAATCCGATAAAACAGTTATTTTGATTATTCTGGATAATCTCACAAAATTCATTTATTTAAAAACATTAGCTAAGGCTACTGCTAGCAAGATAGTGGACGTATTTCGAGATGAGTTATTTCCGCTATTCAGTGTTCCAGAAACAGTTCATAGCGATAATGGTCTCCAATTTGTTGGTAAAGAGTTTACTGCTTTAATGAAAGAATATGGAATAATACATGTTCGAACTGCCTTATATTCACCACAAAGTAATGCGTCCGAGCGAGTGAATCGCGCAATTATCGCAGCAATCAGAGCTTTCATAAAAGATAATCACACTTCCTGGGATAGTTATCTACCGCAAATAGGAAGTGCGCTTCGAACCTCGGTTCACGAATCTACTGGACAATCCCCTCATTTTGCAATGTTCGGTTATCATAAAATATATCATGCTGGAGATTACAAACTACTTCGGGAAATAAATTCGGTAGAAGAACCCTCGTTAGACTGGCCCTGGATGAAAGTGCCTGATCGTATAGCCATCACTCATGATCAGATAAAGCGTAAACTTCTTGAGTCCTATAAAAAATATGCTAACCGGTACAATTTACGGACTAGGCCAAGAAACATTGAAATCGGTCAGCAAGTGTTCGTGAAACACCATCTTCTAAGCGATGCCGCTAATAAATTTACCGCTAAATTCGCCTTTCCTTTCCGCAAAGCTTTTGTAAAAGCTAAGATAGGTAATGTGTATTATTTGCTTGTGGATGAAAATGATAAGACGTTGGGAACTTACCACGCGATGGATATAAAACAATGATTATGTTCTGCGTTTAATATCATTCTATTTTCTTTTAGCAACCAGCCATCTTTTTTCAGCTTCATATCTATTTTTTTCTGGAAGAACATCGATATATGAACCTGCCATGTAACGATCGGCTGCGTCCAACGTTAAACAAAGGCCGGCTTTAATAAACACAACAAAAAGAAAATCCAATGCGCCTAAGTGTTGGCTATGTTTCGTTATGGTATGGTGATATAAATTGCTTCTTACGTGCAAAATGGTAGCAAGCAATAAAAATATAAACTCATACCACCGGGATTTTGAATTGGGAAGTAATTACAAATAATTGAGACGGGTTAATACATAAAAATTAATGTACATATATTTACAAGCGAAACAAAAACGGACTCATTACGGTGTATAATGAAAGTATTCGTGACGTCGATTTGGGTGATGCGCGCGAAAAAATGTATTGGGAAGACGATGATTTTTGGGTGGGACAGTCGAGTTTTGAAATTGGAAGAAACATCATCACTAAATCATAAGAATTTTTAAAAACAAAATATGTTGTATAGTATGTAATAAATTGAACAAAAAAATTGTAAAGTTGTAATATACAGAATTTAAAAATTAAGTGAGAATGTTGAGTGTATCTTTGCTATATACACCAATTATACTATTTGGTTGTAATTAAATAAAAATGTTGTATTGTACAATAAACAATAAAAACAAACATTTTATAACCAGAATAAAATTCATTATTGGACATTAGTGCATTTTCTTTGTGATGTTTCCAAGATTAGTTCCAAAAAGATAAAGAACTAATATACAAAAACAAAAAAATAAAATAAAAATAAATAAAATAAATCCAAACGGAAAATAAAAAAAAAAAACTACGAATCCCATTATAAAGTTAACAACAGTTAAGGAATTGAGATTCGGTCGTATCGCGCCACTTTTTCATCGGTTGAGGAAGCAAATCTGTTATAACACTCCACAATCCGGAATCCACGGATTGGTATGCTGCTGGCCGAGGGCTCCAGAAAACCGTTCAAGCATCCGGGTAACATCCAGGAATCCAGAGAAGGTTGTCATTCACGGAAGGTCACCTCCCAAACGAACCAGTAATTGGTAAAACATTTTCTATTACTATCTTCATTTTTTTTTATTTCATTTAAATAGATTTGTTTTCTTTGGTTTAATTTACTTAATTGTAAATTATGGGTATGTAAGTGATATAGTGAAGATTTCATTCAGTTACACGTCCAATAGGACCGCGAATGCGTTTTTTATGCTTGATTGAGCTTCGCAATGATGTGTTAACGGAGTGAGAAGTGATGGAGTGATGTAAGCGTGCAAGTGGTGTTATTTATTTAATCTTCTATATATATGAGAAAATTATTTCATTTTTTTGTTTGTTCTTAAATGTAGATTTTTTTTGATTTGTGGCACACACATGTACTTATCTAGTTTTTTATTGTAAGATGGCCGTTGTACACGCGGGGTAACGGAACCCTCCCGACCGGTATGCGCTACCCGTATAAAAAAAAAAATTATGTGTGCAACCTCGCGGTGCAGCTGACCCAGGTCATCAGGTTACAATCTTATAGTCATGATTCCAAATTGAGCTTTTGTGTCGGTTTAGGTGATACATGGACCTTATTTTTAAACGTAATTTCCCGATGGGGTAATCTCTAGGATTTCCACAAATAATTAATTTAACCGATTTTTCATATCAAACATGAAGAACATCGAAACCATAAGGACAAATTGCTTAAGATCAGGATCTTATAGTCATGATTCCAAGTTGAGCTTTTGTTACGGTTTAGGTGATACATGGACCTAATTTTTAAACGTAATTTCCCGATGTGGTAATCTCTAGGATTTCCACAAATATTTAGTTTAACCGATTTTTCATATCAAATCATAAGGACAAATTGCTTGATTTGTTTATTCCTAAGTATTTTTAAATTTTTGAATATTTTTGGGCAATCTCGACACCGTGTATGCATATGATGATTACATGTTTTGTGTCTTCTGTAGTTAAATAATAATAAAAACTTATTTTGTTTGATAACAGCACACATTAAAATTTTTTTGTCACATAGTTTACCAGGTAAGGTGGTTTGTTGTCACATACTTTACTTTAATGTGTAGTCTTAATAGAGCAAATAAAACCGTGATATTTTTTCCTTTTCACCGATATTAATAATTATTTATTTAATACAACTTCAAAAATATTTCGGGATGAAATTTTCGTTTTTCTTGCATTTTCAATCAATTTTTCGGGATAGCATTTAATTTAGCAAAGAAACACACCAAAATTGAAAAGGTGTTTTCGGGCTGGTAAATATAACTGGTAAATATATATAACTCATTATATAGTCCTTTAAATTTGTAGTCCCGTTGAAATTTTCGTTCCATCGCCCTTTGACGACTCAGCGCTACAGATAAGGATTTCCCTAGTTTAACCCTAGTGGATTTAAATTTCTTCATCAGTCAGGTTGTCAATCATTGGTAAATCCTCAAGTTCCCAAAATCTCTTGATTATTTCAACTGCTTTGGTTTCTTCTATAGTAATTTGGCTTACACCGTTTAAAATTGTATTAGAGCATTACAGTTCACCGCCTAACACCCAGTCAAAAATGGTTTCTACAGCGAATGTGTTGTTTTCCAGTTTCATCCGACCATCAAGTAACACATTAAATACTTGCTGAACACCTAGCATGATATCAATCTCTTGTGAACAATTATAGTTTGAATCAGCTAGCAATAGGTTGTCATTCGTGACCGTATAGATTCAAATGATTGGACAGGCAGCTTTGATCATAACTTGGACATAACTAGTTCATTCACTTGAACATGGTTTTGATTGTTGACCCGGGATATTAGATTGACCGTGACACATCCTTTTGCAACTTGATTGACCGACCCACCAATGCCGGAAACAATTGTTCTATTTGGAAACAATTGTTTGAACTTGCTAACCGCAGTTTCCTGCAGAGTTTTTCCGTTATGAGACTAGACATTGAACCAGAATCGAATAGGACCCTACATTCATGTTCCTGCCCGCAATGATCGGTTACTGTTGCAAGTGCTGTTAGCAGTACGTTATTCGTCGATACCTGTGCATGTGCAGTTGTGGTTCGAGCTTCCTCCATTGCTGGTTTGCTATCTTGTTCATTTAATTCAGATAGATGGAAAGCGTATGGTGTTTTTTGCCACAATCCCGACATATTTGTTTCGACAGGCATCTAAATACGGGATGGTTGACTCGTAAACAATTGAAGCAAAGATTGTCGGCCTTGATGCATTGTCTGCGGTTCGTGACAGAGTACTTCACAATTTTTTCACAATATTGTAGCGAATGGTCGAGACCGCACAAAGGGCAGATATCGTTCTCAGCTGTCATAAAAACTTTAGATGTTCTTTGGTTTGTTGAACGTTTGTTCGTATCAATAAATAAAGCACCGCAACTATTACCTTTATTTAAACCAATATTGATTGTATTTAAGAATTCCAACAAGGCCAATTCGGTACGCCACAGTTACCGATGTACTGCAAACTAAAACAACTTTATACAACTTTGATAATTATACGGGTTAATATATACTTACAGTTGCATTCTTCCCGAATCGATCATCATTTACGTTAGTTAACATTTATATTGTTGGCAGCCTGTTCCACAAGTTTTCAATGATTTTGTGATATATGCTACAAACTTGGCCGACGATATTTTTGAGGCATGAACCCTACTCCGTGTATCGAATACAATTTTGTACCGGGTTTACAAGTGTTATAAAACTATTTATTATTCTTTCAAATGTCAAATAAAATAAATTGTAAAATTTTCTAACACCCTCACACGTCAAAAAATAAAAGTAGTAGTTTTACTCTCTGATTTAGCAGCCAAAAAGAGAAGATAAAACAGATGCTAAAAATAAATCAACGATTAATTTTTGCGTACATATTTACAATGCAAATTATAATTAATCAGGCGATTAATCATATAGCATCCTTAATCATATATCATCCTTATCCGGGCATTAATAAACATTTCTTTCTTCTTACCATATCAGAATGTTAATTGTATATAATTGTGCGACCGGTTCAAGAAACAATAGGGTTTAATATTTGGAATCAATTTAGGTTAAGTAAACGTTTTATTTTAAATGCCACAGCAAAGAAATATTTTCAAGTATTACACATCAGTTTTTACCATACATTTCTATAGCAAATGCAAATGTCATTATCATTCTATCCTTGAGTCGAAAGTGCTGCCATAAACTTAGCCAAAAACATATTTACTATAAGCATCTTCAATTAGTTTCGGTTTAATTTAACGTAGTAGGCGTTTCTCAAGATCTGCATACGCAAATTTCAACTAGAAATGGGTAAGTCGAACTTTTATATGAAAAGTTCAGAAACCGTAAAACATGATTTAATTAATTCTCCCATAAATATTTATTTTTCTTCTAAAACTTTAAGTAATATCGCTCAATTAAATTTATTGTTTTTGGTATTGTTCTAACCTAGATTTAAACAAGTTGCATAATAATAACTAACATCAGGAATATTTTACAATTATCTAAATTAAAATACAATAAATTAGAATAACTTCATAATCTGTTGTGTATTTTAAGTGTATTTTATGTTGTTTTGCACTTTCTCTGGATACCTTGCCTAATTTTAAAGTGGTTTGGTTATTTTCAATTCTGTCAAAACTTTTATTGTTGAGAAGGCGATATTGATTCTATTTCATCTTATTTTATGTTGGAACTAATTAACAAAACATCTATATTCCTAAAAAAGATTTATTTAATTTTTTTTTAAAATTTGTTATCACAAAAAAGAATGGCAAAGTAATTATAAAAAACAACCTGAAAAAAAATCCTGATAATTCCCACATTACACCATTATATATCACTTATTAAAAAATGTCCTAATCTTTTGAATAAAATCTACTTTTATTTGTTTTACCTAAAAGGATAATAGGGCTAATATTATTTAATAATTTATATCTCTCTAATGTATATTAGGAGCTCACCGTACCATACTATTTTTTCAACAAAACCAAAAGTTTTCAAACTAATAAAACTTATAAATTTATTATATACATAAAATTGTAAGAGAAACATTTGCATTAAGGATTTTTCTTGTAGATAACACTTGTGAGACCAATACGTTGGTAGAAGTCAAATTAAAAATAGAAAATATTTTGTTGTTGGAGTATTAGTTTTAGTTACGACACTTTGATTAGAAATTATTTAGTTTCAGTTTTTATTGGGTTAGAAAGCTTTCATTCGCAAGTACATCCTGAGATCTCTGTTATCGGTCAAATGCACATCCTTAAAAGAATAAAAGCATGAACAGTGTCATGATTACCTTACCAGGAATTTCTATTTAAATTTCATATACACATATGGTTGAAGTAATTAGGTAGGTTTTCTTTTGTAAGTCAAATTTTTAGAGGATCTCTATAAATTAGAGTATTGGAAAATGGAATAAGAGTCCTATAAATTAGAGTATTGGACCTGGATTTTCCAGGTCACATCTTTTCACAAGTTTAAGGTAAGAATAAGAAATTCAAAATTATTATTTTAAGAAAAAATTTAAGAAATTTAAATTGAGCAAAAAATAAAATTTGGGATACTAAATACTGGAATTTGATAAATTGTTGTCAAAACCATAAATTTGTAGTTGTGTTTACAGGAGGCATATATTACATAGACACTATTTATACGCCAGTAGGTGAACACAAACAATTTTGACAATACTCCAAATTTTCTAAATTTTGATTGCAATTTTCAATGCAATTTTTGGTTTGATTTTTACTTTTATATTTCAAAACTCCGATTCCAGCGTTCACTCGTAAGACCTAAGAACAATTTCTTCTGTAAATGTCCGAGTCCTGTCAGATACATTTTTTTGCTTGAGTTGTTTTTTTTGAAAATAAATTTTAACAAAGAACTGATAATTTTCTGTGATGTAAATATAATATAATTATTTAATTATTTAAAAATAATAAAAATGACATTTTGGTGTTACTAAGAATTACTTATGTTAAGTAATTTAAAATATATTTAAAATTTCATAATTATTCTTAACATAATAAATTGTTTATACATATAAACGTAATTATACTGATGATTACTCCTCGACTCAAACCTTCATCTCGGACAACTGATGAACAATTAGAGACGTACGAGTATATAGTTTTTCTTGAGAAAAATTCACAGTTGTTGGCTAGGAAAAGTTCACCAGAAAACACAAATTACCTCGAAGAAAAATGGGAAGAATTGGTCGGTAAATTAAATGCGTTGAAAGGACTGAGAAAAATCCCAAGGAATGGAAAATGGTATGTGAAACATGTATAACTGTAAAAGTATATTTAACTATAATATAAATTTAGTTGTAACTTACTGTTAACATTTTTTAGACTCTCAATTACTAGAAAAACCAGGTTAAATACAAGGCTAAAAAAATTAAGTTGGACGAAATTGTTACAATCGAATCAACTGAAGAGTGTGAAATTGCTGTATTTGGGGTAATTACTGTTAGGGGATAACGACGTACTTGTTATAGAATTCGTGTAAGTAATATTTTCAGTAAAGTTTGTCTTTTATTTTGTTATATAGGTGTATTTTTCTCGAACACAAGCCAAGTATAGTAATTGGTGGAAATTTGCGAGGTTGTTGAGACCGATATAATTACCAGACTATTGATTAACTTAGAAAATATGTATTAGAAAATATGAGCGTAATGCGCAAAAGGACTTCATCTTTAAGTATATCAAAACGGATCGATAAATTAACAAAATTGGCTGAAGAATGTCTTCTGATCCGCATTTTTGGTCTGTTTATGAGCAAAATTGCGAAAGCTTACCGCGAACCACAAACAACGTCGAAGCTTGGCATAGGCGGTGTAGCGGCTCAAAATCCTTAAAATCCTTTTCACTTCGTGGCACTCCTCGTAGCAAAACTATTTATACACCGCGCCGCTTAATTACGAGGCATAGCTCGTTTTGCTGAATAGAGCTATTTCACCACCTACAAATGAATTCCGCGAATCTCGATATTTATCGACTATCGATAAATATCGAGACACTTATCGACGATCGAAAAAGAAACGAAAAAGATTAGTCGCATTTTAGTAGTCAAACGAGACACGGTCTCATAAATAATATAGTGATAGTGCCAAGAACAATCGTTCACACACCATTTTATGAACGTATCGTAAATAATAATTATACTTATAATTTATAAATAATACAATAAACAATAATTTATTATAAGCAAAAATATAGTGAGTGTTAATTAATTATAAATAAAAACCCGGTAACCCCGCTATAACTGGTGACCCCGAAGCGCGGATAACGGTAAAAAAAACAGTTCGGCCGTTACAAAATTCCGCGCAAGAGCACATTTTTTTTTTGCAATGTGTATAATTAAACTACAATTAATTAATAAACTATCATAACTAACGTAAATAGTGCAGCATAACACGTACAACAAAAATTAAAACGCTTATTGAAAAAAAAAAAAAATACCAGGCGCACATGAACGCCAACAAAGTGCGACCAAAATTATTAAATATAAACCTAAAAAAAAATACACGAAACAAGTTAAAGTTAATAACCAAATAATAAATCGTGTGTAGTGCAGTAAGTTAGTGCGCACTGTGTGTTCTTCAGTACGCATACGGTATCAGAAGTTCGATACCCCGTCAATACTTTAAACACGAGTGCGAGTATTGTTTTTCACACACAACAATACATAAAACATAAAATTTTGGGCCAGTTGCCCCCGCAAAGGCGATCGCGCCCATCGAGGGAGCCAGGGAGCTGGCAACAACATTTTGCATGCGGAAAAATCACAGAAAAACAACAGCGGTCGGCAGATCAACGCAGTACGCGAACAAGAAACAACGGATGCATTACTATACATCACACGGACGGATATACCTAACGGATTTAAATACGAGTAATTATTAAAAGAAAAATTACATTTATTAAATATATTTTTACGAATTAAAAAAAAAAAACATTTACTGAACATAAAAATATCTTTAAAATTTTATTTAATTATTTTATTATCAAAAATAAATTAAAACAATTTTTAAATTAAACAATATACTACATAATTTCATCCCATAACTATTTTATATGTATACGGCCGTGTTCCCAGAACTTTGTTTTGTCGAATAATTTTAATTTCGAATATTTTGAATATAAAATTAATCTGAAGGTACCGTAATGAAATATGTTTTCGACTAGCTTAATACAACAATAAATAATAAAAACATAAGGTTTAGATATATTGGTGAGAAAATAAAAGGATATGGAAGAGAGAAATATCGCTTGGTTGTTTTTGACCATTTGGGTTCATATGGGTTAATATTACATTACCGGCGTGAAGGAGTCATCTATACCGGAGGTGCATCAAACGCCTATCCAAACAAATCCGGGGATGATACCGTACTTCAGGCCAAGGTGGTTTACATCGGTGGCCACGCAAACAAAACCACCACTCGGCTCAACCACTATAAAGAGACTTAAATGTCGAATAAAAAAGATAGAGAATACCATACAGAGTCTGATAATGAAGAAAAGACGACCACGACCATCACTTGTGGCACGTAGGGTGGTGCTAAAACGACAACCAGCCCAAACAAAAAACATACCATCACCAGCATTAACCTCGACGCCCAGAAGCGCATCGGGCCCAACAATGTGCTGGTTCAACTCGAGGTTTGGAAATGCAGCAGATAAGTGCACACATCCCTGCAGCTTCCATCATAAAAACGGAGAAATGTAACAACAAAAGCTCCATCCACAACAACTGGTGGACACACTACAACAAACATACAAACAATTAAAATGAATTAAAGAAATAAATAAACTTGAAATAAAAATTTTCATGAGATTTCCTTTTATTTTATCATTTTACTTACAATGATCATACATCATTATCGTAATATGAACAAATTTATTCACAAACAAAGACCTCCCAGGGGAACTCACTGCGCGATGGGTGATGTAGCGGGTAGTTTCTTCCGCGACCAGAAACACCGCATAATTATTACGCAACGGACAATCCTCCTTATTCATAATTATCTGTAAACGGACAATTCTCCATACACAGAATTATCTCAAATAATATACAACAATCTTGTATATACAGATTATGCACATAACAACTGGTACATACATAATCGTACAACACACTTGTACAAAACGAGATTTGTGTAAGCAAAACATAATTGAAAAATTATATAAAATCGTATTGATTTTGCAAAACTAAAATCAAGTAAAACCGGAGAAAATACATAATTCCATTTTTTCGCCGAGATGTTGAGTTAATGAGTACTGTGAACAACACAAATAGCGCTCGAATGTCAAAACGTTCTGAGTACGTATAATCTCAAAAATGTCAAACTTTACGATAGAGCTGTCAGTTGCCAGATTGCAACACTAGGGTTGTCCAATCCCGAAATATAAAAGGCAACCCTCGTATACTATTATATATCATTAAATTATTACGTGATTCAACCATCGTGTTAGTATAAAAATGGAGGACGCTTTTGAAGAGTTGCACGAGCTTTTTATAATGTTTGGAAAATTGAAAGAGCTTAAAACATTAAAAGACCAGTAAAAGAAGAAACGATCTTGTGCTTGTGCGTGATTCAAATTAACCGTACGAGGGATATCTTTGGATATTTTAAGGTAACCAACTATTTTTGTACAAAGATTTGAATATAACTATAGGTTATTTTATTTTCCGAAATTAAAATAAACGTCCGAAGTCAATTTTTTTATACACACACGCATGACGGCAGCTATTTTTGATTTACTGCTTAATTTGGTAAAACCCCATATAGCCGAAAAAGTGCGAAATTTGTTGAGTGCGGAATTTCGCCTTGCACTAAAGTTAGTGCAAGACGAAATTCCGCACTCAACAGATTTCGCACTTTTTCGGCTATATAGGGTGTGAGTTTGAAAACTAGTAATTTAAAAAATGTAACGAACACATTATATTGAAGCTCGTATTTCCAGATATTTATCCCAAGAATGTTCATTCCAATCTCTTGCTTGGGGTTGGAAAGTTGGCAAGGAGACGGTGCGATTAATAGTATACGATACCTGTGACGCAATATGGGCGGTACTTGGGAGCCTCTACGTAGCAGAACCAAAATTGGATGACCTCCAATTAATTACGATTGATTTCTCTAACAGCTGGAATCTTCCAAATTGTGTAGGCGCAGTCGATGGCAAACACATGGCTATACAATATCCACCAGATTCCGTAGCCAGTTTTTTAATTATAAAAATTTTTATAGTATAGTATTGATGGCTGCATGTGATGCCAAATATGATTACCTATGTGATTACCTATATAGATGTCGGAGCATATGGGTCACAGAGTGATGGAGGTCATGTGCCTTCCTTATGAAATAATCATCAAAATTAATATTATTTAATTATAATATATAATTTATTTTAGGAATTTTCAACCAAAGTAGTTTTGGGACGAGACTTTGTTCTGGTAATGTCAGACTTCCAGAGCCAGCCGTATTACCAGGCACACAAATTATGGTATCACATTTTTTCGTGGGGGATGCCGCATTCACTTTAACCACCAACTTAATGAAACTTTAGGGTAGGTCTCCCAAAAGCAAAGGCGATATTTAATAGGCGCTTATCCCGAGCCAGACGCGCAATTGAAAATGCCTTTGGCATTTTGGTATGTAGATGGCGAATACTTTTAACCCCACTACACATGCTGCTGGATAATGCAGATAAAAATTGTGCTAGCATGTGTCGCTTTGCACAATTTTCTTAGGTTTAATAAAGAAATTAAGACTATACGCACCATCGCAATATACGGATTGGGAAGACGATAACCACCAAGAACACCAAGGGTTATGGCGACAAGAAGTAGATCGGAATCTCCCTTCTATTAAAGCGTCGCGATGTGTGCATGTATCAGGGGGTAGAAATGCCATAAAAATGAGGGACGATTTATGTCAGTTTGTAAATAATGAAAGCAGACTAGAATGGTTTCAATAAATGTTTAATTATAAAATTATTTTTTTTATAAAACCTAATCAAATTATCTGGAATACAAAATAAATTAAATAATAGATTATTATCTATTATTAAAAACATATGGATTTCATATATTTGAGTAGATTATTTATTTAAAAATAAGGTAATTCATTTCACGTTTTTTATAATTCACATAATTGTTAACATTAAATTATCACATAATATATGTACTTGTATATATAATTTTTTTTGCTACGCTGGTCCGTTTACTTCAGATAAATGTCTCTTAAATTGGTGATGTACGAGTATGTGGTAATTTCCCGTCGAGCGGCATTTTGATACGATTCGGATAAATTCTTCATCATTAATTTGATGCTTTTTAGAAATTGATCATCTACATCTTCATCTTTCATTTTTTGCCTCTCTTCAAATTTTGCCAAACACTCGTTAAATTTTGAACAATATTCGGCGAAGGGATCTACTTTAGGCCGTTTCGATGGCATTATTTCTGACACACTGTCATCTATGCCACAAGGCTCTATATTGAAGTTGCTGGAATTCGATTTTGTTCTAAAAAAGTAAAACATTTACTTACTATAATTATCATTCAAATACTAACCTTCTGGGTTGAATGAAATGTTTTAAAAACAAAAGAGTTTGGAAGTATGGCTATTCCTCTAACATCGCCTCGCTACCCGTTCTCTCGTGCCGTTTCAATTCTTTATTAAACTTTTCTCGAAGCAGCCCCCATCGTTTCTTGCAATCATGTTCTATAAATACATATAAGAAAAAGTTATTAGAGCACGGAGTTTACCTTTTTATCATGTTAGTATTAAGATTTTAACTTACTTGATATTCCAGTAACTTCTGAGATTTCGATCCATTTATTCTTTTTGATTATAATATTTTTATAATACTTGTCGGCCTTATCAAATAGGCATTTATGGCTTTCTACAGCACTTATTAAAGTCGAATAATCCATTGATGGTGGCTAAATCAGAAATACAATGTGAAAATTTAAAAATGTGCAGACATCTTGGACGGTTATACATTTTCAAAAAAAAACTGTTTTTGCGAAATTATTTTACTTTTCTATAAAATTATTACTATTTTTATTATAAATTTAATATAAAATGATTCACATTAAATTTTATTAAGAAAATGAATTTTAATTACTGATAAAAATAAAATTAATACAGAGAATAAAAATGTGTATATACTTACGATATGCGCGGCGGCGAAGGTATTTGACGTTTCCTTCAGTTTGCACGCAATTTTTCGGTCTACTAAGTGACAGACATATTTCAACGAAACTGAACGAAAAGATGTTAAAGTTTCGCTGGCCAGTAACCAACAAATCCTATTTATCGCATTTTTACGTTAAGTTGTTACTGATTCGCTGGTTCAGCCATTAGTGTTGATATTATGTATTGGTAATGGAGGCTTCTGCCTTTCCTGATTAAGACAATAGGTCTAAAATATCCAATCAGAGCTACGGGTAAAGGATAAACCAATATGGGGTTTGTTAATTTTTTGTGATCCAAATAGACACTATGTCATGGTACAGAGATAATAAAGTGTTGAAGGATTACCGCTATATAAAAGTAGAAAAAGGAGGTAAGACGCTTTCAAGATTTTGAAAAAAAAAAAAAAAAATCAACATAAAAATAAAATCGGCATAGAAAAACGACGAATTGACTCCTTCTATGCTAGTTTTGGAAAGAATATTTGAAGTGATAATATTTTAACTGAAGTGCAGCAACCTACATTCAGTCATATTTAACACATTTTTTCATTCGTCACAGTTTTATTCATTGTTTAAAGACAACAATTAAATTTTTGCAATCTAACTAAAAACCACAATCAGCAAACATTTACTAAAACTTAACATGGCGTGTCATTTTGTTTGTTTGGTTTCTGCATAATGAATCAAAAACTAATTAAACACTATTTAATTATTCTTATCTGAAGGAGGTTTTATTCTGAAATTTATTTTGTTTTCATTTAATTTTATAACATCAACACAACTTTCTAAAAATACACTTCTCATTTTTCCGGAGATAATTTTGTAATAATTTAACAAAAAGAACTTAAGACAAAAGTCACGTAATGAAAATCTTAAATAATTTCTCGTTTAGAAAATTATATTTTTCTTATCTTACTGTTTTTTTTTTCAAACAAACAAAAAGTAAACGAGTACGAATACTTCTCTTTCTAGGAATTTCCAAATTACGTTTAAGAACGGGATAGTTTTATTGTTTATTGAAATTTGTATTCATCTTTAATTGAAAAATTACAAATGGAATGCATAGCAAAAGTATTTTGCTGTTTCTTACTATTTAAAAATCTAATGAGTTATTAATTAAATTAATAATAACTATTTAAAATTATATGATTGGGGTACAGGTTTATTAAAACGTATAATGGAACCGTTTTTTCTAAAGCATAACTGCGGTTTCTAAAGGATAATTGCAATAATAAAGGTATCCGAATTTCACTATCTGTTAGTATCATAGAAACATGGCATAATTTAATTCTTGGAATATTCAGACACACAATAAATAACTATATTTAACCATGATAAATTAGAAAGTGAAAAATTGTTTTATTTAGAAAAATTTATTTGATTTTTATCTCCTCGTTTGTATTTTCATTTTACATGAACAATCTTTGAAACTAATAAATTATATTTTCTGGATATTTTAACGTTTTGCCATTGTTATTTGGGGTGCGTGAAACTTACAATATACTCGAACATACTTACGAAAAGAATTTTATCTAAGGCTTTCTTTTCTTGCCTTTGGATTTGTTGTTTTCTGCACATTATTTTCACAGTTATGTTGATTGTTTCGCATTCTTTCTAAATATTATCTGTAACCAATCAAGAGATATTAAGGGCCATAATATTTTGACTGTAATCATATTATCATGATAACAAGAGAAATATTTATATCAAATTTCCAGTACCTGACTTAGATTTTTGATTTATAGCAACATAGTTATGGAATATTAATAGTTTGATGTTGTATATATTTTTCCTGTATATGACATTAACTACTATGGGAAAGTTTGTTAGTAAATTTGGACGAAGAATAGGAAATGATTTATGCTCATAAATCGTTTTATATTATAGTAAGAGCAGTGTGTTAGATTTCATATTTTATAAAATAAAGAGGAAATTGTATTGTATAGCGCAGTTAAATTTGTTTTCCTAAAAATTTAAAATTAGAGTTCTAATTGTTTTATAAATATACTCAGTTTACCACAGATTATTAAAACCAACCTTAGTTTTGCAATTATGATTTTTGATATTAAAACTAATTTTTGAATATTCGGATGAAAATTAAGTTATGCTAGAAATAATCCTGAAAAACAATATTAACTCTAAATCTAAAGACAGGTCTTGAATACATATTTTTACCGCGCTTGGTCAAATTGGACGCAAAAACACATGTGACATTTTGCTCACTCGGTACAAAAGGAAGTCGTTTTGCAGCGTATAGTTACAAGTATGAAAAGTGAATTTATTTTGAGAATCTCAAGCTCAAAAAATCATGGGCGGACCCAGGCGCACCGTCCACATCGGCCGCAAGACCGAATCGCTTTGGCAGAAAGACGATGCTCTGTATTTTGTAGGACCACAGGGTCGTGGTCTATTAGGATGTGTTAAAACCTGAGGAAACGGTTAATACTAAACATTACCAACAATAATTGACCGATTTGAACCGTTCACTGCTTGAAAAAGGCCAGCATACCGAAAGAGGCAACATACAGTCATTTTTCTTTATGAAAATGCTCCATCACATAGGGCAAAACCGGTTCGCGACACGTTGGAATCACTCAACTACTCCATGTGGTTTACTCACCAGACTTAACTCCTCCCTATTACCAAATGTTTGCATCGATGGGTCACTTGCTGAGCAGTGCTTTGCTTCGTACGAAGATGTGAAGAAATGGCTCGATGAATGGTTTGCAGTAAAAGGGGAAGATTTTTACTGCCGTGTTATTCACAAATTGCCCGAAAACACTCTAAAAAAATATTACTTTTTCATACTAACTTTTTCGTAAAGTGTATGGTTTCAGAGATACGACTATGAGCAAAAATTTGTCGGCGTTACAGCAAAACAATTTTCTCTAAGTTCCAACATTGTATTGTTGTAACGAGAAATAAAAATAAATAAAATCAATTTTTATTTGTCTGAGCAGATGTTTTTCAACAAAAATTTAATCTCCGTTCAGCTCAGACGGGTAAACTGATCTGGGTGAAACTTCATACTTATTGTTTCATATATTGGCAGCCTCCATATGAACAAATACTTCTAAAACTATATATGTATATCATCATGAGATAAACGATTATGAACTAGAAGATTCTAAATTCAATTTGTAACTATAACGGTTAACATGATTTTTCCAAAATTTAAGCGGATATGATGGTTTTCACATAAAACTGTTTTACACAAAAATTAGACCTCTCTACAGCCCAGCAACAACTAACTGACTAAGATAAGTTCAATGATCCTATGTAGTGATATATACGTACATATAGGAAATCTGTAATCTGTGTTTTCGTTTTTAATAGTTTTTCCAAATATTTTAAAAACCATTATAAATAAAAATATTCAAAATAAAATTTATTAATTGGTTCAAAATTTGTTGTTTGAGGAAATGTTTTTCAGGCGAATTGACTAAAGGCGCTTTCACGGTTGCATTCATTATTTCAGTTGTTCATCACGCGTTTAATCAGTTTTGTTTTTATGATTTCATAGTTGACGACAAATTGTCGGAACGATTTTGCTACCATCTCATCCGTATACACAATAAATGTGAAAATTTTCTTTCATTTCGTTTCAAAATTTATTTCCTTTTCAAATTTCATTGAAACAAAATGAACCAAATTTATTCTTGAAAGATTACTACTTTCGCACATTGTTCATTCAGACAAAAAGATAAAGTTAATCCAACTTGATGGAAAAAACTTCGAACAAAAAATAACGTCTGTTTGACGGTTATGGATTGGTTTAAAATATATATGTTACGACAGATTCGGAACGAATGCAACCGTGAAAGCGCCTTGATCGGTATTCAATTTTATACGTCGGTTGTTTCATAATTTGGGAGGCCCTAGTGAAATTCAGTACCACCAGTGCTTTTTTGATTGTTTAATTTTTCCAATGTTGTTGAAGATCATAGTATATAAGATTTTTGGTTAAACAAGACAGTTTTTACCAAAGTTCCGGTAAATCATATTTTTTGCCTTATGACTTAAGTGTGGTGTGTTCGAAATTTATATTCCTTCGCGGTAAAAAAAAAGTCGGGTGTTGGTCACAACCACTTGATTTTTTTATATAATTTAAAATTATATTATAGTACGTACGAAATTGTACGAAATTTAAATCATTAAAAGTGTACTGAAATTTGACCTTCAAACCGCATTTTAATTGTCGATCGCTAAAGCTGTATATAAACAATAGTTCTTCCAAAACAAATGATATAAAGAAGGTGACATTGTGGTACAATATTTTTAAATTGGAATCATCATGTATCTGGATCAGAAGCTGAAAAGAAAATTATTGAATAATATGTTATACAAGTAAACAAAATGAATTGTAATTTATGTTACTTATCTTATATTCGAAGTTGAATTCCTGTTATTTATTGTAAAGTATGTACTATACTTCCCAATATTTGTATATAATAGTTAAAATTGTAAATTAGTTATTATGAATTTATTTACGAGTTTTTGTTAAATCAATTTCACTTACCTAAAACTGTTGAATGAAAGCAGCTGTTCTGTTGACATTTAGAATTGTCATCATGCATGTAGATAATGTAGGAAATTGTTTTATCAGCAGTTGATATTGTAAGGTAGCGCACTATGTTTGAATAGTTTAACCACCAGTTGAAAAATGTGACGAGCTAGGCACCCAAGGGGTAAACCTAGTTCGAGTACGCTGAATTCAATGATGCTAGGTAGTCCCATTTCAAAGTTAGTCCCCATTTTTGAGATATCGCTTTCGACATGTTTTGGCTCTGAGTCAAAATATGCCCTCATTTTCATGTTGATAGCTCCTGCACCATTAAGTTTTTCGTTGTGCTTTCTTCAGCAAAGTTGTTGAGCAAGTCAAGCAAGACCAATAACTTTGCCGAACGGCGAACATATCAAGATCGAAAAACCACATCCATTATATATGTGTTTTACTAAGGTCAAAGTTAGGTTAGAGTGGCTGCTTCCGCACACTTAGACCAGTAGTAATGGCCCGTTGTGATACCACAGGAAACTATTTCCCCTTTACCCCTGTTCAAAATCATTCGGAGCTACGTACGTAGCGCAAATTATTTGCACTCTACAGTCAGCGAGATCTGAAAGGCTGGCTATACTGTACACGCCCAAATACACCTTCTGTATGATAGTACCGGACACGATCATAGGAAGTTATCTAAAGTCTCTTCTTCATCTTCGTCCATGCAAGTTCTACAAAGTTATTCATCTGTAGACCCAGCTTTATCGCATGTTAACTAAAAAGGCAGGGTCTTGTCAGTTTTGGCAAAAGCTTCTCACAGAAGACTCCGGCTGTTACCTTGCCGTCTAGAGAAACATGGGTACACAGTGTAACGTCGCACTCGACGCTCCGTCACAATTACAAGCGCACGGTGCATTGTGAACATTTTACCGGTTGAATTAAAAAAAAAATGTCGATATTTTGTGTTTTTTGCTTGGTCCAAAAGCATAACTATAGATGGCTATTTTATAAGTTCGGAAATGCAAATTGCAGATTGCTTTGTTATCTTTATATGGGCTAATTATTCTCTTTAGAAATTGTAGATGTCAGACTGCACGTTGGAAAGAGAATTTAGAATAATAATAAATAAATTTATGATACGATTGTACTTTGATTATTTTGATCCAAAATGTTATAAGAAGGGAAGCAAAAATAGAAAAGTGGTTAGTCAGTTTTGAGTCACACAACGAAGCCGTTCACTATGGCACATTTCAAAACAGGATGTAATAAAACAGGACATCACAAAACAGTACATGGTACGAAACAGGACCGATAAAAACAGTACATCACAAAACAGTACATGGTACACTAAAGTACATGGTACGGTAAAAACAGTACAACACAAAATTGTACGTGGTACACTAAAGTACATGTTACTGAACGTTAAGCTAGATGATTTTTGCAGCTTGATTTGTTAAATACTTTTTTATTGAATACGTTTAATAATTAGGATATTATCAAGTGGATATTTGCCTTCACCTAGACTAATTAGACAGTATACAATATAGAATTTTAATTGCTTTAAGTTATAATAAAATATCCCTTCACCTAACAATATATAACACTATTTTAATTTAAATCGCTAATATTCGATCGTTGCAAAATAGATCAAAAATTTAAATAAATATATAAATAAATATATCCCTTTTTCAACCAAAAAAAAAAATACTAAAACATTTAAACATTTAAACATTTTTTAAGTTCAAACCACACAAATGTGTGAGTAAAAAACCATAGTATTTAATGGCGTTTTTGATAAAAAAAATTCGCTTGATTTGAAGTACAACCAACACAATTGTGTGTATAGTTATAGTGGTTTTTTCGGACGAAAATAAGTTTGAAAGAAATGCACAAATCTGTAAGTTGGTTCAAAAAACATACAAAAATAAATTTATGACATGCTACTTTTCCGTACCCACACAATTGTGTTACCGGACAGCAAACGGGATATAAATAATATATTTATTTTATTTATATATATATTTAAATTTTTGATCTATTTTGCAACAATAAATAAAACTTAAAAATTTTTTTGGAATTAAAACCTGCAAGATTAAGTTATTAAAACCGTAAAATTGACTATTAACTATTTTGTGGTGTTCTCTTTTAATACGTACTGTTTTGCGATGTACTTTTCCGTACCATGTACTGTTTTGTGATGTACTGTTTTAATTGGTCCTGTTCCGTACCATGTACTTTAGTGTACTATGTACTGTTTTGTGATGTACTGTTTTAATCGGTCCTGTTCCGTACCATGTACTTTAGTGTACCATGTACTTTAGTGTACCATGTACTTTAGTGTACCATGTACTGTTTTGTGATATTCTGTTTTGTGACATCCTATTTTAGCACATCTTGTTGTGAAATGTGTCGTTTCGTATGAGACCCGTTACGAAAACATTTGTTATTAAAATTAGAAAATAAAATTGAATTTATTAATCTGTAGATTAATGAAATTATTAATCGCTTTGTGTAATTCTTTCTGTTTGTAAATGAAATTGTAATTATGTATTTTTTTTTGTCATTTTTGTGAGAATGAAAATGTCGCAAATATAACGAAAAGATATATATACAGTGTGTAATCACTAAAATTTGAACATTTATTACAAGTAGAATATATCATTAGACGTTAATCTAATTAGCGCATAAACAAGTATTTTCTGTGTGAATATCTTCAGAATATTGGTGATTTAAGACGATAATGAATCGAGTAAGTGAAATAAATGATTATGGACAGTGATAATAAGTGAAAGAAAAAAAAAATCATCCGTTAAAACATAATACCATATAAGATAAAACATAATTTTCTTATAAAGAATGATTATAACTGGTGTTAGGAGTACAATACTGAGTACCTTGATATAAGACGAGTACTGCCAAGTCGCCTTAAAAGCTAACATACAACGTGGGTACATAATAAAAGCGCGCACGCTGCATACACAAAAAAAAATACTTATACATATCCATAAACGTTTAGCGCGCATAATAATAGTACAATAACCCGTTTATATAGAAGCGCATTGGTTCACACAACGACGAACCTCATGTTTTGTTTGCGCGGGCATAACGTGTTAAGGTCATATGAAAAGTAACTACCGTTAAACTTGGAATAGCGGTAAAGTGGTGTCGAAAAATTATAAAATAACTCCGGCCCGGCCCAGCCGTAAGAATCAACGTCATCATTCAACGTCAACAATACAACAATAAACCGAACATTATAAGTCCAGTTGATGGTAAAGAAAAAACCAATATATTTTTATTATTTTTTGTTCATTCATTCATTTTTTTGTTTATATAATTTATCTATATATTTTCTCTCTCTCTCTCTAGCATTTACATCCCATGAAGGGATTTTGCCGCCCGCACTATGGTCCTCCATCCTTCTCGGTCCATCGCTCTCGTCCTCCAATTTCGACACCCTAATACGAGTAGGTCTTGTTCGACGTCGTCACGCCAGCGCGGTCGGGGTCTTCCTCTACGACGTACTCCGGCTGGTTGTTGATGGAACACTTTGTAAACCATTCGTTGTTGTGGAGATCTTGCAACGTGGCCGAGCCATCTCACTCGATTAGATTTGATGAAGCCGATAATATCGCTACCTCCGAGAAGTTGCTTTATTTCGTGGTTCATGCGAATCCGATATTCATTGTTCGCAACTTTAATAGGACCAAAAATTGAACGGATGACCTTCCTTTCGAAGGTAGATAATAATCTACAGTCGTTAGAGGTCATGGTCCAGCTCTCGCTTCCGAAAGTCAGCACAGGTCTTATCAGTGCTTTATAAAGTGCGAGCTTGCACGACTGCGATAGGTGTTTAGATCGCAATAATTTTGATTGCGCGTAGAAAACTCGTTGTCCGGCAGCGATTCGGGCTTTTAGTTCTGCCTGCATGTCGTTTGATGATGTTATAAGTGACCCAAGGTATTTAAAATTTTCGAGGCTATCAAAATTATGGTCGCCAATTTCGAGATTTGCCATAGAGATGTTCCTGGGTGTTGTTAAAAATTTCGTTTTGGTACTGTTCACCTCCAAACCAAGTCTTCTTGCGCAGCGATTGAGCGGTATGAAACTGTCCTTGATGTCGCTAGGTCTTCGGCCAAGAAGCACGATATCATCTGCATATCCAAGAATTTGGCCTGATTTATTAAATATACAGCGCGAAGTTTCAATGTTGCTTTTCCTCACTACGTACTCAAGCGCCAAATTGAACAGCACAGGCGCGAGTGCATCTCCCTGTCGAACACCAGATGTTATTTGAAAGGAGTCTGACACAGATCCTTCAATTACAATTCTACATGCAGATCCAGACGTTGTTAATTTACACAGAGAAATAAGTTTCTCTGGAATACCTAGGCATATGAGCGCGGCCCAAAGGTTGTCGCGGTTTATACTGTCATATGCCTGCCGGAAGTCTATATATAATTGATGTATGGTTATGTTGTACTCCCAACATTTTTCCAAGATCATCCTCATGGTGAAACACTGGTCAGTGGTCGATCGGTTGGGACGAAAACCACACTGATAGTCGCCAATGATGTTTTCGGCGAAAGGGATGAGTCTGGCAAGTACAACATTAGCCAACACTTTGTAAGCAGTGTTCAATAGAGCTATACCACGAAAGTTTTCACATTTAAGACGATCGCCTTTTTTATGCAACGGACATATGAGTGCGGTCTTCCAATTCTCCGGTAACTCTTCTTGGTCCCAAATACAAACGACGAGATCGTATAAACTTATTGCAAGAGTAGCGCCTCCGAGTTTGATTAATTCTGCGGGGATTCCATCGAGACCGGGTGCCTTGCCGTTTTTCAATCGACTAATAGCTGCGTCTACTTCCTCTGCTGTGGGATATTCGACGAAGACCTCATCACCTGGAGGAGCTATTGCTCTAATGGGGGTCACTTCGTCATTCCGGTTTAGCAGACTTTGAAAGTAGGTTTGCCATACTGAGAGAACATCAGCCACGTTTGTTCTCAATTCCCCATTCGCGTCTTTTATGGCTGTACTTCTTGGGTGGGAGTTTTTAGTGAGATTCCTGGCATTAGCAAAACAGTCCCTTGAATTTCCTACTTCCGCTTGGAAGCTGATGTTTTCGATGCATGACCTCATATGATCGCGTTTCTTTTGTCGAAGGAATTTAATCGTGGCTTTCTTTGCGCGTAGATATTCTGCCTGAGCGCTTCGAACCATTTTTCACGAAGCTTTCGTTTATTTGCGACGACCAGGCGGCATTGATCATCGAACCAATCATTGCGGGATCTCGGCGGTCTTCTGCCGATAGTGTTTTGCGCCGCGGTGGTAATGGCTGACTGTATAGCGTGCCACTGCTCCTGTATATTAGGAGGAGCTCCTTCGTTGTCGCTGGGCCGCTCTAAATAGTTAGTGACAGCTGATTGGTAACTCTGCAGTGACGCTTGGTCTTTTAGAGCATCGACATTCCATCGAACGGTTTTTTGTGCTTGTCTATTGAAGGTTGATGACAGTTTGCACTTATATTTAAATATGACAAGCACACGATCGCTGTCCATATCTGCACCTCTGTAAGATCTAACGTCAGATATGCTGGTGGAGTGTCTCTTGGACACCATGACGTGATCGATTTGGTTTTCCGTTCTTCCATCATTCGATCTCCACGTTACTTTGTGAATTCTCTTATGTGGAAAAAACGTACTTGATACAACTAAATTGTACGTTATTGCCAGGTCGGTGACGCGTTGGCCGTTGTTGTTACTAGTTAGGTGCAGGCTGTTAGGACCGATGTGCGTTGTATTTTCTGCACTTCTACCGATTTTTGCATTAAAGTCGCCCACGATGATTTTAATGTCGTGGTGCGGTATGTTATTGATGACTTCCTCGAGCTCGACAAAGAAGAGATCTTTGATGTCATCTGATTTATCTTCGGTGGGTGCATGCACATTAACGATCGTGATGTTAAATTTATTAGTGCGAAGTCTGACCGTGCATATCCGCATGTTGATAGGGCGGAAATCGATGATATGGTGCTTCACGCGCCGATGGATGAGGAAGCCAACTCCAAATTCTCCTCCGTTCTGATGGCCGCTGTAATGAAGAGTGTAACCATTGATGGTGTCATGGATCCCACTCCCAGACCATCTAAGCTCTTGTAGTGCAAGTACGTCTAATGTGTAACTTTTGGCTTGGTTCGAAAGGTTCTGGAGATCTCCAGATCTTAAGAGGCTAAGCACGTTCCATGTTCCCATTTTTAAAGCGTTGTCCGTGTACAATTTCCGAGGTCGAGTTTGTGATGAATCCGATATGGTAATCTGAGGCCTTTGTTCAGGGTTCATAACTTAAATGGTTTTTATGAGGGAAGGTTGTTGGCCTGCCGCTCAACCCGCTTGTTACGTGTGTGGGTCACGTACTGGTGATAATCTTAAGGCATCCATATATTACCAATATTATATTTGATATTACTTAGATTTAAGGGTTAGGTAATTAGGCGTAGCTATAACATTTAATTAAGTCAATTATTTTTCCTTTAGCAAACAATTATTTCTTCTTTTGTACTATCAATCCGTTAATATCAATTTGTTTCATTTTTTTAACTAACGAATTTAAATTTCTTATTATTTCTTCTTTTA